>JANHMN010000006.1:76035157-76068544 GCA_030674055.1 Rhabdomys pumilio | reverse complement strand
AGTTAGGTTAAGAACACACTAGCAATTTAAAGAGGCATATATCCTTAAACCACTAGTGAAATAGAAGCAGTCTTTGTATAAGTTTTCTAACCAAAACAAACAAGCAAACAACAACACCACCAAAAGGCTAGAGGCAGATGGCTTTAGTGCAGCATTCTACCAGAATTGGATAGATAATTCAAATTCCTCTACTCAGAGTCACAGATCTCTAAGCATGAGGAGATGGAAAAAATGTGGGTATTGAAGATTAATAAAATTAGGTCCTCTAAAATAGGGTGAGCAAGGCTTATATGAACTCAGAGAACTGACAGAGCATACACAGAGCTTGCATGGAATTCCATCATGTCCTCAGCATATATATTATGGCTTCTAGTTTAATGCCTGTATGATATTATTGAGTGAGTAAATGAGTGTGTCTCTGACACTTGTACTTCTCTTGGGCTCCTTTGCTTCCATTAGTTTTTCTTCTCCAATTTCAATTTGATAGTTTTATTGTTTATGATATACAACATTTTATATATATATATATATATATATATATATATATATATATATATATATGAAAACATAACTAAAGCATTCTCACTTGTACATCATGCTGGTGGAGGAAATATTTGTTTCTCTAATAGATTGATATACACTGGGTATATCAATTATTCCAGGATATGCTATGCTCAGCAATAGTTCACCATGTGTTTTCTCTCTAGGAATATAAGGTATTTCATGTTCCATATACTAAATAAATTACTCTTTGATGTTAATCAGGTCTTTTAGCATTCCATTTTAATTGATGCTTTCTTCACTTTCTACCACACAAACACACTTTAGCCTGATGTTCATGTTTGCCTTCATGGTTCCTTATATCTTTTCTTATGTTTTATTCTAACAAGTAGTAGGAGATAGCACTGGAAAATAGCTCAGTATCTGGCTGCACATGCTGTTCCTGCAGAGAACTCAGTTTACGTTCTTAGTACTCACACATGCCTCACAAATACTTGTATGTTCTCCAATCTCTCTTCAAATATTCATTAGACACACATACATGAAGTCAAAATTAAATAAATACATCTATTAGATTAATATTTTAAAGTGTCAAGCGAGTTACTAAGAATATTATAAGCTGTGTTTATTAAATAAAATATTTTGACAACTTTGAAAAAATTATTCTAATGTCATATCAATGTACTATAAAGAGACTTACTGACAATTGCTAATTTCATCAATCTCAGCTAGTCAATACTTGCATTATGTTCCTTGCCACATATAATCTCTAATTACCCTTAAAAGCATACTAAAACTTATTTTCATATAAACTTTGTTATTCATAATATTACTTTTTTATCAATTTCAATATTTAATTTATATATTTAGAGAACTTTATTCATGAGTTCTATAGTTATGTATCTATATTTACAACTCCTTCCATGGTATCAAACTCTCTCTCGAATTTACAAATTCTATTTTAATTTTGTCACATGTATACATTCTTTTATATATGCATGTTAATACAACTATACATACATATATTTATGAATTGTGTGTGTGTGTGTAATTTTATATACATTTCTAGGCATGACCCATTTCCCAAATAAAGAAATAGAAGCCCACATTTATTAATTAATGCCTAGGACATTAATGCCTAGGACAGTCTTTGTTCCTCAGACTATACACAAAGGGGTTTAGCATCTGAGGAACCACAGTGTATAATACTGAAGCCACTGCAGTCTTTCTAGGAGAGTCTGTCAGGGCAGAGCTTATATAGACTCCAAACAAGGAGCTATAGAAGAGGGAAACAACTGACAAGTGAGACCCACAGGTGGAAAGGGCCTTGTAACTACCTCTCTTTGAAGACTTTTTCAAAACTGAGGAGACAATTTGAACATAAGATAAAATAATACCCCCAAATGGAAGTCCAGCAAATAAGAAAGCTGACAGGTATATCACTATGCTATTGATGAAGGTGTCAGAACATGACAGCTTGATTATATGAGCAAGTTCACAGAAAAAGTGAGGGATTTCCAAATATGTGCAGAAAGATAGTCTCAATACCAACAGACTATTTAGCAGGGCATCTATCATGCTACTGAACAGGGAAAACAGTGTTAGCATAATACAGATGCTTGGATTCATCATGACTGTGTATCTAAGTGGATGGCAGATTGCCACATAGCGATCATAAGCCATTGCTGCAAGAAGAAAGTTTTCCATTCCACCAAGAAAAACAACAAAGTACATCTGTGTAAGGCAATCTGTGTAACTGATGGCATTGTTCTGTCTCTGAATGTTTATCAACATTTTGGGAACTGTGCTGGTGATGAAGCAGATGTCAGTGAAGGACAAGTTAAAGAGAAAGAAGTACATTGGGGTATGGAGGTGGGAGTCAAGGATAACAGCCAAGATAATGAAGAGGTTTCCAAGCACTGTGACCAGATACATGAAGAGGAAGATTCCAAAAAGGATGAGCTTCAGTTCTAGATCATCTGTCAATCCCAGAAGAATAAATTCCAAATCAAATGTTTGATTTCTATATTCTGTATTCCTGATAAATATGAGTAGAGGTAGTAAAAGCAATGGTCACATCACTTCATAGTGTGTTCTACACACTAAGAAAAAAATCCTTTAAGTATGAGGTTAGTAAAATATTGCTTTTCTAGTTACTCTACAAAAATATTTATTTTAGTATACTGTGAACTCAAGTAAATAATGAAACTTGTGTCACTGATTATCCACTATTATTGTTTCTATATTACATAAACAATAAAATATATTCTTTTTTTCAATCTTCTCTACTTTTCTCCACTGTTTTCTACACACTGAACAAAAGCCCTTTAAGTATGAAGTTATATAATGTACCTACTTCAACAAGGTTTGGTAAATGTTGCCTTTCTAGTTACCCTATAGAAATATTTATTTTAGTATATTGTGAACTTAAGTAAATAATAAAGCCTGTGTCTCTGATTATCCACTATTATTATTTCTACATCACATAGACAATAAAATATACTTATTTTCTCAATCTTCTCTACTTTTTTCCACTTAGATGAATCTTTATTATAATTCTTTAATACAAATATTCATCAACACATTTTAATATCAATTTCCCATTAATTTTTCAGAATTCTGAGAATGAAATTAAAAACAAACACTATGTATTTTGAAGTTGAAGAGTATGAAAAAGAGATTTCCATTGAGGTGAGAAAATAATAGGGGCAGGAGTCAGGCAATAAACTGTGAGAGTTAAAGTATAATGGAGAGTTATAAAGACCTATGGCATCAACAAAGAATAAATGTAATCAATATAAAAATCAGAAACATGATTAGAAACCTTGAAACCAGAATCATTTATAGTAATATTATTTTCAGAATTATATATTGTATTTTATATTTATATTTGTCTATTCATCAATAGAAAAACTCCAAATAGAAGAAAACTTAAGCATCGTAAGCAAAAATAGAAAGGAGATTATTATGAATTGTTGATACACTAAGCATATAAACAAATGACATGAATTAACCATTAGATATCCTAAGTTGGATTCTCTTTATTATGGAAAGAATAAAATAATCACTCAGCAAGCATCGTTTATGATTCAAAAGGTGTTCACTGAGTCTGACTAAAAACCACTATGCATCTTTTATTTGAAAATTGTAAACAAAAAGTTATTAGATTTTAATTGAGGAAGATTAAAAAAATATAAACAACCTTAGCAAAAATAGAATTTTATTTAACACAAGGAAAACTTAGTCACATTTTTTCTATTGATGTATTCCTCAAAATCCTAAAACAGATTGAATCTCTAGTTTTCAGGACAAAAGATGTAAAAATCATTGGATTCCTACAGCAGTGAGTTTTAGGGGAAATTTACATATTTAGTCTGTGAACACTGGACATGAGGAAGTAACATGAGAAAATGTCAGTGTTTTATTTAATAAGTAAAAGAAATTAATAGTAAAATTATATATATATATACACATATTTAAGTGTGTGTGTGTGTGTGTGTGTGTGTGTGTGTGTGTGTGTGTGTGTATGTGTGTGTGTGTGGTGTATGGTGAATGCCAACAGTAAAAGCCTAATGTTAAAATTCTGGAATTTTCTGAAAAGGCAATAAATACTTAGTAAATGTGCACAATTATTTTGAGTTTATTATGAGAATACTAGATGTGACAATTACTTGATTTCTTATTTACTGTATATTTTCATTAAACTGATATCTTCAATTCTACTTTATTAATTTTATCTATACAAAGTATACAACAAAATTTTCTAATAATACAAAAAATCTAGGTTTTATATTCATATTAAAATTTCTGTTCTTCATCTTTGAGGTATATTCTTCATGTATATTAGCATATATAAGCTGTAAAACAATAATTAAAAAAACATAATTGTAAATCAAAGAGGAGAAATATCTTTTATTACCAGATAGGAGAGCATCAGCAGTTTGGTAAACTGCTTAATCTAGTTTTGATATATACAAAATGTTTTCTAAAGTAGCTTGGTAAGTATGAAATGTTGAGAAATTTTAATCATTTCAACATTTACGTGATCACTATAATTTAATATACTTTAAGATTTTGTTTTGAGGAACTTAGATCAGATCTCTAGTTTTCTTGGTGTGTTGCTATATCAAAATTCCCACTGTCCTCACAAATTCTAGGCACAATTGATATTTTTTTTCTGATTACAAATATATGTTGATCTGAGGAAAAGAGAATACAAAGCTGAAAAATTACCTTTCTTCCTACATTCCAAAAATATGCAAATAAGTACAGACAATTTTATCACATTAGTCCCTAAAATTTGTACTATTAAAGCTTAAGTGGTTTTTGTAAGAGGGAAGTATTGTATAATTTAACAAAAGTATCAAAGGATATGAGACAGTTGTGATAGTTAGCAAAGACTATATGTAACTTCATATTGCTGACCTTCTTTTGCATGTATTTTTCACACAGATTCAGATATAAAAAACTTGAAATCATCACTAGATAGAATTACCTTGCTATGTTCATTGTGAAGTGAAGAATAGTCAAACCATCTGATATTCAATGTCCACAGGCCATCTATTGTTAGGAAGGGTAGCAACTCTGTGTGAGACCTTGAGTTTATTGCCAAACACATAAGTACTTAGAGCATATTCAAAATATGTTTTATAAGTGTGGCAAGCCTCTTGAGTCAGGTTGTAAGATCAGAAGATTTACAGCTCCTCTATCTCTAGAGACTGAATATACAGACCTTCTCATTAGACATGCTTTGGTATTATGCTGTTAATCATACAAATGCATAAATTCATGGAGACCTATACTCTAGAAGGTGGAGCAATCCAACCTGTTCTCTTTTTTCTTGAAGGCAAGGCTTATCATCCCATTTATGCATGCTGTTTCTTTGTAACCTGAATCTTATCCAGGTTGTGGACACATATATGCCACTATTCACTGGGTGAATTCCACCAGTATATCTTTGCTTTGAGCATTTTTACCGCCCAGGTCTTGTTCTAGATTTAGAAGTATAGGAATATTTTAACTTTGTTTTCTTTAATTTTTTTTACTTATGGGAATTTTGTACATGATTACTTAAATTAAAACATTCTACTCCTCGAAATTATAATGTGTGAAGCCTGTGACTCTCAAATGTATACCCTCCTCTAGGTTTTAAATGTGTGGTTTATATGAAATATATTTTAAATTTAAATAAGATATTTTAAAATGTAATTAGGAAACTTTATTATGTAAATTAATCATAATTACACCCCCAAAAGGTACTGAATATTTTAGCCTACATCTTCAATCTATGTATTTTATTAATTATATTATTAACAGTTCTATATAGGCAATTTTGGATATGACTGATTTTTATGACTCGAAATAAATATATAAAGAAGCGTTATGAAATCTATTTGTTTGTAAATTAATATATACATAGCATTTCAATACAACTTTGTGTTTCATATTCACTTTTCAATCACTTTTTAATGTTTTTGTCCTAGTATTTTACTAATATATTTTCTTAATTTTTGAATGATTATTCTTGATATTTTGATGAACTTTACAGAAATTACAATGTCACATGGTAGGAACTAAATGTAGATTCCAGCATCAAAAAAAAAAAAAAAAGATTTCTTTTGTGGTTTCAGAAATTTCAATCTATAGGCAACTGACTAAATTGAATTTTGACAGTTGCCAGGAGTCTTACAGCCCAGAAGAGGGTAGTGGTGGGGGCACAGAGTAGGACTCTGATGATGGCTTTAAAGTCTGAGTGTCTCAGGGCTTTGTAGCTCTCTAACTGTACTGAAATGCTGATAACTTCTAAAAAGTCCTAAAAAGTTCTTGCTCTCTCTGAGGATAAAAAGCTGCTGGCTTAGGTGACTGACAACTGTAGTCTATCAGAGATTAAATAATGTGGCCTTTGTTTCAGCAGGAACCTCATGGCTCTAACTTTCAAGCTTCTAGTCAGAAGTTGCAGGAAGAAAATGGGACACTTAGAAAAGTGGTTATAGTGTTCTTACTAAACGTAAAAAGTTTCCTATGAAAGGTATCTAAGAGAAAAAGCATAGAGATCCTAAGTGAGGAAAGGGAAAATATCTTCTCTATTTCCCTCTAATCTCTTTTTCATCAATACTTATATATCTTTCAGAATATGTGGTCACATGTTACAAAGTTCATTACAAGTTCACATAAAAATTCAAATAATAAATTGAAATATAAGTTTACAACAGAGAATATTTACATTCATATCCATTAGGAGTAATTATCTGGCTAAACATCCACCATCAGTCTCAGCTCCACAGGTTTACTGAAGATTTAAAACCACAACTAAGTTATTAGTGAAGTTTTGTATAGATAAAACCAGTAAATATTTTATCTTCTGTCCTAGCTCCTATAATAAATCATTAGGACCGTTTTTATGACCTTTGTTTAATTATTTTACAACCACTTGGGATGAGCTCTGAGTAAGAGAAAGTCTGGTTACAATTCAAGAGCAATTAACTTGTGACACTTGGGAGACTGGCAGAGTTCTCAACATAGTTTTGACAATCAGAAAATAATCTAATAGCAGTCCTATTATAAAAGAGCTTAATAATCAAAGACATAATTTTAGGAATTCTTATAGGATTATCATTCAGATTTAAGAAGTCATCCATTTGTCTATACAGCATCATTTCTAGACAGTACTTCATGGATCTGCAGAAATCTGCTCCAAATGGGTAGGCTATTACTTGGTTGTTATATATGTTTAATAATAACAGGAAAAGCCTATTAATACCAGGAGTCTTTTCTAAATGAATTCCTTACAGCCTTGTTAAATAAGAAAGAATCTATCACAGTTTATATAATAATCCAAAGCAGGCCATCTCAGGACATCCACCAGATCATTATTAGCTTGTCCCTTTATGATCCTAGACAGGAAGTAGTAACTGAATAGCATGGTAGAGAACAAAGGTACAGGACAGGTCAACTAGAAGCAGTTAAAAAGATACAATATCTACACAATGAAAACACTTTTAAGCAGGAGAGGGAGGTAAACATTTGTGAATGTGTGCTGAGTTTGCAGAAAAATGTTCAGTTATTTAAATTATTACAACCATCTTGAGCCTCACAACCATCTGCACCCCAAATACATAGAATACAAGGTTTCTTATTTCAATTATCATGTACACTCATAAATAGATACCTGTATCAAGACACATGTATACATAAATAATTAAACTCAATAATAATTTTCTTAATAAAAAGCTTCACAATTCAAACTCCCAGTTATTTAACTCTCTCATTGTCTCCTTCTATTAAAATTCTTGATTAATTTTATGTTACTGTGATAGGATATTATTATCCTGTGAACATATAAAATCATTTAACTTGGAGGTCAAAATTTCAGAGCAATAATCCATGATGATATACAAAAAAAGGCCTTATGGGAAGAATGGATGACATCATGCATGTTGATTGATTTGCAACTTGGAGACAAGGAAAACACAATGGGCATGCCACAAGTCTTGAAATCTATAAGGAGGCCAATAGCTAGATCATACTCCTCTCCAATAAGGCAACATTTATTTTTTTCTAAACATTAATAAATGGCAAGCAAAAATTTAAACCTCATAAAATAAGGCATATCTCCTAATTTTCTCTAAATGTGCAATCAAGTGGGGACCATGTATTCCAAAATATGAGGCTACAGGACCATTCTTACCTACCACATTCCACTCCCCAAAATCCATGGGCTTAGGGCTATATAATAACGTAAAATGCATTTAATCAATCTCCATAAATTATTGTATTTCACTTTCAGCACAGCTTAAAATTTCAGTCTTTGATGAGACTCAACACAATCTTGTAATTGTAGCTATCCATAAAATAAAAAAAAATCCCTAAATACAATAAAGAATTTGCATTTCATTCCAAAGTCATGAAGTATGGAAATAGTTAGGAAATATTGGACTGAAAAACAATCAAAACACAGTAAGTAAACAATCAAATCTTATAGTTATGTATCTCAAGTCAAAGGCTTAGTTGGCTCTGTCATCCTGGCTTGTCTGAGTTTACCACAACTCTGTGTCTTGAGCTGATTTCACTTCCTGCTTGCAAATCTTGACATAGGTCTCAACGCTCTGGAAACTTCAGCATCTTTGGTTCTCCAGTGAATACTAAGCCTAATTTTGATGTCATTAAACAATGGACTTTCAATACTTCCTTGCATAAGCTCTTCTGTTACATGGCTAACCTCCTCAGACATCTCATTAACTGGAGAGAAAGATTCCACAGTCCCTTGCATTTCATTCATGAATCTAAATCCAGAACCTGTAGCCAGGAGCTATTCTGTCCTGCTTTGTTATTTCTAGAATAATAACTCTGAGACTTAATTATTTATAAATACCTGCCTACACAAAAAGCTTTGGCTTATTTTCCAACTAGATAGCAACTTATGTAACTCATTTATTCTAGCTTTCAGTTCATGAGCAAGGCTGGTTGCCTCTCCTCAATTTAATGTGTCTTACTCCTCTAAACCCAAAGTAAAATCTCTCACTTCTGACTCTTTCCCAAAATTCCATATCTCTTTACTAGATGTCCCATGCTCTATTTCCTGCATCAGCTAATAGGCCACCAACATAATATTGATAATTGATGATTCCACAAAGTGAACAAAAGTTTCTCTCTACATTGTATCCTTTTAGTACAATAACACTCTCTTTCTCTATCATTGATAAACCATAGAAAATAAGAACAATTATGAAAACAATCTGGAGAGAATTATGTTCATAATGTCCAGATCATATGCATTTGGTAAGTTTGGAGAAAGTACTCTAATATCTATCCTATCTTACTGAGTTAGACTTCTCTAAATAAAACATTTTTTATGATAACTTTCATTATCAAACTATGGTAAAGCAGAAATAGGGTCTCCGTGATCTCTAATTACATCATGCTGGCATTGGGGTGATGTGTCTCCAGGGAACCTAGGGGAATCGGTATGGGGGATGTTTGTCCAGTCTTAGAAGAGTTGGCTGTTTCCTGCTACCCAGGGTCTGTGAAGCCATCTGAGGATAAGTCAGAAATAATAGGTCCAATAGTAGTATCTGTATTTATGAGAGAAGGTTGGAACATGTAGTAAGTACCTGGACTTGACAAGATGCTGAAACACACACACACACACACACACACACACACACACACACACACGTATGTGTGTGTCTACATAGAGAATAAGATTAAGTACATTTGGGAGAGAGAAAATTTTTTCCTTAGATGAACATTTGAAACCCAGAAGAATCTAACCCTCTGGAATAGGTAGTAAGTGGGAACTTTGGGCAGATGTACTTACTTATCTGGATAGAGCCTATTTTGTCCATGAGAGGTAGATCTGATTGGGATTCCTGTAGCTTATGAGTTTATAAAAGAGATAACAACATGAGTCAACAACATGAATAGTCTTTAAGATAGCCTTTTGTGGAAGAGAAAGAACAAGAATTTGCTGGCATTAGGCTAGAACGAAGTAGTAATTTCAGGCAAGAATCTAAATCTTAGGCTAGAACCAAGAAGTAGGCTTCAGGCATAAAAATGATTTGGGGCTAGGGAAGTAGGCTCAGATATTTTGGTCATCCTGATAATCCCTTAAAACAGTGACCATGGGAGTGATCACAGGACTTTGTTTATTGCCTTGCTTGTTCTTTGAATATTTGTGTTTATTGTCTTGTTTGTTTCTTGAATATTTGCATCTATGGTATTGCTAATTCCTCAACCAAGAACTGACCTTAATACTTGCATGTAATTAAAATGGTATAAAAACAGATTGGCAAAAAACAAAATAGATAATAAATAAACAAACAAATAAATAAATAAATAAATAAATAAAATGGCAATTTCAGAGAGTTTATGAGCCCATTTTAACTTTAAAAAAAAGGAAAAAAAAGAACTTTTGATTAAAAAATTGGACCATACAGTAGAATGTTTCACTAGAGTTAGGCAAATTTATAAGAATTTAAATATTGTTAGGACAGTGTCATGGTAAGAAGGGGAAATATGAAGTATTTAATTGTTGAAAACTGAGTTTAGATAAGAAAATAAGAGATTATATCTGCAAAAGCTCTTTCTAGCTATCAAGTTACAGTTATCTTAGCTGTGAATATAGTTCAGATGTCTGGGAAGAATAAATAATAATAATTGAGCAGTCATATATTATTTAAAAAATAACAGTCTACTAGCCAAGAGTTCTCTATGATCTTGGTGGTCTCTATGGCATTTTGGGCAGTCAGTCTGGCTTTTAAGTTCTGAAAACACAGTGTTTTTTCTCTGTGGAATGGGTAGTCATGGCATGAGAAATGGTTCATCTTGATTTAGATAAGTCTTTGACTCAGAATATCCTGTTTTGTCCAATGTGTTTTTTTCAGTGATTATCATATCACAATCCAGGCAGTATCTTGAAGCAGTGTGCAAATCTTCTGAGAAATTTTGGAAGTAAAGTATTAAAGGCTTCAGAAAATTCTGTCTGTCTTAAACTTAATTATATCAATAATTAGCAGAATTCTGACAAGATTGAGGGCTATATTAACTGGTTATAAGTGGATAGAGTATACCATAATTCTGTGGCAGTAGTAAAAATTGTCATCTATCAAAGACAGGATAGGAAGGAAAATTTTAAATAACTTTGATAGGTTGTGTGATAGAGAAAACAGGCTCATGCTTGGGGGGTGGGGGTGTGGCCTGTAGCATACAGATCTCTAGGATCCATGATGGCTGTAACTGCAGACAGCAGCAATGGTGTATTAACTTTGACTGGGCATGGGGTGGGACTTCCTACTAGCAGCCTGAAGGTGCAGCCCAGTGCTTCATGCTGTCAGAGTCCACAATGGGCCATGTGTTTGCTGTCCTGGATATTTCTGTCTGGTGCATGACTTTTTGTAGCCCTGGGTTGCTTCAGGTCTCCTGGTAGGCCTGTGGCCCTGACTATAGCAGACCTCGTGTTAGGCTTTCTAACTGTGATGTCTTCAGCTGGCCACGCATGCTCGTGACTTGTTGCCTTGGCTGCAGTGGCCCTTCTGGGAGATCTTGTGGGAGGCCATTAGAATGTGGAATCTTCAGAGTGTCATAGAAGCTGCTGATCTGTTGTCCTGGCTGCAGCAGATCTCTTGGGAGGCATGCAGACTGTTGTGACTTCAGAGGAGCAATTAAGAAGAGCAATAAAGCTATTGTCCAATGTATAGCTATTCTCCAGTGAGGCCTTCAGACTATGCATTTTGGGTCTGTTTCCCTGCCGGGAGCAGACTGTTGGATGAATTTTTCTACATGTTGCAGAGCCTCTGGGAGGTCTTCAGACTATGGTGTCAGTTGTCCAGTTGTCTTGTATACAGAGGAACTCCTGGGATTCCTTCAGGCCATGGTGTCTTCAGGGAAACAGATTAGCTGGCAATATGCCCTGGCAGAATGTGCAGGCAGGAAGGGGAGTGGAATTTGGGGAGCTGGGGTTTTGGAGTGTGATTGGTCCCTATTCTCTGGTCTCCTAGCAGTGACTGTGGGAATTCTGGAGAGTCCATTACCAATTATCTTGTGTCTAGTGGTACTCCTAGGATGCCTTTCCAGCTGTGATAACTTCAAGGGATCTGACTAGCTGGAGATCTGCTCCAGCAGAAGGAGCCAGCTGGAAGGCAAAAAAAAAAAAAAAAAAAAAAAAACCCAAAACCAAAACCAAAACCAAAAACAATACCTATGTAGAAAATGTTTCTAAATTGATTGTAAAGGAAAAAATAAGACTCAATCAATTAGCAGAAATAGTTCCAGCAAAAATTAGGGGGACATTTTACTAATGCAGAAACTGATTTATTGTGGGCACAAAGTGAATATTTGCAAAGAGTTTATAATAATTTAGGAAGAAATTAATAACAAAAGTAATTCAGATTATTAAAAGAAATAATTTTATCTTTCCTAATAAAATGAAAGGGACACCAATCTCTGGAGCATTGATATTCTATACTGATATGAATAAATCAGGAAAGGCAAATTGTAATTCTAAACTATAAGGAAACTGATTCAAATTTGTATAATTTTGTTCAAAAATCAGAATTGTATTTAATTTTTGTAGTAGAATATGATTTTGCTGAAACTCAATATACTTACTTTCAATATGCTGAAAGAGTAGTTTTGCATGCAGAAACTCCTGAATTATTTATATTCAGTATAATACTGTTAACTTCACTGTTTATTCAAATAAGACAAGTGATCAGAATTAGAAAACATCCATTTTATATATTTTGACTATACAATGAAAAATTATGTCCTTTTTTTTTAAATGATTTCTTTGACTTCTTGCCAAGTGATAGAAAAATCTGTTATATCTTTGCTGTTAACATGGTGGTATTTTACATGTTTTAACTGTAAAATTTCTAGTACCTTTTCCATTAAGATCTGATCAATTCCTTCAGTGCCTTGTGTTAGAGGGCCTGCTAGGCTTGTATAAAATCATTCTATAATGTCACAATCATTCTGATACCTAAACAAAATAAGGATGCAACAACAAAGAGAACTTCTGACCAATTTTGCTTATGAATATAGATGCAAAAATACTCAATAAAATTCTTGCAAACTTAATCCAATAACACATCAATACCTTAAGTCACCAGGATCAAGTAGAGTTAATCCAAGGGATGCTAGGTTGGTTCAATATGTGAAAATCCATTAAATGTATTCCACTATATAAAGAAAGTCAAAGAAAATAAACTTACATGTTTGTCTCCTTAGATGCTCTAAAAGCATTTGACAAAATATAACACCCCTTCATGTTAAAAGTATTGGAGAGATGAAAATTCAAGGTACGTACCTTAACATAATAAAATCAATTTACTGCAAACCAACAGCCAATATCAAACTAAATGGAGATATAACTGAAGCAATCCCACTAAAATCAAGGACAAGTCAAGGATGATCACTCTCTACATATCTATTCAATATAGTACTCAAAATTCTAGATAGAGCAATAAGACAACAAAAAGAGATCAAGGGGATACAAATTGGCAAAGAAGAAGTAAAGGTATCACTATTTGCAGGTGACTTGACAGCATACATAGTTACTCCAGAAATTCTACCAAGAACTTCTACAGCTGATAAACAACTTCAGCAAAATGGCTAGACATAAAATGAGGTCAAATGTATTGGTAGTCTTTCTTTACACAAATGATCAAGGGGCTAGGAAACAGATTAGAGAAACAACACTCTTCACAATAATCACAAATAATATATGATATCTTGGGAAAACTCTAATCAAACAAGTGAATGGTCTGTATGACAATAACTTCAAGTCTTTCAAGAAAGAAATCAAAGAAGATCTCAGAACACTGAGAGATTTCTCATACTCATGGATTGGTAGAATTAACATAGCAAAATTTGACAACTTTCCAAAAGCAATCTAAAGATTCAATGCAATCCCCATTAAAGTCCCAACATAATTCTTCAAATACATAGAAAGAGAAATTCTCAAATTCATCTGAAAAAGCAAAAAACTCAGAATAGCAAAAACAATTCATAAGAGTGAAAGAACTGATGGAGTAACCACCATGCCTAATCTCAAACTATACTACAGAGCAAGAGTGATAAAACAAAGTGCATGGCATTGCTACAGAGACAGACACATTGAACAATGAGATACAATCGAAGACCCAGAAGAAAAAACACACACACTTACAGACCCTTGATCTTGCCAAAGAATACAAAAGTACATGATGGAAAAAAGAAAGCATCTTCAGTGGTGCTGGTCTAACTGGAAGTCTGTATGTAGAACAATGAAAATAGACACATATATGTCACTTTTTCAGGTCCAAATGGATCAAGAACTTCAGCATCAAACAAGATACACTGAATCTAATAAATGAGAAAGTAGAAAAGAACCTAGAACTCATTGGCCCCGCGGGAAATTTTCTAAACAGAACTCCAATGGCTCAGACTCAAATATCAAGAATTGATAAATGGGACCTCATGAAACTGGAAAACTTTTGTAAGGCAAAAGAGATAGTTAATAGGACACATTGGCAACCTACAGATTGGGGAAAAAACTTCACTAACCCCCCCCCATCTAAAATATATGAAGAACTCCAGAAGCTAACCACAAAAAGCAAAGATCCCAATCAAAATATGGGGCATAGAACTATACAGAGAATTCACAACAGAGGAATTTTGAATGACTGAGAAGCACTTAAAGAAAGATTTGAAGTCCTTAGTTCTCAGGAAAATGAATATCAAAACAATCCTGATATTCCAACTTACACCAATAAGAATGGCTAAAATCAAAAACTCAGGTGACAGCAAATGTTGGTAAGGATGTGTAGAAAGAGCAACATTCGTCTAATGCTGTTGGGATCACAAACTGGTACAACCAATCTATCAATATGGAAATTCCTCATCAAATTGAAAATAATTCTACCTAAAGACCCACTGTTGGGCGTATACCTTAAAAGAAGCCCTATCGTGCCACAGGGGCTCATCTTTCAATATGTTCATAGTGGTCTTATTTGTGATAGTCAGAAGCTGGAAACCACCCAGATGTCCCAACTGAGGAATGGATACAGAAAATGTGGTTCATTTACACAATGAAATACTACTCAGCTACTAAGAACAAGTACATCATGAGGTTTGCATGCAAATGGATGGAACTAGAAAATACCATCTTGAGTGAGATAACTGAGACCCAAAAGGATATGCATGGTATGTACTCACTAATAAGTTGATATTAGCCAAAAAGTATAAAATACCCAGGATACAATCCAAAGAACTCAATAATTTAAGCCCGAAGGGCCCAAGTGAGGACACCTCAATCACACTTTGGAGAGAGAATAAAGCAATCACAGGAGGGAGGAGAGATGGAGGGACGTTGATGGGAAAGGGGACAGGGAGGGGAAAAGGGGAACATGTTCAGGTATGGGATAGGGAGAACAGGAGTGAAGCCCTGAGGGCCAGGAGACAGAATAAAAATAGGCAACCTTGGGAGGTAGAAGGTAGGGGGGCACTCTAAATTGTTCCAGAGACCCAGGAGGTGAGAGACTCTCAGGACTCAAAGGGACAGACGATAGATGAAATGCCTCACGTAAGACAATGCCAGTAGCTCCTCCATTGTTAGAGGGCCTAACTACAGGCCACACACAGAGCCTCAAGTTTGGTCTCTATATTAGTGAGTTACCTAAAGGCCAGAGGGCATAGCCAATTAAGTATTCTTTCCCTTGCAAAAGGTATTTAACCTCAGGCCCACTCTGAGAATATTGGGGTATAGTTTCATCCATTTTCCACCATGACAATAAATATCTTAAGACAATAGCTTATGATCGTGGACTATCTCTCCTCTTTGGGACCTACCATTGGGAACCGTGGAGAAGTTTTTCAACTAATGAGCAGCTATCTTATATACTGCCAATGACCTTTCTATGTTTCTAGCCATGGAGGCCACCAACCCAAGCAGGCAAGCTGAGCCAGCCATGACCCAGCCAAGTGAGTTGCTGCAACCAAGAGTCTCATACTCACGGGATGTAGTTAGAGCTCATCTTCCCACCTCACCCCTTCAGTTGCAGACAAATTTAGATCACATGCCCTATTTTGACCTTCTGTGGCCTTTCAGAGGTGCCAGAGAACCCAAGGGCATGAGAACCATTCATTCAGTTCCCAGCCATCTTTTGGCCTGGGACCCACCACTCAAGAGCTCTGGGCCCCATGGGACGTCAGACTGTGTTCCCCAACTTTTGGAACAGAGTTGAATGGCTTCACACAGCCTGATGCCCTCCCAGGACTGTGTGGAATGCACACAGTCAAATTCCCATGCCTCTGGCTCTCTAAGCCTTGGCCCTAGCTTTTTGGGGGTAGGAGACTAGGGACCAACAGTTCAACTCACAGGACTCATGTATGCAACAACCCCACACAGTGACAGGCCCAAATTGGGAACAAGCTCAAGGGGAGGCCCCAAGGCCTGACACTATTACTTATGCTGTGCTCAAAACAAGGGGCCTACCATAACTGCCCAATGAAATTCCCAAAAAGCAACTGAAAGAGTCAGATGCAATTATTTATACCCAACCAATGAACAGAAGCTGCTGTCCCCTTTAATTGAATTAGGGAAAAGATAGAAGAACCTGAGGAGCAGGGAGTCCCCATAGGAATACCAACAGTTTCAACTAACCTGAACTCTCAAAATCTCTCTGACACTGAGCTACCAACCAGGCAGCACACACCAGCTATATGAGGCCCCCAACACATACAAAGAAGAGGACTGCCAGGACTGGACTTAGAGAAGATGCACCTAACTCTCAAGAGACTGGAGGAGTCCCCAGGGAGTAGGGAGGACTGATAAGGTAGGGCTGGGTTAGTAGGGCCATCCTCGTGGAAACAATGGGGGTGTGATATAGGATGTGGAACAATTAGAGGGTGGACTGCAGGGGGGATACAGTCTGGAATGTTAAAAAAAAGTTTAAATAAAAAAATAAAGTATTTTTTACTTTCTTTTTGTGCTAAAGAAAATTCATTCTAAGATACAATCTTCTCTCTGAATCAAAATTCCTGTCTGAGAACGAGCAGCAATAAAATAACTAAAATGTTGACCATCTATGGATCTAAATGATGCACATGTCCTCCTCATAGTATCTTTTCTATCTGAGGCAATTCTTTCTCAGCCTCAGATGACAATTTTTTTGGACTATTTAAGCCTTTATCACCTTGTAAGGTTAGACATAAGTTACTTAACTTTTGAGTAATTAATCCTTTTTTGAGACTTAGCCAATTAACATTTCCTAACAATTTTTTGAAAATCATGAAGAGTTCTTAATTAGTATTACCTGATTTGTACCCTCTGTGCTGAATTGTCTGCAGAAATAACTTATATCCTAGATGATTAATTGCATTTCTCCTTTGTATTTTTTCAGGAGAAATTTGTAACCCCCACAAAGGCAAGATTCTCTTTACTTCATCTAACATTTTCCCCCTATGGTTTCTTTATTTGAAACAGCCAGCAAAATATCATTCATATAATGCTAAATTGTCAATGAGAAAATTGTTTATAAATTTGGTCTAATGACTGTTGTATAAAATATTGCCACAAGGTAGGAGTGTTCAAGATCCTTTGTGGTAGTATTTTTCAATGATACCTTTTTATTTTGCAACTATTATTATCAGTAGACACTGAGAAAGCAAAACTTTCTGTATCTTGTTCTTGTAAAGAAAAGATGAAGAAGCAATCTTTTAAAGCAATCACTATAATAGGACATGCCTTATTTAACAGTAGAGGCAATGAGACACCAAACTGTAAAGAACTCATTGGCTGAATGATGTTAGTAATTTAATTCAAATTTGTCAATATCCTTCATTTGCAAAATTTCTTTCTAACTAAAAACACAGGAGATTAGCACTCTATTGGATGTAGCATTGGTAAAGCCCATCTGTAGGCTATCATTTTGTCCTGAAGATAGTGTCCTTTGCTTTTCAGATGCTTTCCAATTTTATGAGGATCTATTTGTCGATTGCTGATCTTAGAGCTTTGGCCATTGGTGTTCTGTTCAGAAAACTGCCCCCCCCACCCCTGTGCTGATGTGCTCAAGGGTCTTTCCCACTTTCTCCTCTATTAGATTCAGTGTATCTTGTTTTCTTTAGATTTAGATATCCTTGATCCATTTGGACTGAGTTTTGTACAAGGAGATAAAAATGGGTCAGTTTGCATTCTTCTATATGCTGACTGCCACTTGATCCAGTTCCATTTGTTGAATATGCTGTTTGTTTTTCCACTAGATGGTTTTGGCTTCTTTGTCAAAGATCAGGTGACCTAGGTGTGTGGGCTTAATTCTGGGTCATCAATTCTATTCCATTGATCTGTTTACCTCACTCTGTATCAATAACATACTTTTTTTAAAATAACTATTGCTCTGTAGTAGAGCTTGAGGTCAGGGATAGTGATTCCCCCAGAAGTTCTTATACTGTTGACAATAGTTTTCCCTATCCTGTGTTTATTGTTGTTCTAAATAAATGTGAGAATTGTTCTTTCTATCTCTTTGAAGAACTGAGTTGGAATTTTGATGGAGATTGCATTGAATATGTAGATTGCCAGGCTCCACCTTAGTCAATTAAATTTGCCTGTGTTTTCCATGTAATTCCTGATAGAAGAGTGTGTAGTATGATGTGTATTCAGATTCCAGTTTCTGTGTCCAAAGATCTATTTACAGATGGAATATGACCATTGTAGTCAATACTGAAGATCTCCTATATCAAAATAGTGTAAAGAATGTTCTATGATTATCTCTGATTAGTTAATAAATGTCCAAACTCCCGATGACTGGGGAGAGGAGATAGAAAGGCTGGACTTTGGATAGCAGTGAAAGAAACCAAAAAGAAAAGCCAGGAGTTAGCCAGGAGTCATGTAAGAATACAGGAGAAGTGCCTTGGGGCAGGTGGAGGAAGAAGAAGAAGAAAAGAAACTCACCATGAGGTAGGACAGTAGGAGTCATCACCAATATTTAAGGCTCAAGATTTGACATAGGATTTAAGCTTAGATTACAAAAATCCCAGTTGAAAGATACATGTAAGCATTACCCAGGGAGCTGGGGTTGAGGTGGAAACTTGTGTATTTCAGAGGTGCTTCTTGACCAGCCAAACTACAGCAGCTGGGATAGCCTTGTTCTCTTGGGGCTACTGAAAAAGCTTGGCTCTTAGAAGAGGGAAAAGGGCAACCCACACTGCATAAAACAGGCACAGCATAGTGGTTTTAGCTCAGGACCAGAACACTTGCTAGACTTGGCACATGTGCTTCTATGGGTATGAATGGATACGCTGGGTGCAGCTGCACATTCAACCTGCCACAGCAGAGGCTGCATTTCTACCTACAATTAGAACAAGTATACTATCTATGGACTAATTGAGCTGACAGGTTCTAGAGCTTTACAGCAGTATCCCTCAGGCTTTCCCTGGGCTGCCACTGCTTACCCTCAAGAATTGCTGATATGTACCTCAGAGTCTGGCTTCCAATGACACAAAACTCCCAGTTAAACCCTGTGGGCATAAGGCTGAAACTGCTTTCTCCCTGTAACTAATTGACTGCAATATCCTAACCTAAATAACAGAGGGAGAAATAAAATAGTAAAAAGACGCACAGAAGATATCCAAAGCTGCCAAATTTCTGATTAGGTAAGAATGCTTAAAATTATGCTTTGATGCTACACAAGAGAAAGGACTTTGTATGAAAATACATAGATATAAATAAATTAAAATTAACAAATTTAAAGAAATAAGACATATAACGATGAAAGGCATAGTAAAAAATAACTTGTGGACTCTATATTATAAATATTGAAACAAATGAGGAGATAAATGATCTATACTGGTAATCCTTATTTTAATTCAGATAGCCAAGATGACTTCTCAAAAGGGGGAGAGGGTGCTTTAGAGATACAACGAAAAAAAGAGAGAAATGAAAAACTGGAGACAAACCTTAGAGGTTAAATTGGGAAAGTTTTTAAATAAAATGAGGAAGATACTAAGATAAAAGAGATGAAAGAGAAAAATTATATAAAATTGAGACAAGTCTTAGAAGCAAATTTAGAAAAATTTTATAAATGAAAATAAACAAGATATTAAGATGATAGGAATGAAAGGAGAAAGATGAAAATTGGAGAAAAACCTTATAACAGAACATAAATTAAAATATGAATAAAATTTGTGAAGATACTAAGAGATAGAAGAACTAAGGTGAGAACATACCATAAAAAATCAGGAAATTCAGCCAAGGCTTGGTAGAAAATCAACCTTAGCATATCTGGTTAGTGTACAACAGGTACCAATAGACACTGGAAAACCCAGGATTGGAAGACTTTGGGTGACAGCCTACTCACATACTGGATTTGAAAATATTTAAAGAAAGTGTCACCTACTACATATGTGTTTATCATATATGAACATAATTTTACATTTTGTTGCAATTTAAAATAGAATACCTCCCACTCAAGACTGGAAATATATTACAAGAGCAATGTTAGAACCTGTTCCACAGTTACAATGAGGTTCATGGTGAATAAAAAGATAAAAAGGAGATAAAACAGAGAAATAGGACCATGATTATCAATACATCTCAATATCAGCTACTAGGTTAGGGTCCAGTTGCATGCCATATATGACTAAATAATCTTGGCATTATAATGCATGGTTATTTTAAGAGCTTCAGACAAGGTTGAAAAAAGAGGAAACAAGGTTGAAACATTTACTTAAAGAAACATTCAATGACTTTTTCAAAAGTTTTACATCAACTATAGATGTGAGAGTATCATATCCACAAACTAGAAAACCACTAATTGAATGTATAACTTTTGAAAATGAATCTAAGAGAGTGAGCAGGTCCTTAAACACAAGATAACACTTGTACATGAATGTACTAGAAATATAGTTGACATTGGATAGCATTCATACAATATAAATTTATTAGCTGAATTAGTTAAACAGGGTTTTGGAAAAATCCAAAATGCAAATTTTTTAATTGTGCTCGTCAAGGTCATTTAAGAAAGAATTGTAAGGAAACAAGACTAATTCCAAAAGAAGGTCTAACCCTAATGGGGTATGTAGAAGATTGGCAAATGCTGTCACTGCATTAATGAATGTTGATCAACGAGGGGCATACAGATAACCACTTGTTGGGAAATTCCCAGTGGGGAATCTCATGGTCCCAAAGAGTAAATTCAGATAAGCAATGTCTGGTTAGTAACAGAGACACAAATTCACAGAACAATTAAATAATGCTGTTCTGGATATAAACATTAATAACTCAAATATGAAGGTCACAATAGTTTTAATAGATAAAAAAGAAAATCATGTGGGACCAAGAAACAATTATTTTAGCAAACTTCTATAAAAGATCATAGGCCAAAAGGAAAAGTCTTTATAAATAATACTGAAATTGAAGGCATTGTAAACACTGGATCAGATATAACAATACTCTCATCAAAGACTTGGTCTCCAGTATCCTCTTCAAAATGTAAATGTACAATTACTAGTGGGTCAAAATTGGTCTTAGATTAAAAAAAAATGTATAAAATGGCTTAAATATGTAGGGCCTGAAGGTTAAGTAGGAAAATTAAGTCCATATGTAGCTGATATATCCATTAATTTAAGAGAACAGATTTTAGTACAACAGTGGCAAACATGGTTTACTCTTCTTTCGAATTCAGAGGAATGCTATAAAATAAGCCATGTTCTTGATAAATTAAATTAAAATATTTTCAAGGATACTCATAGACTATGCAGGTTGTCCACAAACAAGCAGAGGATATTTCTCCAACCTTATATGGAGTAAACTGTGTTAAAAAAAAATCCACCAAGTGGCCCTTCCACTAAGGTAGTAGACTGACCAAACTTTTTGTATAAAACAATGGCCTTGAACAAAAAAATTGCAAGCATTAGAAAAGCTAGTTCAAGAGCAGTTGTAGACTTTGCACATAGAAGTGGCTACCAAACCTTGAAATTCTCCTGTGTTTTTCATTAGAAAGAAATTTGGCAATTAAAGCATATTGACATATTTGAAATAAATAAATAATTCAGCCAATGAGTTATTTATAGCCTGCAATCCCATTGCTTTACTGTTTTACCTAAAGCATGTTCTATTATAGCAATTTCTTTAAAAGATTGCTTCTTCATCATCCCTTTACAAGAACAAGATATAGAATGGTTTGTTTTCTCAGTGTCTACTTGTAATAATAGTTGCCAAATAAAAGCCTACTAGACCCTCTAGCACAAGGCACTGAGGAAATCGATCAGATCTTAGTAGAAAATGTGCTAGAAGTCTTAGAATTAAAAAAATTTCAAAACTCCATCATGTTAGCACAAAAGGTTTAACAGGCATTTTCTATCATGTGGCAATAATCCAAAAAAAAAAAACCTCACTTTTTAAAAAGCTTGTGTGTTCTTTGTATATCCAAATTTCATTATCTGCAGGCAATAACTCAAAAGGTCCCCAAAGAAATGAAATTTGCCAAATGGATTTTTTTTTCAGAGTTTGGAAAACTGATATACGTGCATGATGCTAAAGTCACATACTCAGGATTTCAATGGGCAACTACTTTAAGCTTGAAAAGGCTGATTCTGTAATTACACATTTATTTGATGTTATGGCAATTATGAAAATAACTGCAAAAATTAAAACTTATAATACCCTAGCATATGTCTCTTATAAAATGAAGCAATTTTTACATATTAAAATATAAAACATATTCTATACCACACAGTTCCACAGAGTAAGCAAGCAGTTGTAGAGAGATCTAATTATATTTTGATAATGAACAAGCACAATTGTATAACAAAGAACTCCAGTGATTGATCATATAAAGACTTATAATGTTGGATTTTTTGAATGCTAATGAACAAAAACAGCTGCTGAGAGTCCTTGAAATATGGAAAAAACAGCTGAATGTAATCAATTTGTTATATTAAGTTTCTCATAACTTCTAAATTAGGGAAAAGAAATCTAAGTTGGGGGAGAGATTTTATCTTTTTTCAAGTAGGAGAAGAAAATCTTTGGATTCCATACAAATTTATAAACGACAGACTGACTAGAAGAGACTCCCTTATGATGATGGCTACACACAGGAAGATAGTAAACTAGAGGACCAACAGTAGACAACACATGTAACTGATTACTTTACAAGGGACCAGCTCTGTAACTTTCCAAAATGAGAAATTATCTCCAGCTAGGACTTCAGCTATACATAGTAATAAGTTTTAATGGCTTCTACAATCTCAGGACTTAACATTCCATATATATTAAAGATATAAATAAAAATATATTACAATTTGGTTGTACAATCCAACCTAACTTATAAAAGAACAAAAGACACCTTACCTGCTTGAACCCACAGCTGACAACCATTTTTAGATGATTCTGTACATGGCACATTCCATATATATGTTAATGAAGAAATGTATATAATTTGTGAAAGTTTATACATTTGTAGACACCAATTAAGTTAAATCAGCCCTTAAAAGACTAGTCAATATCTCAGTGTACTTAGGACACCAAAATGATTTTGCCCCCAAACAGCAGGAAGCAATTTTAGAGAATGATGCCCTATTCTCAAGAGATGGAGTGGGTCCTTTTGGTCATTGTGTGTGTAAAGAATGTTTGTCATCATTAAAAGTTTAGTATATAGGTTTTAACTCTTATTTAAGGTATTCATCTATGGAATGCTCAAAAATGCAATGTTCCTTTTCAAAGCTGCTTTACAAAATGTTTCCTACTATTTAGAAATGCAAACTGGTTGTTAATCAAACTTATGATCACATATATACTAGTTTATTTAATTACAGATGCTTCCAAGTTAAACAGATATTAAATACCTAGAAACAAAAAATTCATATATACTACAAATAAGTAGACAGTCTTCAAACTCCTCAGAGATCTGCATTAAATGGTATTTAAAGATGCATTACTAATAAAAAGCTGTTTGTAACATTGAGACATGTCTCCTCCTGACAATACACCCACTTTACTTGAAAGAAGATTGTGAGAATCAAAGAACCTCTTTGTGGAGTTTTCTTCAAAAGCAGCAAACTACCCACTGGTCAAGAAGGTTGAAGATGTTGCTATAACAACTTAGAAAAAAATTGTATGACTATCCAGTAAGGTAACTATTTCTGTCATGTCTATAGTTCTGGAAGCTCCTTTCCTACACATCCTCAGTACTAAGGCTGTATTTATCCTTTGCCATCTCTGATGGTGTTGAAGAACAGATAGTTTAACAATTAACTTTAAGTTGTTTAGGATGATTAAAAAATGTTTTAAAGCCTAAGAATACATGTTTTAGGCTGGTAATGCAAGTTTTCATAAAAAGTGTTTTAAGTAGAGAACTCTATCTCGCTAAGATATGATTCATAGTTGAGTATTTTCTTTAAACTTGCCAAATACATATGGTCTGGACATTGTGAATGTAATTCTCACCAGATTATTTTCATAATTTTTCTTATTTTCTATGGTTTATTAATGATAAAGAAAGAGACTGTTATTGAACTAAAAGGATACAATTGACAAATGGGACCTCATAAAATTGCAAAGCTTCTGTAAGGCAAAGGACACTGTCAATAGGACAAAATGGCAAAAAACAGATTGGGAAAAGATCTTAACCCATCCTACATCCAATAGAGGATGTCCAATATATACCATAAACTCAAGAAATTAGACTCCAGACAACCAAGTAACCCTATTAAAAATGGGGTACAGAGCTAAACAAAGAATTCTCAACTGAGGAAACACGAATGGCCGAGAAGCACCTAAAGAAATGTTCAATATCCTTAGTCACCAGGAAAATGCAAATCAAAACAACCCTGAGATTCAACCTCACACAAGTCAGAATGGCCAAGATAAAAAACTCAGGTGATAGCAGATGCTGGGAATGATGTGGAGAAAAAGGAACACTCCTTTATTTTTGGTGAGATTATAAGCTGGTACAACCACTCTGGGAATCAGTCCTGCTGTTCCTCAGAAAAGTGGACATAATATTACCTATGGATCTAGCGATATCACTTCTGGGCATATACTCAAAAGATGCTCCACTATATAACAAGGACATGTGCTCCACTATGTTCATAGCAGCCTTATTTATAATAGCCAGAAGCTGGAAAGAATCGAGATGTTCCTTAACAGAGGAATGAGTACAGAAAATGTGGTACATTTACACAATGGTCTACTACTCAGCTATTAAAAACAATGAATTCATGAAGTTCTTAGGCAAATGGATGGAACTAGAAAATATCATCCTGAGTGAGGTAACCCAATCTCAAAACAACACACATGGTATGCACTCACTGATAATTGGATATTAACCCAAAAGCTTGCAATATCCAAGATACAACTCACAGACCACATTAAGCTCATGAACAAGGAAGACCAAATTGTGGGTGCTTTGGCCCTTCTTAGAAGGGGTAACAAAATATTCATGGGTGCAAATATGGAGACAAAGCGTGGGACAGAAACTGAAGGAGGGGCCATCCAGAGACTGCTCCACCTGGGTATCCATCCCTTGTGCAGTCACCAAAGGTAGATGCTGATGTCAATGCCAGGAAGTGCATGCTGACAGGAGCCTGAAGTAGCTGTCTCCTTAGGTCTGCCAGAGCCTGAAATATACAGAGGTGGATGCTCACAGCTAACCATTGAGCTGATCATGGGGTTCCTAATGGAGGAGTGAGAGAGAAGACTGAAGGAGTTGAAAGGGTTTGCAACTCCATGGGGAGAGCAACAATACCAATCAACCAGAGCTCTCAGGGTCTAAACCACCAGCCTGGGAGCACATAGGGAGGAACCCATGGCCCAAGCTGTATATGTAGGGGAGGATGACATTGTCAGGTATAGTTGGGTGAGAAAGTCCTTGGTCCACTAAAGTCTGGACGCCCAAGTGTGGGAGAAATTTTTGGTAGGGAGGTGGGAGTGAGAGGGTGGGTGGGGGCATATCCTCATAGAAGCAGGAGGAGGGGGATGGGATAGGGGGTTCCTGAGAAGGGAAATGGGAAAAGGGTATTACATCTAAAATGTAAATAAATATCCAATAAAAATTTAAAAAAACAAACAAACAAAAAAGAGTCAGAAGTGGGCGATTTTACCTTCGGCTTGGAGGAGTCAGACATTTCAAGTTGAAGAGAGGCAACCAGCCTTGCTGCTAATCTCAAAGCTAGAATAAATGAGTTATGTAAATTGTTATCTAGTTGGGAAATAAGTCAAAGTCTTTAGCCTAGGCAGGTATTTATAAATAATTAAGCCTCAGAATCATTATTCTGGAAATAATGAGGTAGGGCAATAAAGCTCCTGGCTTCAAGTTCTGGCTTTAGAACCATGAATGAAATGTAAGGAACTCTGGAATCTTTCTCTCCCATTACTGAGAGAGAGGTCTGAGGTGGCCAGGCATGTGAAAGGAGAGTTTATGAAAAGAAGTACTGAAAGTCCATTGTTTAATGACATCAAAATTAATACTAGGTTTCCCTGGAGTACCAGACATTGAAGTCTCCAGAGCTTTGAGACCTATGCCAGGAAGACTTGCAAGCAGGAAATGAAATCAGCTCTAGAGATAGAGTTGTGGTAAACTCAGAACCAATGGCTCCAGCTGCATATGTAGCAGAGGATTACCTTGTCTGGCATCAATGAGAGGGGAGACGCTTGGTCCTGTGCAGACTCCATAATACAGCATAGGGGAATGCTAGGGCACTGAGGCAGGAAGGGGTGTGTGGGTGGGGAGCACTCTCATAGAAGCATGGGGTACAGGGGAGTAGCTAGGGCTTTAACTTGGAAGGGGGATAACACTTAAAATGTTAATAAAATATCCAATAAAATAAAAAAAAAGATTCATGCCAAAAAACAAACAAACAAAAAACCTAAACAAACAAACATAAAAAGCCAACAGCTTGACTTCAGACACAGAGCTATAAGATTTGGTGGTTGACTTACTGGGTTTTGGGGCTTACTGGACTTACTGGGTCCAACATTTCCTAACTATTCCACTACTTCCCCCTTTGGAATGGTAATGCACATGCTTTCTTATTATATTTTGGATTTGATTTTTTTTTTTTATTTTATAGAACATGACAATTACAAAATTGTGTTGAGTCCCACAAAAGACTGAAATTTTGATCTATGCTGAAAGTGAAATATAATAATTCATGGAGACTGACTAAATGTATTTTAAATTATTATGTAGCCTTAAGCCTATGATTACAGCAAGTGTAACATCATGGGTTGAATAATAATAGTCCGTGAGGCCTCATATTTTGAAATACTTGGTCACTGTTTGATGGAAAGTTTAGAGAAAATTAGGAGATATGTCTTATTTTTGGAGGCTGAAATTTTTTATTACTATTTAGTAGATGTTGAGGAAAACATAAGAGATGTTGCTTTATTGAGAAGTGTGAACCAGGTAGGGATTTTCTTACAAATTTCAAAAGACTTCAAGCATGCCCATTGTGCTCTTCTTGTCTCCAAATTGTAAATCAAGATGCAAGATCTCATCTGTTCTTCCCATAAGGCCTTTGTGTATCATTATGGATTATTACTCTGAAACTGTAACCTCCAAGTTAAATGTTTTCATATGTTCATTTAGTAATAATGTCTTATCACAGTAACATAAAATTAATCAAGAGTTTTAATAGGAGATCAGGACAGAGTTAAATAACTGGGAATTTGACTTATGAAGCTCTTTATTAAGAAAATTATCATTAGATTTAATTATTTATAAATATTTGAGTCTTGGTAGGAGTATCTATTTATGAGTACATATGATAATTGAAGGAAGAGGTCTTATGTGCTATGGATTTGGGGTACAGGTGGCTGTGAGGCTCAAGATACATGTTGTAATAACTCAAATAACTGAAAATTCTTCTGCAAAATCAGCACATGCTCATAAATATTTACCTTCCTCTAATGCTTAAAAGTGTTTTCATTGTATAGTTATTGTGTCAGTTAAACTGCTTCTACTTTGCATGTAACTTCATTCTATAATATGTTGTTCTAATTACTACTGCCAACATGCACATCAATCTTTTCCCCATAGAATAAAACTGCTGAAACCACAAGAGGAAAAAAAGATCCCTTTTTAAATACTAGAATCTATATTTAGTTCTTACCATGTGCCATTGTAATTTCTGAATAGTTTATCAAAATATCAAGAGTAATCACTCTATATGATGGACAAATGGTAAGAAAATATATTAGTTTCTTTTTGGCTAATATTTACTTATCAGTGAGTATATACCATGTCTGTTCTTCTGTGATTGGATTATCTCACTTGATATTTTCAAGATCCATTAATCTGCTGTAAATGTCATGAAGTCACTGTTTTTAATAGCTAAGTAGTACTCCATTGTGTAAATGTACCAGATTTTCTGATCCATTCCTCTGTTGAAAAACATCTTGGTTGCTTACAGCTTCTGACTATTATGAATAAGGCAGCAATGAACATAGTGGAACATGTGTCCTTGTTATTTGTTTGAGCATCTTTTAGGTGTATGCCCAGGAATAGAGTAGCTGAGTCCTCATATAGAACTATTTCCAATTTTCTGAAGAACTGCCAGACTGAATTCCAGAGTGGGTGTACCAGTTTGAAATCTTACCAACAATGGAGGAGTGTTCATCTTCTTGTACATCTTCACCAGCATCTGCTCTCACCTGAGTTTTTGATCTTAGCCATTTTGACTAGTGTACGGTGGAATCTTGGGGCCATTTTGATTTGCATTTTTCTGATGAATAATGATGTTGAATATTTCTTAATTGTGATTCCTTAGTTAAGAATTCTCTGTTTAGCTATGTATCCCATTCTTAATAAAGTTATTTGGATCTCTGGAGTCTAACTTCTTGAGTTCTTTGTATATTTTGAATGTTAAGTCTCTATCAGATGTAGGGTTGGTAAAGATATTTTCTCCATCTTTGGGTTGTCATTTAGTCTTAATGACGGTATCCTCTTTGCCTTATAGAAGTTTTTCAATTTATTAGGCCCCATTTGTCAGTTGATGATCTTAGGGCATAAACCACAGGGGAACATTTTAGGAAATGTTCCCCTGGGCCCAAGTGTTTGAGGCTCTTTCCCATTTTCTTTTCTATTAGTTTCATTGTATCTGGTTTTATGTGGAGGTCCTTCATCCACTTGGACATGAGCTTTGTACAGAGAGATAAGAATGGATCAATTTGCATTCTTCTACTTACTGATAGCCAATTGAACTAGCACCATTTGTTGAAAATGCTTACTTTCTTCCACTAAATGGTTTTAGCTCCATTGTCAAAGATCAATGACCACAGTTCTGTGGGTTCATTTCTGGGCCTTCAATTATATTTTATTGATCTACCTGGCTGTCTCTGTACCAATACCATGTGGTTTTTATCACGAGTGCTCTTTAGTATAGCTTGAGGTTAGGGATGGTGATTCCTGCAGAAGTTATTTTATTGTTGAGAATACTTTTTGCTATCCTGGGTTTTTTGTCATTCTAAGTTAATTTCAGAATTGCTCCTTCTATTGCAGTGAAAAATTGAATAGGAATTTTGATGAGGATTGCATTGAATCTGTAGATTTATTTTGGTAAGATGGCCATTTTTGCTATGAGAGTTTTCCATATTCTGAGATCTTCAATTTGTTTCTTCAGAGAATTGAAGTTCTTGTCATCCAGATCTTTCACTTGCTTAATTAGTGTAACAAAGGTATTTTATATTGTTCTTGACTATTGTAAAGTGTATCATTTTTCTAATTTCTTTCTCAGCCATTGAGTAGAGGAAAGCTACATTTTAATTAATATTTAATTGTAATACCCATGATACACCTCACCGACCACATGGAACCCAAGAAAAATAAAGGCCACACCAAAGTGTGAACACTACAGTCCTACAAATAAAGTGGAAGAAAACAATCTCAGGAAGTAAAGGGAGAGAGAGATCTGGGAGGGACAGAAGAGAGGGAAGGGAAAGGGGTCCATTTCAGATACAGGAGGAGATAGGGAAGAAGTACAGAGTGTCAGGATTTTGAAAGGAGATATGCATCAGTTTTGGAGGAGCAACTGGGAGTAGCCACTAGAATGTCCCAAATTTCAAGGAACCCAATGTTTCCCAGAACCCAACAGGGAGGACATTCTAACCAAGGGAAGGTAGAACCAGTAGAGATGATATCCAGTGGATAGACATGGTCCCCAGTTGAGGGATGAGTCCACCCACCCACCTCAAAAATATTAATCCATCAAAAGGAAATGCGGGGAAAAAGAGTAAAGCAGAGAGACTAAAGAAAAGGCCGCCTAGAGACTGTCCTACCTAGGAATTCATCCCAATTGTAGACACCAAACCCAACCACTATTGCTGATACCAAGAAGAGCTTGCTGAGAGGAGCCTGGTATAACTGTCCCCTGAGAGGCTTTGCCAGAGCCTGACCAATACATATGCAGATACACACAAGCAAACATAGGACTGTGTGCAGGGACAACAATGGAGGAGTTAGGGCAAGGACTAAAATGAGTTGAAGGGGTGTGAAACCCCACAGCAAGAACAACAATATCAACCTAATATCAACCAACCAGACCTCTCAAATCTCCCAGGAACTAAACGAACAACCAAAGAGTATACATGGTGAGACTCATGTCTCCAGCTGGATATGTAGACAAGGATTGCCTTATCAGGCATGACTGCGAGGGTAGTCTCTTGGTCCTGTAAAAGCTGGATGTCCCAGGGTAGGGCAATGCTAGAGTGCTGAGGCAGGAGTGAATGGGTAGGAGGGGGAGCACCCTCATAGAGTCAACAAGGAGGGAAAGGGGATAGGGTGTTTGTAGAGAGGAAACTGAGAAGGGGGATAACATTTGAAATGAAAATAAATAAAATAACCAATAAAAATGGAAAAAAACAAAAATATATTAGTGAGATTATAGGCTAAAAACATTAAAAAGTGATTGAAAAGTAATTATGGAACTCAGTTGTATTTAAACTCTGTATATATTAATTTACAAATTAATAGATTTCATAATGCGTCTTCATATATTTATTTGCAGTCATAAAAATCAGTCATATCCAAAATTGCCTATACAGACCTGTTAATAATATAATTAATAAAATACATTTAAATATTTATATATAAAATAAATATATATAAATATATAAAATATAAATATAAAAACAAAAATATATAAAATAAAATATAATTAATAAAATACATGTAAAAATATAATATAATTAATAAAATTAATAAAATTTATTAATTAATAAAATAATATAAAAATAAGATTGAGCATGGAGGCTAAAATATTCAATATTCTTTTGGGATGTAATTATGATTATTCACATGATAGAGTTTCCTAATTACACTAAAATGTATTTTATTTACATTTAAAATATAATTCATGTAAACCACACATTTAAAAACTAGAGGTTATAAATTTAAGTCATTGGGTTCATATACTAGTATTTGGAAAACTGGGCAGTGGTAGAGCACACCTTTTATCCCAGCACTTGGGAGGCAGAGGCAGGCAGTGTCTGAGTTTGAGGCCAGAGTGAGTTCCAAGACAGCCAGAAATATACAGACAAACTCTGTCTCAAAAAATTGAAAAAAAAATTAATATTATAATTTGGAGGGGTAGAATATCTTAATTAAAGCACTCATGTATAAAATTCCCATAAGAAAACAAAGTTAACACATGCTTATACACCTAAATCTAAAACAAGACCTGGGTGGTAAAGATACCATTGCTCAAAACAAAAATATAAGGGTGGGATTCAGCCAGTGAATAGTTGCATATTTGTGTCTACATCCTGGGTAAGATGCAGGTTACTCAGAAACACATGATTAAATGCAATGATTAACCTTGAATTCCAGGGGAAAAAGAGCAGCTGTGATTGCTCCACCTTCTAGAGTATAGGTCTCCATGCATTTATGCATTTGTATGATAAACAGCATAATACTAACGTATATCTAATGAGAAGGTTTGTACATTCTGTCTCTAGGGACACAGAAGCTGTAAATCCTCTGATCTTACAACCTGACTCAAGAGGCTTGCCTCACTTATAAAACATATTTTGAATGTGTTTGAAGTACTTATGTGTTTGGCAATAAACTCAAGGTTTCACACAGAGGTGCTACCCTTTCTAACGATAGGTGTTCTGTGACCACCGAATATCAGATGATTTGAATATTCTTTACTTCACAATGACCATAGCCAGGTAATTCTGTCTACTGATGATTTCAAGCTTCTTATATCAGAATCTGTGTGAAAACTGCATGCAGAAGAAAGTGCGCAATATGAAGTTGCACACAGAGTCTTCGCTAACTAACACAATTGTCTCACGTCCTGTGCTACTTAGTTAAATTACACAATACTTCTCTCTTACTAAAACAACTTAAGAATTAATAGTGCAAATTGTAAGGACTAATGTGATAAACTTCTCTGTACTTATTTGCATATTTGGGGGATATAAGGAGAAAGATTATTTATCAGCTTTGTATTTTCTTTTTTTCAGATCAACATATATATAGTCAGAAAAAAAATTGTACCTAGAATTTGTGAGAACAGTGAAAATTTTGATACAGCCACACTTTGAGAAACCTAGAGATCTGATCTAATTTCTTCAACACAAAATCTCGAAATACATTAAGTTATAATAAGTACATAAATGTTGAAATAATTTAAAATTTTCATTGATCAAGTAAAATTGAAGATATTGGGTTTTTTTTTGTTTTGTTTTGTTTTTGTTTTTGTTTTTTGAGACAGGGTTTCTCTCTGTAGCCCTGGCTGTTCTGAAATTCACTCTGTAGACCAGGTTGGCCTCGAACTCAGAAATCTACCTGCCTCTGCCTCCCAAGTGCTGACATTAAAGGTGTGCACCACCATTGCCCGGTGATGTCATTTTAAATAAAATTGTACAGTACATAGGAAATTAAGTAATTTTTATACCTTGTATTCCTGCAAGAAACTCAACATAATTATGCACATTTGATAAGTGTTTATGCCTTTTCAGAAAATAAAAAAAATTTAACTCCAGGCTTTTACTGTTGGCATTCACCATACACCACACACACATGCACACAGACACAAACAAACACACACACACACACACACACACACACACACAATTTTACTATTAATTTGTTTTACTTATTACATATAACACTGATATTTCCACATTTTCCTTCATGTCCAGTGATCTCATACTAAATATAAACTCATGATGTAAACTGACCCTAAACTTCACAGCTATAGAAAATCCATACTGTTTGCAACTTTTATCCTTGAATGCTAGAGTTATCAAGGTGTTTTAGAATATCAGGCAATACACCCAGTAGAAAAATGTGACTAAGGTTTCCTTATATTGAATAACATTTTATTTATCCAAAGGTGGTTTATATGTGTTTATCTTTCATGATTCAAATCTAATAACTTGCAAAGTTTCATTTTGTTAACAGTTTT
>JANHMN010000006.1:75994674-76035147 GCA_030674055.1 Rhabdomys pumilio | reverse complement strand
TGCAGTGGCTTCAGTGTTGTATACTGTGGTTCCCCAGATGCTGAACCCCTTTGTGTATAGTCTAAGGAACAAAGACATGAAAGAAGCCTTGAGGAAATTATGTGGTGGGATTCTGTAACACTATAGTTAAACAAAGCTTTGAAAACTAGTTTCTATCTTAACACTTGAATAGTCCAAACAAAATTAAATTATATTAATAGTTCTGTTAGTTTAAACATTGCCAGATATTGTAAATTCTGAGAAGTATTACTAATAAATATTATTATTGATAGGTAACAACCTATGAAATTCTTTTACTTAGTTATCAGTAAATTTAATGAGATGCATTGTTTTCAAAACACATACATGAATGTATATTCAACTGTAAGATAATGAAATTATAACAATAATATATTAACAAGCAAATCAGTTTTGTATTTCAAAGATGGTTAAGGTAAGATATCTCCTGGATTAGACCCATGGTCTGAGATGCAGATAAAGTCAGACTTGTAACTGAGAAAGGTAACATGCCATGTGGTAGAACTTAGACTAATGTAAACAGGATATTTGAGTTACTAGCTAGTTGAGAACAAGCCTAACCTGAGTCTTAGTCATTAATTAGTAAATGTTAGCCTCTATTACATTATTTGAAAAATGAGTTAGGCTTAGAAAAGTTCATATATTTACAGACACAGACACAATTCAGTTATATATGTGCATACTTATATAAGCATGCATGTATAAAAGAATGCATACAAGTGACAAAAATGAAGAATTTGTGAATTTGAGAGTTTGATAACATGGAAAGATTTCTAGGGACAGATATATAAATATAGTACTCATAAATAAAGTTCTTTAAAATTTAAAATTGAAATTGATTATGAAAAGTGATATTATGAGTTTCTAGGTTTATATGAAAATATGTTTTAGTATTATTTTAAGTGGAGTAACAGATTTAAATCTTAGACAAAGAACATAATTCAAATATTGACCATCTGAAAATGATGAGGGTACCAATTGTCAGTAGGTCTCTTTATAGTACAGTTATATGACCTTCAAATTATATTTTCAAGATTGTTATCAAGTCTATTACTTAACTCACACAGCTTATAATATTCCTGATAACTCCCTGATGCTTTAAAATATTAATGTAATAGAATTATTTAATTTTGACTGCATGTATATATCTCTAATGAATGTTAGAAGAGAAGCTGAAGAATCCACTGGTATTTGTTAGCCTATTAGAGAAAATCAACCTTTCCTCTACCAGCATGTGTAAATGACAGATCCTTAGCTATCTTTTATCCTAGTAGCTAGGTATTCACACTCATTCATGTAGATGATAGATTAGATAGATAGATAGATGATAGATAGATAGATAGATAGATAGATAGATAGATAGATAGATAGATAGAGATATGGATATCATCATAGGATAATAGTTATCACATTGAAGTTAGACAAGAAAAAACAATAAAGAAAGGAGCCAAAGAGTAGGCACAAGAGTCAGAGACACGCCCATTTGCTTACTCAATATCATAAAGACATTAAACTAGGAGCCATAATGCAGAGGACATGGTAGAGTCCTGTGCAAACCCTGTGTATGCTCTGTCAGTTCTGTGAGTTCATATTCGGCCTGCTCATCCTATTTTAAAAGACCTAATTTTATTAGTCTTCTGTACCCACTCTGATACTTGTTTTTCCATCTCCTCATACTTGGTGATCCATGAATGTGAGTGGAGGAATTTGAATGACCCTCCAGTTCTGGTAGAATGCTACACTAAAGCCATTTGTCCCTGACCTTTTGTTGTTTTTGTTGTTTGCTTGTTTGTTTGTTTGCTTGTTCTGATTATGAAGCTTATAAAATGTTTGCTTCTATTTCACGAGTGGTTAGAGGATATATACCTCTACAAATTGCTACAATGATCTTAACATAGGTAATTGGAATTAATTGAGAAAATTCCATTTCTTTTATATTTTCTGTTTTGTTGAAAATCTTACAGTATGCTCCTTCTAATTCTTGAATTTCCCTGTTTTCTTTTGTTATTGCTCCCATTTTGTTTCTGATTTTTTATTTTAGATATCCTTTATTCAATTTTTAGTTATGTAAGGAGCAGGTCCCCTAACAGGACTGACTCCATATTGTAACAGGAAAGAAAACAAGTCTGGAGAATCCAGAAAACAAGTCTGGACAAGTCCTGAAATTACAATAACCAGATGTTACTTTGAAATCTTATAAATCAAAATGTGTGTACATAGAAATAAGTTATAATAAGTAAGATAACCACCTGCAATGAAGTCATAGCCCAGTGGTAACCAGACATGACTGGTTATCTGCCATGCACATCAGAAGTAACCCAAATTCAAGCATAAAAGAGGAGCCCCCTGTGAAGTGCAGAAGCACTTAATCACACTGGTAGCCATGGCTGAGGACATAGTCTGAGGACAACCAAAGCTGGTTGGACTTCTCCAGGCCTGCAAGGAGGGTGGGGCCATCTAAGAGCTGAGAACAGAGTTGGTGCCTATGGGCTGGACCTAGCTCTCTAGATTAATGGGGAAGCTCCACTTAGATCCTAAGGAGAGAGTCTTTGCATTGTTGGCTGTGGCAAACTTGTGGCTTGGGCTTGGTGGCAGCTGTGGCAGGGAGCACACAGAATTCTTCTATGAGAGATTAGACTGAAGCTCTGTAGGCAAAGGCCTTCTCCATGGCTCCCCATTACAGATCTTGATGAAAAGAGGCAGTCCATGGTTTTAAGACATTTATTGTTATAGAGCAAAGTGGATGAGTAACCCTACTTCTCAGGGAGAGTCTGAGGTTAAATACATTTGCAGGGAGGATTGTCTGAAAAAAGAGTTTATTCAATAAGTCCTCCAGGCCTTTGCATACCTCATTAAAATGGAGATCTGTCTTGAGGCTATGTGGCCACAAGTCATTTTCTCTACCTATGGAGGGGTTTGGGAAGTTACCCTTACATAATTGATGGCCACAAATCTATGGAGGGCTGTGTCTAGTGATAGAAGCCTGGTGCCCGGGAACAGACACTGTCCCTTCAGGGTCACTGGGGTTTCTAGCCTGAACTAAACTAGGGACCAGGCTGCCTTTCATAGCCCTACGTCGACTCTCAGTATGTGATAGACAATTTATGATTTAAGCTGTAGAAATTTTGCTTTTATAAACTTGGATATCCTGCTTTGACATACATGTTAATGATGAAAACAGCTTTTCTTTTGATAAGTATGTGGTATCTTCTCTTATCTCTTCTGGTTACTTTTTGCTTGATGTCTATTATTTTATATATTAAAACTGCAACACCAGCTTGTTTCTTGTATCCATTTTCTTGAAATATATTTTTACTTCTCTTTATTCTGAGGTGATATAAGTTCTTGATATTAAATTGTGTTTCTTGTATGTAGCAGAAGGGAGTATCCTGTTTTTCAACATTCTGTTAGTCTGTATCTTTTTATTAGGAAACTGATGTTGCAAGATACTAATGCCCAATGATTATCGATACTTGAAACTTTGTTGTTTTTAATCTACTTGTATGTACTGTGTACTTTGTTGTTGTTTGTCTATCTGTATATATAGTGGGAATGTTTGCTTTTCTTCTTTTGCTGGTCAGAGATTATTGATTTTCTGTTTTCTTCAGTGTAGTTGACTTCATTAGTTTGGAGTTTTTTCTAACATCTTTTTAAGACTGGATTTGTAGATAAGTGTTGCTTCAATTTGGTTTTATCATCTGTTTATCTGTGTGTGGTAACTGAAATTTTGCTTGGTAAAGTAGTCTGCGTTAATATTTCTAGTCTCCTAGAGTCTACAACATATCTGTCCAAGAACTTCTATCTTTTTGACTCTCCATTTTGAGATTATAATTGCATCATCTTCCCTTTCATTTATCCAAACTTCCAATTTTGATATAGTATCAGAATAAACTTTGCCTTACTAATAAGACAAAGGTATACTGAACATTTGTGGGGTCAGTCTTTAAACTCTATGAGATACTATATACACTGGGCTTAAGTGTCTTAGCATATTATGGGATAAAAATGAGCATACTCTAGAGATGGCAAAGTCCATTAGACTAGTTCCTATGCAGTCTGTAAATTGTGGTGTGTGGTGTGTGAGTCTGGATGTGGTGTGTGAGTCTCCTTATCAGAAGTTTCACTAATGTCGTCAGTCAAGTCAATCTTGTCCAATCTTCAGACCCCCTGGGTTTTTAGCCAATTAAGCCTTCACTTATTTATTGAGGAAATTCAAAAACAAAGTGGTTTTCATGAAAAGAAGCTATATATTGTGAAGAAAAACTGGCATATGAGAAAGACTGAGTTATTCCAGTTAGTCATGGTGCTCTCATGGGCATCATCAGAGTATTTTGCAAAATTCATTATGGTATAGAAGACATATTGCTTAAAAGAGAATTAATGTTCTTCAAAAACATCAATGTTTATGTGTATTTACAAAAACATTAAATTTAGTTAATTCAACTTAGGGAACTTTTTACACATAAAAGAAAGGAGAAATTACTTTTAGGTTATTTATTTCAAACAATCACCAAATTTGTCTCTTATTTACTTCCTTCATTAATATTGAAACCTTCACATTCTTTTTTCAAGATCGTGGTGTGCATCTTGAGTCTATATTACAGATCTTTATTCATAAATGGATACATTTAGGTTACAAACTTCAACTTGTAACAAGATTTGTTTAATTAAAGAGGATCTGCTATACTGTGCTTTATTTCTTTTAATTCTATAATTAATTTAGATTTCTGTCTTATTTTTCAATAAATTATTGATAAAGCAAGAGCAATTTTTGAACATTAATTGGTTTATGAGTTTTTTTACACTTTGTTTTCAGTTCTAACTTTTGTTACATGATACATTATAAAACACAATTATGTACTTTAAGTCTTATATTTGCATTAAATCATAAATATGTACTATTTAGTAGACAGTGTTATGGGTTTCTCAAAAAACTAAACATTATATAGGCTTTTGAGATAATAATTTATAAATTTCTATTAAGTCTGTTTAACTGATATTGACTCTAAAATTGGATTGCTGTTTAATTCTAGATTTTCTGTGTCTTGATGAATTTTTCAGATTAAATTAGGCACTGTTACTATTTTGAAGTGAGCTTCAAGAACATTTTATAGCTTAGAAAACATTTAAATATAATATATACATACTAAAAGTTTTATACCAATAGGTCACATTGAATTTTCTTTAGAAATACACACATACACATACAAACACACACATATGAGGAGATATTTATGAGTTTATTAAGCACAGTTTTACAACTTTAATATTGAAATAAAAGAAAAATATTAATGAGGTAGTTAATACAAAAGGTTTATGTAAAATATTATATTAAGTTTCTGATTAGGAAAATAATTTGAAAAATATCAAAACATAGTATATTCTAGTCTTGTTAGTCATTATTCACCATTTAAAAATTTCTCTTTATTCTGTGTTATATACCAAAAGAAATGGTAATACTAGTATACCATCAGCAGGAGAAATGTTCAATATTTTAAATTGACTATATATGAATTTTCACACATAACTTTGGTAATGAATGTATAAATGATAAGAAAATATGACAGAGTCATATGTATAGTGGTGTGTTAAGAATCTTGGAAACATAAAATTTATTCATTATTAAATTTAAGGAGTTTGAAAAATGGTACATTTATTTATTTCATTGTTTATTGTCTAGGCATATAGTGAGATTTCCATGGTGATATTTCCATGGCACATAGTGATCAGATTCAATAGACAAATGCAACAAATGTCTTTGCATTAATGCAAAGTACAATTTTATGATTAAAATGTATTTTCACATTTTTGGTGTCTACTATGTTTTATAAGTTTATAATGAAATGAGTGAATGTATTTGACATCAAAAAAAAATAAACTGAGTTTCTTATCCTATTTGTTGTTTTGTTTTGTATTGTTAAGAGAAGGTTTCTCTGGGAAACTTTCTGGCTGTGAAGGAACTTGCTTTGTACAGCAGGCTGGCCTCAGACTCATAGAGATCCTTCTGCCTCTTCTTTCCCAGTGCTGGGAATAAAGCCATGTGCCACTACTCCTGGCTGTCTTCTCAGCTTAGTGATGCTCAATCACTTAAAATTAGTATCATGTAAGATAATCACCATTTTGAGGAAGGTAGAGTCATTAATTATATGTAGATTACAATTGCTCTAAGCTTCTAGCAGGATATAACCTTCTTACAAAGACCATTCTTGCCTGGAAGGACCAGGTCTACTATGAAAGATCCACAAGTTCTTTCTCTTCTGTCTTCAACATTTTGATTCAATACTCTAACTTCACCCATCCTCCTTCATTTCAAGCCTGATAAGCTCACAGATCAAAGATATCAAAAAAATACAGAATATTATAATAGAGTATTTTTAATCTAGTAGAATTCTAGATCTTTTAATGAAGTTACAGGCAGTACATCTCAAACTATTTTTTAAAAAATATAAACAGAATTAGTGCTCTCAACCTCCTTCTATGAAGTCAGTATCACTGTAATACCCAAACCAAGGAATAACTTGGGGGAGGGAGGGTGGTCACAAAATAATATGCATGAGAAACATAGACTCAAAAATATTCAATAAAATACCTACAAACAAAACACAGACCTACATAAAAAGATTATTCACCATGCTAGTGTAGCTTTATCCCTGAATTGCAAGGGTGATTCCATATATGAAAGTCAGTAAATGTAGTAAGCCACATAAATGGACTTAAGACATATATTGATTATCTCAATATATGCAGAAAAATCCTTCAAAAATATCCAATGTACTTTCATGTACTACAAAATGTAGAACTACTATGAACATCCACAAATATAGCAAAAGCAGCCGGGCAGTGGTGGCGTACGCCTTTAATCCCAGCACTTGGGAGGCAGAGGCAGGAAGATTTCTGAGTTCAAAGCCAGCCTGGTCTACAGAGTGAGTTCCAGGAAAGCCAGGACTACACAGAGAAACCCTATCTTGCAAAACCAATATATATATTGGTTTTGATATATATATATATATATATATATATATATATATATATATATATATATGTTTTCTTTTGTAAGTTGCCTTGGTCATGATGTATTTTCACAGAACTACAATGGTAGTTATATATATATATATAACTAAAAGCTTTTGATATATATATATAGATATCTATATATATATTAAAAGCTATATTTGATTAACTTAAAGCCAATATCATACTAAATATGTAAATGCTTCCAGGTGTCTGACTGAAGTCGAGATTGAGGCAAGGATATCCACTGTCCTTACTAATATAGATTTTTAATAATATCTGTAGCAATAAGGCAAGAAGAGAAATTTATAGGGATCTAAATAGGAAAAAAAGTCATACTATTTCTTTTTGTAGATAGTATGATATTATGCATTAAAAACACCAAGAAATTCATCAGAAAACTTCTAGAAATGATAAACAAATTCAGCAACACTGAAGAAGACAGGCTAATTCACACAAATCAATAGCATTTCTAAACACCAACAACGAACCTATAGATTAGGAACAAACTCCTATTCACAATAAAGTAAAATAAAAATATATCTAGGAATAAACCTGAGAAGGATATTGAAGATGGGCCATTGAAACAGAAAGTAAACAGAGACACAATGAAACTATTAGATGTCATAAACCAAAGGATTTAAAAGATAAATTCAGAACTTTTCACCCTAAAACAAAAGAATATACCTTTTGCTTAGCATCTCATATTACCTTCTCCAAAATTGACCATGTACATTGATGCTCTGTTAAAATTAGTTAGTGTCTTAGTTACCATTGTAGTTCTGTGAAAATACATCATGACCAAGGCAACTTACAAAAGAAAACATTTAATTGGGGGCTTGCCTTCAGTTTCAGAGGGTTAATCTAAAACCACCATGGTAGGAATCATGATAGCAAGGCAGGAACACATAGTGTTGTAGCAGTAAGTGCTATCTTATATCTAATTCACAAGCATGCAGTAGAAAGAAAAGAAAAAACTAGAATGGTCATAGCATGGGTTTTTGACAACTGAAAGACCAATGCCAATTATGAAACTCCTCCAACAAGGTCATAACTAATGAAACAATACCATTCTTCTGATCATTTACAAAGAGCTCCACTGGCCACACTAACTGTGGTATAGCACTCAAACATATGAACATTTCCATTCAAACCACCACAGCTAGAAAATGAAAATAGTTGAAATATCCCTCAATATCCTGGATTATACAAGTTAGCTATAAAGGAAAAGTAAAATCATGAACTTTGAAGATAAATCGATGGAACTAAAAAAGTTAGAAACCAGAAGTTATAATTAGATCACAGGTAAAATAGACGATTTGTGAAGCAATAAGAAAGGGAGATTAACAAGTATAAGAAATCTGATCAGGAAGCTGAGAAATCAGAACTTATAAGGTAGGAATAAAGAGAAAGTTACAGAGGAAAGTTGGAGGAGGGTAAAAGGAGTAGTAAGGTACAAGTGATCCAATAGGGAAAATGGGAAGCACTTTAGTTGTGGGTGAGACAGGTGTATACAGAACAAGGATGGAAGTGAGTAAAATAATAAAAGTATATGAAAAACCAACATACATGTTAAATTAGATGGGAAAAAGCCCACAAAGGCACCAAAACTATGCAGATAACTATATGCATTTTAGAAAAAAGAATTAGTGAGGAAAGTATTCTTCTCCAAGGAAGAAAATAATACTTGATTATTTAATACCAAATGTTCAGCCCTGAAAACACATATAATTAACACATAGACTGAGAAGTCTATGCTTAATAAGTGTATACACTCATACACATATATTCATGTAAAAGCAATTAATAGAAATTGAGGCATAGAATTTGAAGAAGAGAAAACATGGGTGTGTATGAGAGCTTGGAGGGAAGAAACAGAAAGAAAAATAATTTAATTATATTATAACATCAAATATTTAAACATAAAATAAAAATTTCAAGCAAGAAAAACATGAAAAAAAGTTAGGGCTTTTTCTGGAAGGCACCTAAGTATTCCTGGAGTATACCAGAGTATACCAGAGTATAGAGTGGGCCATTCACAGTGAAAACAAAAGGGAGTTTGATGACCTGTACTATAATAGGCAATAAATAGCCACAAAATAGTTAAAAAAACATGGGGATTCGTAAACTGTCTCATTTGGTAAACTGCTTATGATATAATCATGTGTTCTAAATTTTATTCCCAACATCAGTAACTAAGCATATAACATTTCTTGTTGTTCCTAGTAAATTGTTTACATACATACAAATTATATATATATATATATATATATATATTTACACACACATTATATATATATATATATATATATATATATATATATCTTTCACACACACACACATAATTACCTCATGAATTACAGAATTGTCTTGCTGCCTTGCTGCTTTAAATTAGGGTTTTTCTATTTCCTGTTTTCTGAAAAATAGATGACTATTTCATTCTGGTGCTATATCCTTTATATTTTTATATTATAATTACTACAATACACATATATCCCTGATTTTTAGAGAATTTGAATTTTTTTATTTTTCCAAGATATTTCATCAGCATAGTCTAGCAGGATAAGTCATTACTTATTTATAAATAAGTAATAGTTTTGATAATTTTCTTCATAAAAGCTTACACTTTGAAATTTTTCTTTATCATTTTAGTTGAGATGATAACATCAATGTTTGAAATACATGAACATATATGTCATAAATCATTCTTTTGTGCAATATTATTAACAATTTATTAGCAAATTGAGACATAAAACTAACAGACATTACAAGATTAAAACGTTTTAAACATAATCATGATATTTATTTAGATTTTAATCATCATTTTATGGGTAGAGATGTACTCCTATTTCTTTCCATTTAAAACAACCTATATCTAAGAACTTTTTAGAATTCTTGTGTATTTATCAATGCATAGTTCATTGTGCTGATTCATTCCACATAAGTTACCAAAGACAGGCTGTTTAAATTTTTTTAGAAAATGCATTTTTTTTTCTTTTTTCAGTATCATTAAGTACATTCTGATTTTTGAAAAGGAATTGTAAATAAAATGCGGAAGATAGCACATATAAACAAGCATTAATTATTCAACAAATCCTCAAATATACCAATTTTAAATGTTCATATTAATTTTTCAGTTCAATTCTACAATATAAATAATTGTCATGATGGTTGGACTGAATCCAGTGTCCCTTTCATTTATCATTAAAATCCTGTGTCATATCTATATAAAACACATGGATCATCTATGGAAAATATATCTTAAGATGAAACATCTTCCTTTATAAATCAAAGAATCCCTAATCCCTGAATCTAAGCATTCAAAATTCACAAGTACTACTAACAAGTAAAAGGCTTTTTATCCTCAACATACTAGATAATACTTATTTCTCATTGAGAAATAATAGAAGTTTTAACAACAAAAACTTTAGCACAAAATAATTTGAAGCCCAATATATGCTACAATAATTTAAAATTTTAAAGTAATTAACCAATCAGTGTGAGTGGTAGCATGACTTTATAAAGGCTACTATACTGGGAATTTTTCAGCCATTATTTAGAAAGTATATATTTCCTGTTAATGTGGATAATATTCTACCTATAGGGTAAAAGCAAAAAATAAGTATTGATTCTGGCTGCTTAAAATTTTTATAAATAATCTTGATCTTGCATAAGTCATTAATTTACCCATATATTAACTTTTATTTTTCAGAAACACAATGAAATTTTACTAAGAAAATAACATTCTCATCTGCCTCTGCCTCAGAAGCACCAGAGAAATTAAATGAATCAAAAATAAAATTATTTGTGGAACATCACATAGCTGGAAAATAAAAACTACCATAACAATTAAGGACAACATAGAAATATTTACACAATTTATGATCTATTGTTGTTTGCAGGGCTTAATGATACAGGAGTTAATTACTTAGGTTCACCAATGTTCTGTCATTCTAACAGATTCTGTAAACTCAACTTATGAAGACGGTAAAACCACAGAATAGATAAGGTTTCTCATAGCTTGCTTCTTTTCTCTGTTCCTCAAACTGTATATGAAAGGGTTCAGCATTTGCGGGACCACAATATACATCATAGAAAAGATTACATTCTTAACAGATGAGTTGGAAACTGCATTACTCATATACACTCCAAAAGCTGTCCCGTAGAATAAGAACACTACTGAAAGATGAGAGCTACAAGTGGAAAAGGCTTTGTTTCGCCCCTGAGCTGATGTGATCTTAAGAATAGAGGATACAATTTGAATATAAGAGAAAATAATACCAGCAAGAAAAACACCAGAAAATGCATTAGTAACTATATATGAAAGAAGGGTATTAATGAAAGTATCAGAACAGGCAAGTTTGATGATTTGCAGAAGTTCACAGAAGAAGTGGAAGATATTCTGGTTTGTGCAGAAAGACAGTTTTAGCAACATCAGACTATGCAGTAGTCCATTCATGGTACTGATGAACACTGATAGTAAAACCAGCAACACAGAGAGACAAGGACTCATGATAACTGTGTACCTCAGGGGATGACCTATGGCCAAGTAGCGGTCATAGGCCATCACAGCAACAGACAACTTTCGAAGCCACCAAAAATCAATACAAAACACACCTGTGAAAGGCAGCCACCATAAGAGATGCTCTTATCCTGTGTTTGAATGCTTATGAGTATCTTTGGAATTATTGTTGTGCTTATACAGATGTCAGTAAAGGATAGATTAGCAATAAAAAAGTACATGGGTGTATGGAGGTGAGAGTCAGAGCTTACAGCCAGGATATTAAGGTTTCCAAAAATGGTAACAAAATATATACACAGGAACAAGCTAAAAATAAGTGACTCAATGTCTGGAGCATGTGTCAGTCCAATCAAAAAGAATTCAGAAATACCTGATTGATTTGAGAGTTCCATGTTACTGCTGAACATTATCAAAAGTGAAAGTTGAAAATGATCTGAATATCACTGGATAATGATGTTGATCCATTAAAGTACGGTGAGTGTGCAAATTGTAGTAATATCTTGTTCTTACTTTTCATACATTTTTGAAATTTTCTTATTTATGCAGTTTTCATAAGTGATGTCACTGAGTTTGATATACTTGAAGCTTGAAAACAAGTACTATAAAATTTTAGGCTGTCTTAGTTATAGTGTAAACTGCATTGCAGTTCAAATTTTTTATGCACTTACCCTCCACTCCTGTCAGGCATTATTTTCTTAAACAACAGTTCTCTTCATTGAATATTGAGAAGTTTAAAAACATAGTGGAAAATAATACTATTACAAAGAATAACACATATTATTTCCTCGAGAAATTATCCACATTTATAAAAGAGAGATCAGAAAGTGCATAGTAAGCCTATATCTTTAAAGCAATAAACAACAACATTGGCATGTCTTAGAATTTTTTGAACTACTCACCAATGACTCAATTCTTGCTATAAATTTTTCTGACCAATGAATTGATTCATAATATATCTATATCTCTCTATATATTTATATGTATATAAATATATATATCACAAGTATATCTGTATGTATGTATATATAGATATATACATATAACATAATACATATACACATATAGATACATATCTACATATACACAAATATATATGTATTTATATATGTATGTATAATTATACTCAGAAAAAAAATGATTCCAAAACATCTGCATTCTGATTTTAATTTGTGACAAGTCTTCATTTCTGCCTCTAGTTATATTGGAATTAGTATTCCAGAATGATAACAAATAACAGATAACTCACATTTGTCATTTTTCTCTGACTATGATAAAATACCATGTCCAAAGCAACTTGTAAAAGAAAACATTTACTTTGAGTTTAAGGTTCTATAGTAATAAAATTTCATCGTAGTCAGGGATGGAGAAGAAGCAGACTGTTAACATGAGGACTGTTGACAGGCAAATTGAGCTGATAATTCCCATCTTCAGACCTAAACATGGGTCACAGTGAGCTAACTAGAAATAGAGAGAAGGGAGAGACTATTTCTCCAGGGATGACATATAATCACTCTGTGTGTACATGCACATGTGTGTTTGTTTGTTTGTGTGTGTGTGTGTGTGTGTGTGTGTGTCTGTGTGTGTCTGTGTGTATACCATACTGTAAGAGTAATTGTGTCAAGAAAAGAAAGAAAATTTCTAACTCAGTAATGCATAGCTTACATAAGAATATATCTTATGACACCATCTCTGAGAATCTTCTTTATTTTGAGATTAAGGACTCACTTGTTACATTAGTAACATTAATCAGTATACACAATAACAAGTATAAAAGTAAATGCTATTCAAATACTATATTATACATAATTAAAACATAGATTATAAATTCTGAAAGGAGGAAGTACATTCTATAAAAAGTCTGCCTTATGAATAGGTTTTAAAAACTTTTGAATATGTGCAGATTTTTATGTCGTCATTATGGATTAATAATTCTTAGTAAAAATTACAATAATGGCTTTATAACAATTAATACTAAAAGATTTGCCTACTCAAATATCACAATTTTAGGTTTTTTTAACTAAATAAAATAATGTACTTATGTTTGAAGTTCCAGAGCTCACCTACTCATACAATCCTGACTTTTCCCAGATTCCTAGAGAAAAATGACCATATTGCCATTTTATAAATTATTTTATACAGACTTATTTTATTTAATATAATTCTGCTGCAATAACCCTGATTTCAGCTGCAGTTGAAACTTTTTATATAAGCAAAAACCTACTTCATATACCTTATTTCAAATACTTAATTCTGTTTTTATTAATAATGATATATTTAGTCATTTTTCATTAACTGCATCATACAATGAAACAATATAATTCTATTCTACATTCCCAAAATTGTGATGACTACTAGCTATAAAACAAACATTATAGAAGCTACCATTTCAAATATGATATTACTTTGAAAGAGAAGATAGAGACAAAGAAGACTAGTATGTTATTGTGTCCTCACTTAGTATTTTATTTCTTCATTTAATAATACATGATATGCAGCTAAATGTTAACATTAAATAATAGTAAAAATAGATAAGTTGTCATTTCTAATGTTACCAGAATTTTTTACTTTCCTCCTCTACACACCTCTATTTTTTAATTTCTGTTGAATAAGCTAATACTCTATAAAACAGAAGAGTTTATCACAGAATTTTATGAGGAATTCTCAAGGGGTAAGAATAGAAAATAATGAGAAACTAAGGTGTCAGTTTAACTTTTAATAGGCTTCATTTTATTTTATCTTGACTGTTTCATGCACTCAAAATATTCCAATGCCTTTTCTTGTGCAGGTAACTGTCAAGGCCAATTAAATTAATCTTTAAGGGGCAGGAGAATTTATATTTAATTTTTCAGCAAAGAGCCTTCAACAAGACAAAAGTATAATGATCTTAAGTAAGATAAAATGCCACACACAGGGCCAGAGATATAATCCTGAAACTGTTCTTTTGAGAAGGATGATCAATCCTGCAATTTTGGTTTCTTGTTTTCGAAGTGGCTGATTATGACACATCGCTTTGTCCTGTTAAATCTGAGGGAGCACCAATTATGTTATCATTTTTATAGTGAGTTACACTCTCTGATGATCCAGTTCAAAGTGTTTAGTACTTTTAAAAGTGAAATAGAAAGAGTAAATTGTAAGGATGAGTCTTTCTGAACATCTACATTTTCCACCAGGGTATTCAGCATATCTCTATTCGGTATTCTAAATATTTTGTGAAAATTTGTATTCAAAAATAAAGGGAAAATAGAAGCTACTCATGGGTATGGGATGGTATTCTGTTTTAGAAAATATATGGTAGAAAAATAGCTTACTAATTCTCAAAATCTGACTTGGAAAAAGTTTCTGTAGAAAACAAGTTAGAATGTGACCTTAAAAATATTATTACTCCAGTTAGACTAATTTCCTTGTAATCAGAAAAAAATACGACACACGCACACACACACACACACACACACACACACACACACACAGAGAGAGAGAGAGAGAGAGAGAGAGAGAGAGAGAGAGAGAGAGAGTTAAAACATACCTCTAAACATCAGTAGACATAAACTACAATGGCATGTGGTCTTGTAATTTACACTTTTAACTTGAACTTGTAACCAGAAGAATGGGGGAAGAAATATTGAATTCTTCAGCCATGTAGGTTATATAAAGAACTTTCTGGAAAACCTAGCAAATTAATGGACATATCAAAACCCTGCTTACTGATACAACAAATACTTCTTTAAAACATAAAAATTTAGTAGAATTAAAATATTAAAGAATTACATTTTTGCTCAGCAGAAATGAGTCTTGCCCTAGTAAAGTTTGCTAAGCCTATATTAATGAAGCTATGGCAATGTCAGCACATACATATTGGAGAATGTTTCAAGAGATTGACAATTGATCAGAGAAATAAAAGGAGACTAACTTGTAATTTTGCATATGTTCTTTCTTCAGTGTTTTCCATAATACAATTGTAGGAAAACACCCACTATCATCTCCAAGTTATTGACTGTGGAACAGTGAGGTCCCTGCTGTCTTCACTGACATTAAAATTTAGAATCACACTTGGATACTGCTCAGTGTTTGATCTCTGGACAAGTAGATATATCAGTTGAATGAACAGATTCTCAGAAAAAGAAGCCCTTTTACAGTAGGCTCCAATGCTGGTTTTAAAAACAAAGTCAGTTAATGAAGTGGTCACAGGCTGACTCTGATAATATATGCATCCATTGGGATCAATATTCAAATATTCCCATTAGACAAAATTTTCCACTATTCCTCTAACCTCAAAAGGGCAAATATATATTAAATGTACAGTCAGAAATGACAATGTAGCATCACTGATTTTCAGACCTCTGAGGGTAAAAATACCATATTTGTTAGTTAAAGCTTTATTGCTGTGAAGAGACACCATGTCTAAGGCAACTTTCATAAAGGACATTTATCTGGGACTAACTTACAGGTTCAGAGATTCAGCCCATTTTTATCAATGCAAGAATCATGACAACATCCAGGCAAGTGTGTTTCTGGAGGAGTTGAGAGTTCTACACATTGATCAAAAGGTAGAGATGGGAGTCTGTCAAGTGGGCACCTAGGAAGCATGTCTCTTTTCCCATCCTCACAGTGATATAATTCCTGCCATAAGATCATAGGAATTTAAACAATGCCACATCTCCTAATCATGCCATTCCCTGGTCCAAGCATATTCTACCCACTATACCATACTCATTTGTTTTTATTATATTTTTACACTTTAATTATTAATATTTAGTAAAATATACACTATTATAGTTTATTGAACACTCATTTGTGATTTTTAAAAATTAGAATAAAATGATTGCATTATTTTTATTTAGTATTAAAATACATAGAAGAGCAAACCTACCTGTTTAAGGTAACCTTTAATTCATTATCCGTACTCTCACAAATTTTTAATAATTGTTATGACCTAAATATTAAAATATATTTCCTTAAATAATAAAATAAATTTAAAAAAACCAATTCAGTTTCAAGAAAGCTTGAAAAAGGTGCAATGAAGAACTGTTTCTAAATCATGAAATTTGATTGCATCTCAGTTGATTTTCATAGTATTTATAATCTTTGGTATTTTATGTGTTTATAAATGTAAAATGTATATTGATGAATTTATCAACAGTTGCCTCTTCCAATTATTTTAAAGCAAAAAAATGCACAATTATGTATAATAAAAAGGAAAACATAAAAGTCCATACTGGGGTGTGATGGTAGGTCCAATTAAGAGACATGTATTATCATTTTTATGTATAACATTTTCAAAACACAAATACAAATAAAAACAATATGTATAATTAAGTGGCATCTATCCCAAAGATTCACAGTTTATGCAATACATACAAATCAACAAATGTAATATAAAATGTAAATAAGAAAAGAAATTATATTGTCATAACTGATACAGAGAAGGCACTTGATAAAGTTAAACAGTTTTCAAGATAAAATGTCTAAGGTAATTAAATATAGAACATCTCTCAAAATGACAAAAATATCCACAACAGAACAATAACTCAAAGTGAAATAAACAAAGTTCCTCTCTGATAAGGAATGAAACAAAAATCATTATCGTGATTGAAGTCTCACTTTTCTTCTATTTGTTTCTGCTCTTCTGCTCGTGGTTATTGTGGTGGAGATAGCAGTGTTGGTGACAATGATCTATAGTGCTTCTTGGTATTTTGCTTATTTTTTTTAATAGTCTTTTGAATTTACTAGACCTTTAGAAATGAGATTTTCTTTTCTTTTTTTGAAATTGTTTATTAGATACTTTCTTTATATATGTTTCCAATGTTATCCGCTTTCCTGGTTTCCCCTTCAAAAACCGACTATTCCTTCAACCCATCCCCCTGCTCACCAACCTACCCACTCCCTGCTCCCGGCCCTGGCATTCCCCTACACTGGGTCATCGAGGCTTCACAGGTCATACTCTGCTACATATTCAACTGGAGCCATGGGTCCCACCATGTGGACTCTTTTGTTGGTGGTTTAATCCCTGGGAGCTCTAGGGGTTTGGTTGGATCATATTGTTGTTACTCCTATGGGGTTGAAAACCCCTTCAACACCTTCAGTCCTTTCTCTAATTCCTCCATTGGGAACCTTGTGCTTCAATGGTTGGCTGTAAGCATCCACCTCTGTATTTACCAGGCTGTGGCAGAGCCTTTCAGGAGACAGCTATATCAGGCTTCTGTCAACAAGCACTTGTTGGCATCCACAATAGTGTCTTGGTTTGGTGTCTGTATATGAAATAGATCCCCAAGTGGGGAAATCTCTGGATGGCCTTTCCTTCAGTCTCTGTTGTTGTCTCTGTTATCTCCTCCCATGGGTGTTTTGTTCCCCGTTCTAAGAATGACCAAAGTATCCGCACTTTGGTCTTTATTCTTCTTGAACTTCAAGTGGTCTGTGAATGCTATCAATGAGTGCATACCATGTGTGTTTTTTTGTGATTGGGTTACCACACTTAAGATGATATGTTTTAGTTCCATCCATTTCCCTAAGAGAGATTTTCATGACAATACTACATGACATTCAATGTTTTTTACATAATAAATATTATATTTGCAATGAACCTCAGTCAAAGCTACTCTTCTATATAAGTTACAATTACCTTAATCAACTTAACTTTTCTGAGAATCTAACCATATCTCTCCCAATGAACTGTTCATCCTCATCTTTCGTTTGATGTTTCCCACATATATTAATATTCATAAGAACTACATGTGAATTAACTATTTTGTATGGATGCATTAAGACAGGCAAGGCATACACACAGGCCAAAGATATATAAAATTAAAATAAATAAACCTTCATCCTGTGCACTAACTTCTTCTATATCTTCATGTCTATATCCTCCATCAGTGAAACTAGAATATTCATATTTATTACTTTTCCATACATAGAGGAAAGGAAATATAACCAGGCTAGATACCCATACCAAGATAATATATAATAAAAATGTCTCACAGGTACACATGCAATTCAATTTTAGTCTGCGCTTGAGAAAAATTAAATCATGAAAATTGGAGAAGATGAAACTGAATATCTTATACAAAGTGAGGTGACTATTTCAGAAACATAAATATCACATATTCTCTCACATATGGAGATACTAACTAATGATGTTGTGTCATATAAACAAAGGATTATGAAAGTGGATATAGTCTAAAAACTAGATAGGAGATCACATAAAAAGAAGAGTTGTTGAAGACTATGTTAAATAGCAAAAGGTCACATGCAACATACAGATAAAGAAGGCTTGAGGGGATAATAAACAGGAAGGGAAGGAATTTTCCAAAGGAGAACAACAAAAATATAAATGTTTTGAAATGTTTATAATAAAACTTAGATTTTTTTTGTCTTCCATATTCATCCATTTATTTGATATTTTTATAATTTACTTTTTCTTTACAGCTAAGTAAAATCCTACATTTTCCTTATTCATTCATCAGTTAACATCCATCATGCCTGCATCTGTATCCTTGCTGTAGTGAATAGAAAAGCTATGCACATGCGTGAGCAGGGGTCTGCAGTAGGAATAGCCATTTGGGAAGATACGTGGGAGTGGTATATAGCTGGGTCACACGGCAGATCTGTTTGGATGGAGGACTGGGTTTCCATGCTGATTTCCATAGTGGCTGCACTGATTTACACTCCCACCAACAGTTTCCCATTCCCTACATTACCATTGCTATTTCTTGTCTTTTCTTTTCTTTTCTTTTAAAGCATTTACCACCCTCATTTTATTCTTTGTAACTGTGAAGGAAAGAAAATAACAGTAATCAATCAGCATTGGTTATTGATATCTCTCGATATCAATAGATTGAAGTCCCCAATAAAAAAGGAACAGACTAACAAAAATGTATGGGAAAACAGAATCAACCTTTCTAAAGCACCTAAGAAAGATACTTTAATATCAACTACAAATATTACCTCAAGGTAAAGGGTTTGAAAAATTATTTGTAGCAAATGAAATTAAGAAGCTGGTTTAGCCATTCTAATTTCAAACAAAACATACTTCGAACCAAAACTAATCAGAAAAGAAAGAGAAAGATATATATTCACCAAATGTAAAGTCTATCAAATGACAATTCAATTTTTAATGTCTATACCCTAAATACAAGGGCATTTAAGTTTGGAAAGGAAACAGTAAGTCACAATTTGACCCTTACACAAGAATAGTGGGAATATTCAGTAGACAACTCTCACCAATGGACAGGTCATTTGGACAAAATCTAAACATAGAAATTATGAACTAAATAAACTTATAAATGTCTACAGAATATTTGACCCAAATACAATGGAATATATCTTCTTTTCTGTACCTCATGAAATGTTCTCTAAAATTGAACATTTACTCATATAGAAACCAAGTTTCAACAGATATTAGAAAGTTGACATGACTCCCTGCCTCTTGTCAGACCACTATGAATTAAAACTGGATATCAACAACAGAATCTACAGAACACTTACAAACTCATAGAATCTGAATAACTCTGTACTGAATGAAAAATAAGTCAATACAGAAATAAGAAAATTAAAGTTATTCTAGAAATGAATAAAAATAAATAGAGAGCATACCCTAACTTATGTGATACATTGAAATTATTTCTAAGTGGAAAGTTTATTGCACTAAATGCCTATTCTAATTTTTTTTTAAAAAAAAAAACTATCTCATACTAGCAACATAACAGTACAACTGAAACCTCTAGGACAAAAAGAAGTAATTTCACTCTAGAGGAATACCACAGAAGTAATTAAATTCAGAGATGACATCAATAAGATAGAAATGAAGAGAATAATACAAGAAAGCAGTCAAACCTAATCTACCACATAAACAAAGTAAAAGACAGAAATCCCACAATTATCTTATTAAATACAAAAAAGGCCTGTGACAAAATCCTAAATGCATCATAACAAATGTCCTTGGATAGGTATACAAGAGACATATATCAACCCATTTAAGGCAGTTTAGTGTAAACTGATAGGCAATATCAATCTATCCCACTAAAATCAGGAACCAGACAAGGATTTCCATTCTCTTTATACCAATTTTTACTCCTGGTAAGAATTTTCTGCAAAATATATGTAAGCAAGATTAACTGACAAAACTCAGTAGCCCTCCTATCTATAAATGGCAAAAGAGACTGAGAAAGAAATCAGGAAAATATCCAAAATCCTCAGTCCTCAAATCAATGTCTACAATCCCCAAATAATATAAATTATTTTGAATAAATCTAAACAAACAAGTGAGGGCTTCTACAATAAATCTTCAAGTCTTTGTAAAACAAAAATTCAAGAAGGTATCAGAAGATAGAACATTCCCTTAAGCTCATACATTTATATGATTGACATAGATATGACCAGTCTCCCAAAATTAATTTAAAGGTTTAAAGCAGTATCTATCAAACTCCCAACAAAATTCTTCACAGACCTTTAAAGGACAATTACCATTTTTATGGAAATACAAAATGTATGGGGATAGCTAAAATAATCTTGAACAAAAAAAACATTAAATTTTAAAAACAAAAATTAAAACAAAAGAAACTAACAAAAACTGCTGCAAGTCATACGCCTCCTAATTTCAAGTTGCATTAAAGGGTTAGAGTAATATAAACTCCTTGCTTTTGGCATAGTATCATATTATAAAAACAGACATATTATCAATGGAATCAAATTTAAGACTCAGAAATAAATCCACACACTCATAGTTACCTAAATTTTAATAAATATTTCAGAAGTAAACACTGACAAAAAGACAGCATTTTCAAAAACGAAGTTGCCACACAAGATGACTGCATGTAGAACAATGCAAATTAGTCCATACTTATCATCCTGCATAAAACTCAAATTGAATCAAACACTTCAATGTAACACTGAGTACAATGAACTTGGTGTAAGTTAAGGGTGAAATCGTCTTCATCTCATTGGAACAGAAGATTTTCTGAAGAATACATATACCACAAGCACTGTTCAAAATTAATAAATAGCACTATCATTCAGAAAAAGTGACAGCACACAGAATCAAAAAATATGTGTATTAACATTACATAAGACAAAAGCTTACAATACAAAATATTTTAAGAACTCACAAAAATAAACATCAAAAAATAATCCACTTAAAAATGAGGTACACATATAAACAGATTTCTCAATAGAGGAAACTCAAATGGCTGAGAAGCACTTCAAGAAATGCTTCACATCTTTTTCCTTCAGGGAAACGAAAACCAAAACTACTTTGAGATTCCACCTTGTACCTGTGCTGTTAGAATGTTTAACATCAAAATCACAAGTGCCAGCTCATGCTGGTTAGGATACTGAATAAAGGGAATGCTCATCTATTGCTTGTGTGAGTTCAGCCTTGTACAGGTACTATGGAAATCAATATGGTAGTTACTCAGACAGTTGAAAATTGATGTCAAACCCCAAGCCCCTGTTTGCTGTGCTAGCAGCTGCCTAGCAGCTGTGAGCACTGTCCTGTCTTTTGGGACCTCCATATTCCTCCCAGTCCACACCTCTATATGCAAATGAGAATCTGTAACCCATACCACAGTCCACAGCTCTGCCAACATTTGGGAAGGCACATTAGTATCCAGGACAACAATTCCCAGAGGTCTGTATTTTTTCCAGGGATTACCAGGCCAGCCAACATCAGAAACAACCAGATGGCTGAAGGCAAAGACAAGAATACAATCAACAAGCCAGTACAAACTGGTATTATCAGAACCCAGCTCCCCTATTACACCAATCCCTGGAGATCCTAACACATCTGAATAGCAACTGATCATATGAAAATGATAGAGACCTTTGCAGAGAAAACAAATAAATCCTTTAAAAATATAGGATAATATAAAGAAATGGGTGAAAGTAATGAATTAAAAACTAAGACCTAAAAATGGAAATAGAAGTAGAAAAAAAACAAAAAACCAAATAGCAGCAACCCTGGAGATGGAAAACCTGGAGGGGCAGGGAACAGGAACTACAGAGATAAGTATCAACAACAGAATATAAGAGAAAGAAGAGAAAATCTTCGAAGTAGAAAATATGACAGAACAAATTGGTACATTGGCCAAAGAAAATGCCTAATGTAAAGTTTCTAACACAAAACTTCCAGGAAATTTAAGACACTAAAAAAGATCAAATGTAAGCATAATACAAATAAAAGAGAGAAGATTCCCAGCTCAAAGACCCAGAAACTATCTTCAACAAAATCACAGAAGAAACGTTCTCTAACCTAAAGACAGAGATGGCTATAAACATGCAAGGAGTTAATGTAACACCAAATAGAGTGGGCCAGAAAAGAAAATTATCCCACCATACAATAGACAAAGTACTCAATGTACAGAAGAAAAAATATTAAAAGCTGTAAGGGAAAAAGACCAACTAACCTATAAAAGCAGACCTATCAGAATTATACCAGAATTCTCAACAAAGACTTGAAAAGCCAAAAGATATTGGACAGGTTTCTTGCAGATCCTGAGACCACAGATGTCAGCCAAGACTATTATACCTAGAAAAAATGTCAATCACCATAGACGGAGAAACCAATATATTCCATGAAATTAAAAAAAAAAATTAACAGTACATTTCTACTAATCCAGCCCCACATAGGACATTAGAAGGAAAACTCCAACACAAGGAGAGTAATTACACACACACACACACACACACACACACACACACACACTCACACACACACACACACACACAAAAAAAATTAGTTATCTCAGAGCAAAACTGAAAGAAAAGTATAATACACACAGTACCACCATACCATCACCAACATAAAAATAACAGGAACTAATAAATATTGGTCATTAATATCTCTCAATATCAATGGATTCAATAATAAAAAGACTCAGGCTAACAAGCTGGATACATAAACAAGATCCATAATTCTTCTACATACATGAAAAACATCTCAACAACAAAGATAGATGCTACCTCGGGGTAAAGGGGTAGGAAACGTTTTTAAAGCAAATGGACCCAAGAAACATGCTGCAGGAGCCTTTCTAATATCTAGTAAAATAGACTTTCAACCCAAAGCAGTCCAAGGAGACAGGGAAGGACACTTGTACTCATCTATCTATATCTTAGACAACACACCCAACAGTGAGGATATAGAAACTGAAAACACCACTTCCCTTAGCCAGGAAGTACCAGCAACTCACCCACAATACTTTTAACATAATAATTATCCTTTTTTTAAAAAATGCAGAAACAAAGATAGAGCAGAGACTGAAGGAATAGCCAATCAATAACTACCCCAACTTAAGACCCCTCTCAGCGGAAAGCAATATTCACTGACTCTGTTAATGGTATTCTGTTAAGGTTGTAGTCAAGGAAACTAGCAAAACTCTCTTCTGAGAGTCTATAACCCAGCAGCTGACTGAAACAGATGCAGAAACCTACAGACAAATATTGAATGGAAGTCAGATACTGTTATGTAAGATTTAGGGGAAGGATTGCAAGCTCTGATGACTATAGGAACTCCATAGAAAGATCAACAGACTCAAATAACCTGGACACTTGGGAGCTCTCACAAACTGAGCCCACAACCAAACAGCCTCCAGATACTGAACCAAGACTGCTAGAGCAAATGTAGCAGAGATGCAGCTCAGTCTCCAAGTGGGTTCCACAACAACTAGAGCAGAGTATGTCTCTAAAGCTGTTGCCTAGCTGTGAAAACTGTTTCCCTAGCAGGGCTGCCTTGTCTGGCCTCAGTGGGAGAAAATGTGCTTAATCCTACAGAGACTTGATGTTCTGGCATAGGAGGTATTACCCAGGAGGCTCCATCCACTCAGAAGAGAAGGAAAATAGGTGGAGGGAGAGACTCTGTGAGGCAGGGACCAGGAGGCAGGGCAGCAATGATAATAAATAAATAAATGAATAAATAAATAAATAAATAAATTCCATTAGATAGAATCGAGATTGAAGGATCAGTATATAAAGAAATAGATATAAGAATACTATCACAAGATTCCTGAAATCCAGCTTGACAATTTCAATATGGATCTACTCAGCTCCTAGGAATCAAAATACTGTCTCAGATAAGACATCTAAAATGCATTAAATGCACAGGACCATAATGTCGAATAGGAAATTTAAGGCCACATGAAGCTAATTTACTCATAAATCTATGGATAATATATTTATGGCAGTAGTATAAAGCAGAGATTAGCATTCCTCCAGCTTTAGAGAAAGACTGTAAAAGAAAAGATGTTCCTAATTAAGAAATAAGAAAATAGATTATTGAAGATATTTGCAGACTGGCCAAGATGTCCAAAAGCAGGATAAAGTAAAGACTAACTCTTTAGCCTTACATGAGGTAACTACTGCTGGTAGAACACCAACTGGCCTACCACTAAAATCACAAACTGACAAACAATGGTCTATGAGTATACAGTGGCCTATGAGAAAATAAAAGTTACAGACACTAGAACAACTAGTCAATGAGGTCTTTATAGCCTGGAATCCCACTGCCTTTCTTGTTACCTTAAGCATGGCCTAGTATCATGACTGATTTAGAAGATTTTTTTTTAACAATTTTTTTTCATGAGTATGATAAAAAACATTTTGATTTCTCAATGCCTACTTAAAATAATTCTTAACTTGTTTGTAGTTGTTGTTCCCACAGAGTGTTAAGCAATACTACCCTATATCAAATTTTGGATAACTATTAGAAATAATTCATAAACTGTTTCCTCAGTCCCTTATTATACTTATTATATGGATGAAAATTTGCTGTCTGATTTAAATAGAAAATTTAATTTATTATCTAAGACTAAAGATAATTCTACAGAATATTTGACCACAAAAGCTCAAATTCAGGAGAGACCAATTAAAAACTATTTATAATTTTCAAAATTGTTAAGAGAAATTAATTATCTAAAGCTCAAAATTTTGAATTGGCTAATTAACAGCTAGGCAACTTATTTCAAACACTACAAGGTGATGAAGACATGACTAGTCCAAGAAAATTATAACCTGAGACTAAGAGAGAATTTTCTCTGAAAAAAAATAATTATAAGACACACATATATAGCATTTAGATACAAAGATAGTTTATATTTTAGTTATTTTGTATTCTATTCATTCTTCCACAGAAATTCTTATGCAGAGAAGATATCTTAGAATGAATATTTTTAGCATACAGAGTAAAATATGTAGAAAATCATTTTGAATTGATTCTAAAAAAGAATGGCATTTGTTCAATTAGCAGGTATAGATTCACCAGAAAGTGTAATATCTTTTACTAATGCTGAAATTTTCTCATTGTGAGTAGAAAAAATGAACATTGACAAAGGTCTTAGAGTAAGTTTTAGGGAGAAATTAACAACAAATACACCAAAATCAAGAGACTTCAATTTGTAAAAGAACTAATCAAATACTTCCTCATATAGTAAAAGAGACAGAAATGTCTCAAGTGCCTACATTCTATACTGATGCAAGTAAATCAAGAACAGCAGGTTATAAGTTAGAAAAAAAAAAGATGGCAAATAGCCTTTATAATTTAGTTAAAAATCAAAGTTGTATGCCATTCTTATGGTGTTACTAGAATTTTCAGAATTTTTATTATAGTTATTGACCCTCAATGTACAGAAAAAAAAGTTCTTTTGCAAATAGAAACAGCTGAAATTTATTCAGAATGATTGTAAGTTAACTTAATTATTTATTCACTAGCAAGTGATCAAAGATAGAAATCATTCATGGTCTATAACATATATCAGATTCCATACAGCCCTACCAGGTGCTCTAGCACAAGAAAATGAAGAAATTGATCAGCTGTTAGTAAGAAATGTCCTAGAAGCATCAGAATTTCATTTTTTACAAATCCACAAAAGTAACAGAAAAGGTTTAAAATGGGATTTTGTATCATTTGGCAATAACCCAAAGTAAGCATAAGAAAATATCATACTTCTTCTTTGTATAAGCAAAGTATAGTATCTACTAGCAGTAATCCAAAAGGTACCCATAAAAAATTCGGTGAATAAATATGTTTCATTTTGAAAATTTTGAAAATTTAATCTATGTGTACCATATCATAGATACATATTCAGGATTTCAAGAGATTACTGCTTTAAGTTCTCAAAAGGCTGATACTATAATTATATATTATTTTCAGAATTTATGTCTATTATGGGCATACCTTTACAAATTAAGAATGATCGTGCCCCAGCATGTGTCCATAATAAAATAAAACATAAATCATATTGCAGCTATACCAAACAATCTCACAGCACAAGTAGTTGTATGAAGATCAAATAGTTCAATAACAGAGAAACGGCTGAAATAAACCTGACTATGTATTATAAAGATGTCTTAACCTCAAAATAGATGATAAGAAATTTGTTGGCAAAGCAATTTTGTCTTTGTTTCAACAGGAGATAAAAACCTATGGATTCGGTTCAAATTAAAGATTAAATTTGAACTGGGTAGACTTCCTGAAAATTTAGGCTACCGACATAAAGGAAGAAAGAACATTCCAGGTAAAGTATATGCTAATCTACATAGAAACAGCCGTGAGACTGAATGAAACATGAATATGTCTCTAACCAAAATTTCAGCTAAGCATAACCAAAAAACCTTGTTGGCTACAGAGTTCAAGACTCAGCATTCCATCCTTTTATATGCAAAGGGGAAAATTTATATTAAAGTTCAATTATATAGTCCAAATTGACTCATAAATTGATAGATGTCATTTTATAATTAAACATAGACCAAGGAATGATCTTTAGCTGAATTTTGTACACTGCACATTCTATACATATGTTAATGCAGAAATGTGTAGTATTTTTGAAAGTTTATGTGTTTGCATAGCAAAAGGACCAGACACCAAACTGATAAGACAAGTATATCAAGTGATCCTGTCTCATAGGCTACCAGAAAGGCTCTTTTGTAAAAAATCTGAATCGTGAATATATAGCCAAAATCTTGCAGCCTTACAAACTGTAACAGTCAGGATTTCTGTTAAGCCCTTTATTTCCACTTCACACAGACACAAGATTACAAAGGATACAACTAGATTTCTTAGGCCTTGGCTACCATTCCAACTTTCTTAACACTCCCTCACAGAGGATGTTGCCACCCCTAACAGAATGAAACAATTCCAGAGTATGTTGCCCCATTCCCAAAAATTAGGGTTTGTGGCTTGTGGTTATTTGATGGGTCAAAAGTTTTTGTCATCATTTAAGGGGTATTACTAAAGTTGTTCATAGTTTTTGTCACAGAGAAGACAAAGTATAGGAGGTTAGATTCAGGAATCTGTTTTTCTCTTTAATTTTCTTCTGTCTTTCTTTCTTTCCTGTCTAGTGTTGAGAAGAAAAGGGAGAAGAGATGAAAAGCAAAAATGGTGGATATAGAAATGATAAGATAAAGGGTAGTTAAACTAGGAAATATCAACAAAAATATTTGCATATCTATATAGAACTTTATATAGTGACACAAATGTAAGATTATTTTTGCTACAACAGGCTGTACATGTTTCAAATCTTGTTTAAGATATTATACCTATACAAAAACGCAATGTGAATTTATAGTTATTAAAAGCTTGCAAACTCTTTGGGATAATTAAGATAAGCAAGTTAGTAATCAATCAAAGTTGTATTCATGTTAGGTAATAATTAATTAAAAAATAAGCTTCATTTACCTTCTGTTACATGTTTTCAAAGTTAAGCAGATAGGAGACAGCTAGAAACAAGCAACATTTTTTTCTTATGCACTACAGACACATAGATAGTTTTCAAAAATCTCAGATATCTACAGAATATGGCATTTAAAGATGTTTTATTAACAAATAGATTTTCATGATAGTAAGGTATCTCCTCCAGACAGCACTTCCATACTACTTCTAGAAAGATAATGAGCATCAAAGAACCTCCATATGGCGTTTTCTTCATCAGTGTCAAGCTGTCTATGGAGCAAAACCCTGTTCTTGCTCCAACTGCAGACATAATGCTGTCCAAACTGAACAAACAGGACCCGGGTGACTTGACTGCTGAGTTTTTCACAGAAAAGGAAGGTAACCCTTCATAATTCCTGCTTCAAAGAAAAGTCTATTATATACTGGGCCAAAGGGTCAAAGAAACTGCTCCAACACTGCAGAAGATCCTCACGTGACTGTCCACCTAGGCAGAAACCTCTGTCACTTCTAATGTTTAGAAACTGTTCACTCTACACTTCCTATTTTCTCAGATAATATTTATCCTTCTCAAGATTCTGATGGGGTTGAATACTAGATAATTATTAGCACATGATTAAGCTTAAGTTGTTTAGAATCTAAGAAAATGATTTAAAGTCTAAGAAGATGTTTTAAGGTTGGTCATAAAAATTATGATAAAAAACAGTTTACGTAAGAAATTTTGACTACCTAAGATAGGAAAATCAAGTACTTTCTCCAAAGTTGTCAAATGCATATGGATTTGTTCTGAATGTAATTCCTAACTGATATTTTCATAATTGTTCTTATTATATGTAGTTTATTGATGTTAGGAATAAAGTAATTTATTGGACTAGAAGGTAGAAATGTAAGGATAATCTCTTGTTTACTGTGTCAAAGCATTTTCTGTCAATAAAAATCTGATGACCTATAAACTAAGGCACAATTAGAAAATGTGGCTTCTGGCAGACAGAGATGAACACTTGGAAACCTTCAAGTGGGAAGATTCCCCATCAGGAAGCAGAGGAAACTGAATATCCAAAACTGAGGAGAGGTAACTAGTCACAAAGCAGACACAGACTAGAATGAACAGGTTAATATAAACTATGAGCTAGTCTGGAAACACACCTAGTTTATGCCCTAGGAAGTTTTTAATAAATAATAAGTCTCTGAGTCATTATTCTGGAATGAACATCAAAGGAAAGCCTACATTTATGCCTCCTAAAACATACACATAGATAAAAGCAGCTAGCTGAAATCACCAAATATTGGGTGAGACCTGCCTTGTCATCTCTTGCTATCAAAGGAAGCTTTCAGTATTCAGGTTTTGTTACATCTATTTTACTTAGTTGTTGTTCTTTTGTTCTGTAGATTCTGTGTTTTTTGTTTTGGTGTATTTATCCTCAAAGTGCCCCATGAGACTCCAAAACTACCCAAGCTATCAAGATATAAATTGCTCTTCATAAACTGATATCAAGTCCCTATTGCTGATCACAACACTGATATTGAACATGAATATATTGAGGTGGAAACTATATAAAGGCCTCACTACTAAACCCCAATGTCTTTGGTACAGTAAGAAATTATGCACTCTATCAAAGGAGAAACATAAACAGAAAGCCTGCCACAAGACTATCTACAATGGTTTACTCCCTGCAACATGTACTAAGAAAATTGTAGCACAATGCATATGGGAATAACCAATGACTAATACAATTGGGCCCATTAATGTGATGGAATATCTACCTGCCTCTACTTGAGCAGCCAACAACAATAGACTACGTGACCCAAGAACCTGTACCAAACCAAATAATGCTGGTCTAATAATAGAGAAAAATGTATCATTAAAATTATTTATATACTCATAAATTCCTTACACGACAATGATCAGAAATGATTCTTCCCACATCAGGTGAGAACAAATATAATGTGACACATGAACAGACATTACATAGTTAATGAAGGAACCTGAAAAATAAATGGGATGTGTCAGTCAAATTTCTCCCCTTGGTGCTCAGGGAACTCTTTGGAAAAGTTAGTGAGAAAAGTACAAAGCCTGAGTGTTTGATAGACACTGCAAAAACAAGGGCCTATTAACAAGCTTGAGCAAAACTCAAAAAAACTTTCAGAGAGTGAAACAGCACTCACATGGTTGATACATGTCTAGAGAATGTGCTCTGCCTTTATATTATGGCTTCCAGTATAATGTTTTTGTTAGATTATTGATTATATGAATGTCTGGGTCTATGATTATTTTGCCTTCCTTGGACTCTTTTCCTCATCTTCATTTGTCTTATCCAACTTAAATGTGATATTTTTGTTTTATCTTATATAATTTTTTTGTAATATACAACAAAGTAAATGAATGAATAACATAATGAAAACCTAGCCACTAATGTAAAGTTGACAACTGAACTGTTATTTATATCTGCTGGGACAGAAAAAAATCAGTTTTCTTGCATGGAATAACACTGGGTATATCAAATATAACTAGGCAGGTCTCATGTTCAGGAGTTGTTGTTGTTGTTGTTGTTGTTGTTGTTATTGTTGTTGTTGTTGTCGTTGTTATTGTTGTTGTTGTCGTTGTTGTTAGTGCTGGTGGTAATGGTTGTGGTGGTGGTGGTGGTGGTGTGTGTGTGTGTGTGTGTGTGTGTGTGTGTGAATAGTGGGTTAGAATTTGATGTTATCTTTTATTTTGGGGGTTTACTTGTACCTGGTTTTCTAGATATTATAAGTTTAATAGTTATATCTGTTTTGTGCTTTTGTCTTGTTTTTTTTTAATAAAGTATTTAAAATTTAGTGCATAAGGAGGTTGATAGGATTTGGAAGTTCTTAGGTGTTTGGGAGAATATAACTAAAATACATTAAAATTTAAAAAAAATTAAAAACAATTTTTAAAAATTTAATCCTCTATAATAAGAACATTCTGGAGTATCACAGAGCCTGTTTTCAAATAGTTCTAGAGAGTAATACTAACAATCATCATCATCATCATCAAAGCATGGTATTCATGTAGAATTAGATAGGCTGATCAATGGAGTTGAATCAAACAAACAGAAATAAACTCACACTCATACATACACTTGATTTTTGACAATGAAGCCAAAAACATACTATGGAAAAAAATGAATCTTCAACAGATGATGCTGCTCTAACTGGATGTACACAGGAACTGTTGAGAATATAAATCAATCCATATTTGTCAACCTGCAAAAAATTCAAGTACAAATGGATCAAAACCCACAATACAAAACCAAACATAAATCTAATAGAAGAAAAACAGAATAAAATTGAAGTCATTTATACAAAAGACAACTTCCTGAACAGAAGACCAACAGGATATTGTCAGTGGGTCAAAAGGGCAGCCTACAGATTGGTAAAAATTTCTTCGCCAACCATGTATTCAACAAAGGAATAGTATCCAAATATATTAAGAATTCAAGAAGTTGTACATTTCTTTATGTGTTTCTATACTATTTGAGTTTCTTGAGCTCTTTTTTCTTTAAATTTGGATCCATACCTATTTTAATTAGTTATTTGTTTTCTTGAAACACATCTTTTTATTGAAAATAAATTCTCCTCTCATGTAATATGTCCTTATCCAAGTTTCCTTTCTTTCCACTCCTAAGCCCCTCAACTCCCTCCTCTTCCAGATGCACTACCACACTACTTACTCTAAAAATAAGAGTAGGCCTCCAGCATTGGGGACCCTGTGCTCAGTCCAACAGTTGACTGCAAGTGCCCACCTCTGTATTTGTCAAGCTCTGGTAGAGTCCTTCTGGAGACAACCATATCAGGGACCCATCAGCATGTACTTCCTGCAATCCACCATAGTGACCAGACTTGGTGAATGTATATGTGCTAGATCCCCAGGTGAGGCAGTCTATGGATGGCCATTTCCTTCAGTCTCTGTTCCATACCTTGTTTCTGCCTTTTCTCCTGTGAGTATTTTGTTCTCTCTTCTAAGAAGGACCAAAGCATCCACACTTTGGTCTTCCTTCTTCTTGAGCTTCATGTGGTTTTGAATTGTATCTTGGGTATTCCAAGCTTTTGGGTTAATACACACTTATTAGTGACTGCATATTATGTGTGTTCTTTTGTGATTGGGTTACCTTAGAATGATATTCTCTAGTTCTATCCAGTCGCCTAAGAATTTCATAAAGACATTGCTTTTTATAGCTGAGTAATACTCCATTGTGTAAATGTACCACACTTTCTGTATCCATTCCTCTGTTAAGGAGTTAGAGACAGGACTGAAGTAGCTGAAGGGGTTTATAACACCATAGGAAGAACAACAATATAAACCAACCAGACTTCCAGAGCTCCCAAGGACTAGACCACCAACCAGAGTATACACAGAGGAACTTATGGCTCCAGCCACATGAATAACAGAAGACAGTCTTGTCAGGCATCAGTGGGAGGGAAGGCCCTTGGTCCTGTGGGGGCTCAGTGCCTCAGAATAGGGGAATGCCAGGGTGAGAAGGTTGAACTGGGTGGGTAGGTAGGTGGGAGGACATCTTCATAGAAGCAGGAGGAGGAGACATGGGATGGGGGATTCTGAGAGGGTGAGGAACAGGGAAAGCGTAACATTCAAAATATAAGTAATGAAGATATCTAATAAAATAAATAAATAATTAATTAATTAATTAAATAAATAAAATTCTCCCATAGGTTCATAGGCTCATAAAAAACAAGAGTAGGCCTCAAGGAGACAATAGCCAAACATGATAAAACAAAATAAAATAGGACAAGGCAAAAGCCCTCAAATGGAGGCTGGCCAAGGCAACCCAATAGGAAAAAATTGAGTCCCAAGGGTGAACAAAAGATTCAGTGATCCATCCATTCTAACTGTTGGGAGTTCCACAGGAACACCAAGCTAAAAGCTGTAACATTGTATGCAAAGTTTATACCCATGCATGTTCCCTGCTTACAGGTTAATCTTTGTGACCCATGTGAAACTGCTTAATTGATATTTTGTTGATTCAGTAGGGTATGTTACCCCCTCTGTTATTACATTATAGTGTATCTTAATTATATTTAAAATATATGTTGTATAAATTACAAATTTAAAAACTAAAGGAGGTCATAAATTTGAGAGGCAGTGGGTGCACATATCAGAATTTGGAGGAATGTGAATAGTTTAATTAAAGTACTCATCCATGAAATCCTACCAGTGAAATATTAAAGAGAAGAAAGTTAAAATAAGCTTATATCTCTAAATACAAAACCAGTCCCAGGTTATAAAGATGGTATTGCTCAAATCTGGTTTAAAGGTGCAACCTGCCTAGTGAAAAGTTACACGTGTGTGTGCAAGCTGAATAAAATGAAAGTATGAGAAACAAGATGCTATAAGTGTATAATTAACTTTGACCACAAGGATAAAGAGATCAGGTAGAGTTTTTCTACCTTCTTGGGTATTGGTTTTAATGCATTTATACCTCTAATATCCAAGAATGTCTAATGAATTTGTTTGTATATTCAGTCACTAGGGACTTGATAGCTGTAAATCCTCTGATCTTACAACTTGACTCAAGAGACTTATTGAATTCATAAAACATATTTTCAACATGTGCTGCAAGGTTGTGTGTTTGGCAATAAACTCAAAGTCACATACAGAGGCTCTTCCCTTCTTAACTATAAGAGTCCTGTGACTACACAGTAGCAAATGATTTGACTGTCTCCATTTCACAATGATAATAGCAAGGTAATTCAATCTATTGGCATTTTCTAGTTTCATATATGTGAATTTGTGAGAAAAATGCATGCAGAAGAAGAGGAGCAATATGAATTTTTGTAGAGGAACTTTGCTAGCCATTATCATAGTCTCAAATTCTTTACTACCTTTGTAAAATTACACAATACTGCCATTGTTCTAAAATAATAGCACAATTTTTAAGTACCAATATGCTAAACTTTTCTATAATTCTTTTGCATTTTTTGGGAAGGTAAGAGGAAAGATTAGTTTTTAAATTTTATATTTTCTTTTCCTCAGATCAACACTAAACTATATTCAGATAAGAAAATGTTGTCAATTCTTCTGAGAAGCTATGAGAACACTGTAGAAATTGAGATGTAAGCACACACCAACAATGCTATAGACCTAATCTAAATCTCTTAACCCAAATTTTCAAACAAATAAATTAAAATATAATAAGGACATTAATGTTAAAATAATATTGTCATCAATCTGAATTGCAAAAATTACCATGTCAATAAAAAAAGATCAGATATGTGCTTTTTCAGGAAAAAAAAGTTTATGTGCTCTGCTTAAACATTTTACACTATTGCTGGGGCTCTCTCACCTAACATTGGATATTTTTCTCCTTTGTTTTCCAATTATAATTTTCACTGGTTAGGGTTTCACAGTTATGGATACACATATTTATAAAGAATGAGCATGACAAGTGAAAAACAGGAACTGTAATATCAACAGAAAAAAATTGGAGAATTTGTATGATCAAAAATTTTAGTGGAGCACTTTGCTTAAAATTAATAAAGTAGAATTAAAGACACCAGTTTTAACAAAAACATAAAGCAAATCATAAATCTAATAACTGGCATATATAAAGCTTGATAATAAACACAAGGTATGTGTGCAAGTTTGATAAGTATTCAGAGATCCATAATATTCTAGAGCTCCATAATCAATACAAAATACTTGTGCACGTTTGATAAGTATGCCTTTTCAGCAAATACAAGAATTTTAACTTCAGGTTTTCAGTGTTGACATTTTTTAAAAATCTAGATCATTATATCACTAATTTACTTTATTTGTAGCACACAAACCTGATATTTATTTGTAATTATACATCCTCATGTAAAGTCTTCCTATACTAAACATAAACTCATGATTTCTAGTGCCCCTAAACACACAGCTATAGAAATGGGAATGAGAGATATCAGTTTGTCTTATGATGTCAGGATAAACATCAAATAGCAAAAAAGTGACTAAGATTTCCTTATGCTGAACAATATTCTAGGTATTTTTGCAATCTGATTTACATATGTTTATCTGATTTGATTGTACTTTCACAAACTATATAGTTTCATTGTGTTAATGATTTTCAAATCAAGAATGCTTAGTGATTAGATTCATACTGAGTGAATACTTTTTCAATCAATACATTTTTGCTGAGTAGTAACTTAATTCTTTCCATATGAAGAAAATCAAACTTGGGATATCTAATGCTTTTCTTATGTTATGTGTTTCTCTGCTCTGTGTATCAATAAATTCTTGATATTACCAATTTGATATTCTTCATATTCCTTTATGATGTTTTAAGTGTTCTTCTAATCTGTTTTTTCTACTAATCAAATATAAATGTTAAATATTTTAAAAATGTGTTCAGAAAAAATCCTTATAGAACAAAGAATTCTATAGCAATGTCTATAAAAGCAACATATCATAAAGTTTGTTAAAGTGTGGATTCTTTCCCTTCATCACTAATAGTCATTACATGTAACTGTTTTCTGGATTTTTCTAAGTGTGTATAATACAGTATTGTATATTTGATTGCATTTTCACCACATTTACTCTTATTCATCAGTAATAGAGTGAACAGAAATCAAACATCTGCTTCAGAATTCTTTCTTCTGGGACTAACAGATGATCCAGAACTGCAGCTCATCCTCTTTGAGCTCTTCCTCTTCATGTATCTCATCACAGTGCTGGGAAACCTCATCATTATCTTGGCTGTTAGCCTTGACTCCCACCTCCATACCCCAATGTACTTCTTTCTCTCTAACCTGTCCTTCACTGACATCTGCTTCATTACCAGCACAGTTCCCAAAATGTTGATAAACATTCAGAGACAGAACAATGCCATCAGTTACACAGATTGCCTTACACAGATGTACTTTGTTGTTTTTCTTGGTGGAATGGAAAACTTTCTTCTTGCAGCAATGGCTTATGATCGCTATGTGGCAATCTGCCATCCACTTAGATACACAGTCATGATGAATCCAAACATCTGTATTATGCTAACACTGTTTTCCCTGTTCAGTAGCATGATAGATGCCCTGCTACATAGTCTGTTGGTATTGAGACTATCTTTCTGCACATATTTGGAAATCCCTCACTTTTTCTGTGAACTTGCTCATATAATCAAGCTGTCATGTTCTGACACCCTCATCAATAGCATAGTGATATACCTGTCAGCTTTCTTATTTGCTGGACTTCCATTTGGGGGTATTATTTTATCTTATGTTCAAATTGTCTCCTCAGTTTTGAAAAAGTCTTCAAAGAGAGGTAGTTACAAGGCCCTTTCCACCTGTGGGTCTCACTTGTCAGTTGTTTCCCTCTTCTATAGCTCCTTGTTTGGAGTCTATATAAGCTCTGCCCTGACAGACTCTCCTAGAAAGACTGCAGTGGCTTCAGTATTATACACTGTGGTTCCTCAGATGCTAAACCCCTTTGTGTATAGTCTGAGGAACAAAGACATGATAGAAGCCTTGAGGAAAATAAGTGATAGGATTTTGTAAGAATATTCTTAAATAAATCTGTAGTCAGCTTTGAAATCTTACTTCTGTTTTAACACATGATTGGGCCCTTTAGAATTATATTGTCAGTAATTCTACTGTTATGTTAAAAATATGCTGTGGGTAAATATCTTTGCTAGATAATAGCCTATGAAATTGATATAATTGGATAATGTTAGTACATTTAATGAGGTTCATTGTTTTCAAAACATATAAATGAATATGTTGGTATAATTATTTAATCTCAGATTGGAATTTCTTCCCTACCTTTAATCATTTAGTTCCTCCAAACTGACACACAACTTTTATTTTTATGGTAAACCTTAAGCAGCACTAGAACAGGATGGATATCTACAGTCTATGATATTAGAATCTATTTTCCCATCAATAAATCTGAATTATAATTATAAACTTGCCATGTTCTATCTGGACTTCAATTACCTGCAACTGGCCAGCCCTCGTGGTCCTGTATTTATAACTCATTTACTCCCTCTCAGCTTTCTTCTTTATCTCCTTCATTTCTCACTCCCTCATGACCTCCTCAGACTCTAAGCCAAGGAACCAAAGAGACCAATATATATCTCTTCTGCCCAGATATTGACTGTAAGAATCTTTATTCACTAATCAAGAATAATTTGAGGAACAAGGTTACATAGCATCACTTGGTTATGTCACTTGGTTACATGGAGACTCTTTTAACCCTGGAGCAACTTGACCTTTGGGGTCAACATTAGCATTACAATACAAGCAAAAGACCTAACCTCCACATGAATATCTCTTTAAGCATAAGACAATGAAATTATAGCAAAATATATTATAACAAAAAAAGCATTGTTTATTTTTAAGGGCTTTGGAGGCAGGGAATTACTGGAAAGGAAGCTATAGGTTCCATTGCTCCTTCAAAATGTGGTCTATTCTATGGTTGAATTCTTCTCCAGGTCAACAGCTCAGGAGGGAAATTTATGAAAACTATTTAAACATGATGTCTGAAATATTTTGCATTTGTAGTGTATCATGGTGAGGTAGAAATATGGTAGAAATTTTAGAGGTATGTGGAAAATGCATATATCATGAAAATATATTATAAACATTAATTTTTCAGAATCAATTAAAATATATTACATTTTGAATGAGATATTATTCTAATAGTAATATCATTTTCCTGAAACTAGGCATTTTTTATGTACATTTATTGAATAAATTTACCCTGACAATATTTAAAAATATCATTTTGGAAGAAGGTAACTTTGTGGTTGACTAACTGGTGTTAATTAAAATATAGCTATATCTTTTTCCAACAACATGAGGTTTTCCTGCATGAAGAATAAAAATCTGCCTACCAGATAGCTCAAGAATGATGATGTCTTTTTTATAAGTTGGCAGGCATGTGATGGACTTTGACAAATTGAGACACAGAGGCATAAATATTAAATCTGCACTGCTGAAATTACTAGTAGATTGGTAACATTTTAACATATTGTCCCACAGATCTAATTTTTTGGACTAATATATTTATTATTAGTCATAGATTTTTTATTGTATAAATATGTAATTAATCTCTAAATCTCAAATTCAGTAAAATGATTTCACATTCTGTAGAAATATCTTTGCTTAAGAAATGAGTCAGGCTTTAATAGCTTTAATTACATTAATTGCTAGCACCATTGCTTTTGCAATTACTGTGACACAAAAAGTTAAGACAGCTACTTTTGTTAATCATTTACCAAAAAATGTTACTAATGTGTTGAATATACAAGAGAATTTAGACAGGCATTTGGAGGAACAGCTGGATGCTCTTTATTCTATCCAAATTACTGGAAGAAGGTTCAGAATTTAAGGGTAAGGAGCCATCTTGAGTGTCCAGCCAAATACCATTGGATTCATGTTAGTTCTAAAATTTACAGTGGTAGTCACTATAATTAGGAAAAAGTTTAAATACACTTGCAGTGTATTTGTCATAATTCTAACAACTCTCTGGAAGTTTTAACAATACAAAGAAAGCTTATGAATTTCAAGAATGCTGCTCTGCTGAGCATGGCAGATACTGCAAAAAAAATTACCCATGGACTGAGGTCAGTATTTCTATTTTGGACAAGCTTAGAAAATGGCATGTATAGCTTGATCATGCTGGCCCTTTTTGTCCTGGGAATACTTTTATTCATGCCCATTGTGTTAAAGCTTTTCGTTAACAATATCAACATGTTGACAGCCAAAGTATGTGACTTGAACTTGAAAATGGATCCCCAAAGAGAGTAATTAAACAGGCTGGAAAGCCAAGGACTGGTAAGATTCTCACAGAGCCTTACCCACCTAAGATAGAAGTGCATTCCTTTTGATAATGCAAATTCCATGATTCATAAAGAAGGCATTCTTGTCAGAATGACCTAAGACAGGCTCAATCTTATTAATGAAATAAAAAAGTAGGAGAGGTGGAGGGCCTTTGGGGCTGCTTGGCAAGAATCTTACATGAGCCAAGGACAAGGAAATGGGCTACTTGGCAGGAATACGACATTGACCAAGGACAAAGAAGTAGGCTTCAGGCAGGAATATGACATTAGACTAGAACTAAGAAGTAATTTCAGGTAGGAATTTAAATCTTAAGCTAGAACAAAGAAGTAATCTCAGGCAGGAATCTAAATATGTAGGCTAGAACAAAGAAGTAAATTTAGACAGGATTCTAAATTTTAGGCTAGAACAAGGAAGTAGGCTTCAGACATGAAAATGAACTTGCGCTAGGACAGGGAAGTAGGCTCAGATACTTTGATCATCCTGATAAGCCCTTAGAAACAGTGATCATGGGAGTATTCACATAATAGGGTTTAATGCCTTACTTTTTCTTTAATTATGTGTGTTTATTGCCTTGCTTGTTCCTTGACTCGTTGCATGTATTATAATGCTAGGCCCTCAACCTAGAACTGACCTTAATACACGCATGTAATTAAAATGGTATAAAAGCATAAAATATGAGGAGGGGTGAAATAGGGGGTTCTAGAGAGGGGGAAATGGGGCAAGGTGATGACATCTGAATTGTAAATAAATAATATATTCAATAAAAAAAAATAAAAAAGAAAGAAATTCATCACAACTTCAAGGATCATAGGTGATGCCACAGCATCTGCCCCAACACCCAGTAAACTGGGATGCCTGGGATCCAGGAACTCAGAAAACCCCATCCAGCCAGAGGCATGGGTTTCTTTCAGTTTGTACTAGTGCCCAGAGCACACCTTGGGTGTTGGCTCCCCACCCACTCATATAACACCCAGAAAAAGATAGACTCTGAGGTGCTGTGACACACAGATGAGGCCACAACATCTGTCTCAACATCAGGCATAACTGGGTCCCCCATAATCCAGGGACACACGAACCCCACCCAGCCAGAGGCACAGGTTTCTTTTGGTTTCCTGTGCCCAGACCTACCCAGGCCTCTGGCTCCCCATCCACTCCTACAACTCCCAGAGAAAGTTTGACACCAGGAGACCTTACACATCTAGGATTACTAGAGCTTTGACACACCCAGTATTACAGTTGAGACCACAGCATCTGTCCCAACAACAGGCATCACTGAGACACCCCACACGAACCAGAGAAGCAGGAACCCCTGCCCAGCCAGGGACACACATTCCTTGGAGCTTAGATCTGTGTCCAGAGGGTACACAGGGCTCTGGCTCCCCATCCACTCCTGCAACACCCAGAGCAAGCCTTATTCACAGGAGCTCTGTCACATCCAGAATCTCAGGATCACAGAATTACAGAATCACAGAAACACAGAATCACAGAATCA
>JANHMN010000006.1:75973783-75985959 GCA_030674055.1 Rhabdomys pumilio | reverse complement strand
AAGGAGAAGGAGAAGGAGAAGGAGAAGGAGAAGGAGAAGGAGAAGGAAGAGGAGGAGGAGGAGGAGGAGGAAGAGGAAGAGGAGGAGAAAAAGAAGAAGAAGAAGAAAAACTCTAAAACAAGAAGGAAAACTACACTCAAGAAAAAGCAAGAAACTAATCTTCTCACAACAAACCAAAAAGTAAAGAACCACACAAGCATAATTCCACCTCTAAGAACAAAAGTAACAGGCAGGAAGCAGCGATCATTGGTCCTTTTAAAACCTCTCAACAGCAATGGACTCAATTCTCCAATAAAAAGACATGAAATAACAGAATACAACAGTAAGACCCAGTATTTTGCTGCATATAGGAAACAAACATCAGTGAAAAAGACAGCAACTACCTCAAAGTAAAAGTCTGGAAATTTTTTCCAAGCAAATGTTCTCAAGAAACAAACTGAAGTAGTAAATCTGATATCCAATAGAATAGACTTTCAAAGAAAGCTTATCAAAAAGATGGAGAGGGACACTAGATATTCATCAAAGGAAAAAAATCTGCCAACAGGAACTCTCAATTCTGAACACCTAATCCCCAAATTCAAGGGCACCCACATTTGTAAAAGAAACATTGCTGAAGCTCAAAGCACACATTTCACCTCAAACAATAAAAATAGGAAACATTAACATCCCAGTCTCACCAATGGACAGATCATGGAAACAGAAACTAAAAAAAAAGGCACAGTGAAACTAACTAACAGAAGTTATGAAATGAGTGGATTTAACAAATATCTACCGAATTTTTCACCCTAAATCAATATACATATATATACCTTTTTTTCAACATCTCATGGTACCTTCTCCAAACAGATCATATAGTCTGACAAAAAAAGCAAGCCTCAGCCAATACAAGAAGATTAAAATTATCCCATGCATCCTGTAAGAACACCCCAGACTAAGACTGGTCTTCAACAGCAGTACCAACAACAAAAACAATAAAAACAACAAAAACAGAAATCCCACATATACATGCAAGCTGAAAAATAATCTACTCAATGATAAATTGGTCAAGGAAAAAATAAGAAAAGAGATTAAAGACGTTTTAGAAATTAATGAATATTAAGGCACAATAAACTCATGGGACACAAAGAAAGCAATGCTAAGGAAAAAATTCATAGTTTTGAGTGACTCCATAAAAAAAAATTGGTGAGAGCATTCATTAGCAGCTTAACAGCTCTAGAACAAAAAGAAGCAAATACACCCAAGAGGAGGACATGGCAAAGCATAGGGCTGAAAACAACCAAGTAGCAACAAAGAGAACTATATAAAGAATCAACAAAACCAGGAGATGGTTCTTGAAGAAAACCAACAAGATAGATAAACCCTTAGCCAGACTAACCAGAAGGCACAGAGTTGGTTTCCAGATTACCAAAATTAGAAATGAAACTGGAGACATAAAAACAGAAACCGAAGAAATTAAAAAAAAAAAATTATCCAATCCACCTACAAAAGTCTATACTCAACAAGACTAGAAAATGTTGATGAAATGGATGATTTCCTCAACAGATACCAGGTACCAAAGTTAAATCAGAATCAGAAAAACCATCTAAATAGTACTGTATAATATAATATAATATAATATAATATAATATAATATAGCATAGCATAACATAATATAATAACTATATAATAGTACTTAGGGGTTCCTAAGGAAATAGAAGCAGTCAATAAAAATCTCCTAACCAAAAAATCTACAGGAGCAGCTGTTTTTAGTGCCAAATTCTACCAGACTTTCAAATAAGACCTAATATCAATACTTCTCATACTATTTCATAAAATAAAAAGAGAAGGAACACTACCCAATGCATTCTGTGAAGCAACAGTTACACTGATACCTAAACCAAAGACCCACAAAGAAAGAGAACTTCAGACCAATATTCCCCATGCATATTGATGCAAAAATACTCAATAACATTCTTGAAAACTGAATCCAAAAATATATCAAAGAATCATGCATCATGATCAAGGAGACGTCATCCCAGGGATGCAGGGATAGTTCAATATACAGAAATCCATCAACACAATGTAATCCACTATAAAAACAAAATCAAAGATAAAAATCCATAATTATCTCATTAGATGCTGAAAAATTCTTTGACAAAATATAACACATACTTTTGCTAAAAGTATTGGAGAGATCAGGGATTCAAGGTCCATACCTAAATATAATAAAACCGATATACAACAAACAGATAGTCAATAACCAACTAAATGGAGGGAAACATGAAGCAATCCCATGAAAATCAGAGACAAGGCTGCCCCCTCTCTGCCTATCTATTCAATAGAGTACTGGAAGTTCCAGCCTGTGCAATTAGGTGACAAAAGGGATACAAATTAGAAAGATGGAGATCAAGATATCACTATTCGTGGATGATATGGTAGTACACATAAGTGAATCAAAAAAAGTCTACAAGAGAACTCCTACATCTGATAAACAACTTCAGCAAAGTGGCTGGATACAAAATTAACTCAAATCAGTAGCTCTCCTCTACTCAAAGGATAAATGCAATGAGAAAGAAATTACAGAAATGATACCATTCAAAATAGTCACAAGCAGTATAAAATATCTTGGTGTGACTCTAACCGAGCAAGTGAAAGATCTGTTTGACAAAAACGTCAAGACTCTGAAGAAATCAAAGAAGATCTCAGAAGAAGGAAAGATATCCCATGCTCATGGATCAGCAGAATTAAAATAGTAAAATGGCCATTTTACCAAAAGAAATCTACAGATTCAATGCAGTCTCCATCAAAATTCCAATTCAATTCTTCACAGAGATAGAAAGAGAAATTCTCAAATATATTTTGAATAAAAAAACCAAGATATCAAAACTACTCTCAACATTAAAAGAACTTCTGGGAAAAATCAGCATGCCTGACATAAAGCTACACTACAGAGCAATAGTGATAAAAACTGCACATATAAACCCACATATCTTTGGTCACTTGATCTTTGACAAAGGAGTCAAAACTATCCAGTGGAAAAAGACAGCATTTTCAACAAGTGGTGCTAGTTCAACTGGCAGTCAGCATGTAGAAGAATGTAAATTGATCCACTCATCTCCTTCTACAAAGCTCAAGTCCAAATGGATCAAGGACCTCCACATAAAACCACATACACTGAATCTAATAGAAGAGAAACTTGAAAGAACCTCCAACACAGGAGAAATTTTTCTGAACAAAACACCAGTGGCTTATTCTCTAAGATCAACAATTAGCAAATGGGACCTCATAAAATTGAAAAGCTTCTATAAGGCAGAAGGACACTGTCATTAGGACAAAATAGAAACCCACAGATTGGGAAAAGATCTTTACCAACCCTATATCTTATAGAGGGCTAACATCTAAAATATACAAAGAACTCAAGAAGTTTGATGCCACAGAACCAAATACCCCTCTTAAAAATGGGTTATAGAGCTAAGCAGAGAATTCTCAACTGAGGAATCTTAAATGTCTGAGAAGTGCTTAATGAAATGTTCAACATGCTTAGTCATTAGGGAAATGCTAATCAAAATGACCCTGAGATTCCACCTTACAACAGTCCAAATGGCTAAGATAAAAAACTCAGGTGACAGAAGATGCTGGCAAGAATTTGAAAAAAGGAACACTCTTCCATTACTGTTGGGACTGCAACCTGTACAACCTCTCTGGAAATCAGACTTCTGGTTGCTCAGAAAATTGGAAATAGTTCTACCTGAGAACCTACTCCTGGCAATATACCCAAAAGATACTCCAACATATAACAAGGATATATATTCCACTATGTTCATAGAACCCTTATTTATAATAGCCACAAGCTGGAAACAACCCAGTTTCCCTCAACAGAGAAATGGATACAGAAAATGTGGTATATTTACACTATGGAGTACTATTCAGCTATTAAAAACAATGCATTCTTGAAATTTTGAGGCAAATGAATGGACTTAGAAATATCATCCTGAGTGAGTCACAAAAGGTCTCACATGGTATGTATGCACTGATAAGTAGATATTAGCCAAAAATAAATCCAGCTTGGAATACCTACCATACAACTCATAGATCATATGAAACCCAAGAAGTAAGAAAACCACAGCAGCATGTGGATGCTTCAGTCCTACTAAAAAGGGAGAAGAAGTAGAGGAAGAGAGGGATCAGAGAGGGGGAGAGAAGGAGGCGGGAAGTAGGGAACCTGTTTATATACTGGAGGAGATGGGGCAGAAATACTGAGGGTCAGTAATTTGAAAAAAAAAGGTGTATAGCAGTGGGCAAGGGGGAACTGGAGGTAGCCACGAGAAAATCCCACAAGCCAGGGAGCCAAATGGTTCTTAACACCCAACAAGGAGGACATTAGGAAAACTACCCAACAGAAGAGGAAAAAGTACTTGAAGAGACCATATGCAGTGGATAAGCATGGTCCCTGGTTGACAGCTGAGGCTGTCCACAATTTCCACCGTCCTCAAAAATATTAATCCAAAATTCCTCTGTCAAAATAAAATGCAGGGACAAAGACTGGAGTAGAGACTGAAGGAAAGGCCATCCAGAGACTGCCCCACCTAGGGATCTATCACATCTGCAGAGACAAAACCCAGACACTACTACTGATGCTAAAAAGTGCTTGCTGACAGGAGCTTGGTATAGCTGTCTGTCTTCTGTGAGACTCTACCAGAGCCTGACCAATATAGATGAGGATGCTTGCAGAAAAGTATTAGACTGAGTGTGGGAACCCCATCATAAAAGTTAAGGTAAGGACTGAAGGAGCTGAAGGCGTTTGCACTCCCATAGGAAGAACTACAATATCACATAAAGCTACCTACAAAAACGAACATATCAGTAACTAACAGTCATCTCTCTTTAACATCTCTCAGTATTAATGTACTCAACTCACCTATTAAAAGACATAATCTAACAGACTGAATATGCAAACAAGAGCCAGCATTTTGGGACATACAAGAAACACACCTCAATAACAAAGACAGACACTTTCTCAGAGTAAAAGGATAGAAAAGGTCTACCAAGTAAATGGTCAAAGGAAACAAGTTGGACTTGACATTCTAATATCCAATAAAGTAGAGTTTCAACCAAATGTTACCAATCATGATGAGGAGGACACTTCATATTCATCAAAGGAAAAATCTACCAAGAGAAAGCCTCACTTCTGAATATCTATGCCCCAAATGCAAGGACATCCACATTCATAAAAGAAATTTTACTAAAGCTCAAAACACACATTGAACCGGGAGACTTCAACAACCCACTCTCACCAATGGACAGGACAATGAATCATTAAAGTAAACAGAAACAGTGAAACTAATAGAGATTATGAATCAAATAGATTTAATGGATATCTACAAAACATTTCACCCTAAAACAAAAGAATATACCTTCTTTTCAGTACCTCATGGTACCTTCGCCAAAACTGACCATTTAATTGGTCACAAAACAAGCCTCAATGGATACAAGATTAAAATAATCCCATGCATTCTATCAGATCACTATAGCTTAAGGCTGGTCTTCAATAACAATGAAAACAACAGAAACACCACATATACATGAAAACTGAACAACTCTCTACTTGATGATAACTTGACAGGGAAAAAATAAAGAAATTAAAGACCTTTTAGAATTTAATGAAAATCTTGAAACATCATACCCAAAACTTACGGGACACAATGAAAGTCTTGCTAAGAAGAAAATTCATAGCACTAAGTGCCCTAGTAAAGAAACTAGAGAGATTTTACACTAACAACTTAACAGAACACCTGAGAGCTCTAGAACAAAAAGAAGCAAATTCATACAAGAGGAGTAGCATGCAGGAAATAGTCAAAATCAGGGCAGAAATCAACCAAATGGAAACATAAAAAGTGCAAAGAATCAACAACCCAAAATCTGGTTCTTTGAGAGAATCAACAAGATAGATGAACCCCTAGCCAAACTAACTAAAGGGTCCAGAGGCAGTATCCAAATTAACAAAATCAGAAATGAAAAGGGAGACATAACAGCAGAAATGGAAGAAATTCAAAAATTCATCAGATTCTACTATAAAAGTTTATACTCAACAAAACTCAAAAAATCTAGATGAAATGGATGGTTTTCTAGACAGATACCACATATTAAAGTTAAATTAGGAGCAGGTAAACAAACCATTTAAACAGGCCCATATTTCACAAGGAAATAAACAATGTTATTAAAAAACTTCCCAACCAAAAATTAAAAAGCTCAGGGCCAGATGGTTTTATTGCCAAATTCTACCAGCCCTTCAATGAAGACCTGATACCAATATTCCTTAAACTATTCCATGAAATAGAAACAGAAGGAATACTTCCCTTACTCACTCTATGAAGCCACAATTATTTTGATATCTAAATCACACAAGGACCCAACCAAAAAAGAGAATGGTAGACCAACTCGCTTATGAATATCAATGCAAAAATACTCAGTAAAATTCACGCAAACGAATCTAAGAACATATCAAAACCATAATTCATCACAATCAAGTAAACTTCATCCCTGGGACACAAGGTTGGTTGAATATGTGAAAATCTATTGATGTAATCTACCATATAAACAAACTCAAAGAAAAAATTACATGATCATTTTCTTAGAAGAAGAAAAAGCATTTGACAAAATACAACACCTCTTCATGTTAAAAGTATTGGAGAGATCAGGAAGTCAAGGCTCATACCTAAAATTAATAAAAGCAATTTACTGCAAACCAACAACCAATATCAAATTAAATGGAGACATATTGAAGCAATCCCCAAAAAATCGGGCAAAAAGCATGGATGCCAACTATCCCCAAATCTATTCAATATAGTACTTGAAGTGATAGCTAGAACAATAAAACAAAATAAATACCACTTCAATAGTCTCCCAGTTTCAATTTCATAATCTCTATTTCCCCCTCTCTCTCTCATCACACATAATGTGTGTGTTTGTGTACATGCATAAATATCCACATGCAAAAGAATATATACATGTGACAAAAATAATTAAAGATGTATTTCAGGGAACTTCCTTTTCTGTTACAGTATATTTGATAGTCTGTAAGATTTCTGTACCTCTACAGGCATTACATAATTTAAGGTTAGAAAATTTTTCTTTTATGATTTTGTTGAAGATATTTTCTGTGCTTTTCACCTCTATTTTTCCTCCTTCTCCTTCTTCTCCTCTTTCCTCTTCATATCCTCCTTCTGCTATTCCTCATCTTCATCCTCATCTTTCTCCTTCTTGTCCTACTGTTTTAGATTTGATATTTAAATGCTGCCCCAGATTTTCTGAATACTTTTGTGACAGGAGCTTTTGGGCTCAACATTTTCTTTAACTAATGTGTTCATTTCTTCTATCATTTCTTCAACACCTTAGAATTTTCTTTTCATTCATTTAATTCTGTTGGTGAAGCTTGACTTTGGTTTCTGTTTCAATTCCTAAGCTTTTTGTTTCTATATCTCCCTTAGTTCTGTTTTTTTTAATTTTATTTCCACTTTAACATCATGAAGGATCTTGTCCATTTCCTTCCACTATTTGTATTTTCTTGGATTTCTTTAAGAAATTTAATTATTTCCTCTTTAATGACTTTAACATATGCACAGAGGCTTTATAACATCTTTTATTTATACTTCTACTGTGTTGTTATATTCAGGCCCTGATGTGACAGAGTTGCTGGGATCTCCTGAAAACATATTGTCCTGGCTATCATTGATTATGTTTTTATGCTGCAATCCAGATATCTGAGAATTCAGAAGATTGTAATTCTAGGTGCTGATATCTGGTCTTATGTTTGTTTCTGTGGGTGTGTGCATTTTGTGTCTTAGTTTCTGTTTTATTTCTGGTTATGAGAAGAGTGTGATAGATGGGTATTGGGGTTAGAAAAATCTTCTGGGGTCCTGATAAGAGTGGGCACTCAGGGTTCACAGTGAGATGTATTTCTGGGTATTAGGACCAGAAATTTTAAAACATTTATGGGATGACTATGGTTATTATGTTGTTATATTCAGGCCCTATGTTATATTCACTCTACTATGGTAGAGTGCTTACCAAGTGTAAGAAATCATGGTTTCCCACCAGAATCTGTCTAGTTAGTCCCCTCAGAATGGTGACAGAGAGTGAGCTGTGGCTGCAGAAAATCAGCTATAGATATGGGGATGACACTAGGGCTAAGACTTGGAGGAATGGAGGAAGAAGTGACAAGCTGTAATTACCATATTTTCTTCCATGCCCATGGTGGCATGTGGGTTTCCAGGGAGTGGCTGCTGGTGTTGGGGATAAACAATGAGTTGAAGGAAGAAAATTTGGAGGGAAGATCTGTATAATAAACAAGAGATATGTTCAGGAGGAAATGGAGGCAGCAGTAGATGCTCTGGTGCAAAACAGCAGATGAGATTGGAGCATTAATTAAAGAACAGAGTTTAATATCTGCAACTAACCTACCTGCTTCCTTACATAGTGTGTACTTTCAGTTCCCAGGGAATGCCGTCTGGAGTAAGGGGTGGGACAAACAATGAATAGGACAAGGGAGTTTGGAATGGGTAGATCTGTGGGATCTACCTGAAATAAATTGTCAATAAATAAATTGTCAGGATAGGGTGCCTGCCATAGATGTTCTGCTGCAGAGCTGTGGTTGAGACTAAGAAATTAGATTCGGAGAAATGGAGGGAGAGATGATGATCTGCAGTTTGTCCTACCTGCTTTCTTGGCAGAAGTGCTACTTCTTAATTTTGAATCATAGTATATGGTGTTGTTTAGTTATAATGTGTATATATTTTAATATATATGATGCTTCTGTAACATGCTAACTTATGTATTTTATGATTTATTATTATTAAATATCACAGTATAACTATATGTTGCTTTTTATGACAGCAATCACTGGTAAATCAGATATTAAAAATAAAAAGACAACTTTTATTTTATTACTCATCATACTTTAAAAGTTGTTGAATATAACAATGATGGACCATTCATTTGTCATAATCGATGTATATTATTAGACAATATCATCCCTTCTTATTTATGTAGTCAGTATATTTTCTATCCATTCATATTACTAGGACACACATCAAAAGATATGTTTTAATTATTTTATTTACATTTTGAAATTATAATTATATCATGCTCCCATTCTCTCCAAACTTCTAGTCTTAAATATGTTCTCACAATAAGCTGTCCTTTAATCACAGGACCAAGATTTGCTGAGATATGCAGGATACTTTTATGACTATCTTTTTTTTGTGAGCTTATCAGCAAAATGTTTCTTCCTCATGATGTTATCTCCTTAAGGATCGGTATGTTCCTGTAGCCACCTGAGAGCCAAATAGAGAAGACACTCTTTAATGAGGACCTTCACAAACCAAAGCCCCATGGGCCACCAGCATTATATGTAGCAAACTTGTGATTGTCACTCTACTATCTTTCCCAGTTAAGTAGGCACAATTCTGGCACTAGACTCAGTAATGATTATTACTGCACAGGAAGCAAAAGTAGTCTCTTGAATCCTTGTGTTTACACATGGAACAGCTTCTTTTATTCTGTATGAAAGTCCAGGAAGAACTGTATGCCACTCCTTAGTACTACGTCCCAGGTAACCTGAAATACTATCCGTTTGTGTTCTGTTGCATTCATTTACTTGAGTAATTACATTCTCATATTATATACTGAAAATATGACCATCTTGAATTGCAGCCTATTCTTTCTTAGGTTTAAAGAGTATTTTAGAATTCTCCAGCATTTTCTATATCATATTGGTCAGAGCAAAAATTTCAATAGCCTATATGTAGTACATTGTGATATTTGACTGTCTCTATTGTGCTATCCATTTGCAGAACACATATTTTGCAAGCTTTGGTGTGTGTGTGTGTGTGTGTGTGTGTGTGTGTGTATGTGTGTGTGTGTTTTAAGAATGATAAAGAAATAATTCTGATATGGAAATAATCTTATTTATCTTTATTGAAATTATTCAAAGATGATTTATAATGCATGATGTAGAATATCACAATACAAAATAAATATATTTAATTTTGCCATTGTGAAATACTATATTGTCCAGTATAAATATGATATGTTTTATGTTATTTCATCTATATATGTGTGTGGGGTGTGATATTTTAAATATTAGAGTCTTGGAAAAATATTGACTATCAATTTCAGTTTTAAGATGTTGCTTGGGTATGAGACATATCTATTATTAAAGAGAGGTAAAATGAAGATGCATTGTTTTATTTATTAATATCAAATTCTATATAGTAATAAGTTTTAATATATTGGCTAATGATCAAGTATTTTTAATCATGATACATGTTACATTTTAACACATATGGATATCAACTTGGGATGTCTTATGACTATTAAAATACTCTAAAATTTCATTTAAAATTAATTTTCTCTAGTCAGCTTTGTTACTCTGACTTAAATTGCTTTATTCATGTGTTTGAGAGTATATATGTGTGTATGAATGTGTGTATGTATTTGCAGTGGTGTACATTTGGTAGTTAGAAGTCACCCTTTGGGAGTTGATTTTCCACTGATGCCATGTGGGTCACAGGGTTCAAATTCTGGATGTCAAGCTTTACATGTATCTGCTAAGCCATCACACCAGCCTTAGATTTGTTAATTCTTGTTCATAACCACACATTAAATTAACTTAATACCTAGGTATTTCATTACATGCATGTGAGGGATTATAGCATTTTTCATTTACATAAATATGTTCAGGATTTTGTCATATATATATATAATTCTAAAATAGAATTGTAGTCTCTAATTCTTACATTAAATATGAAATTATAAATTCAAGGCTTCACTATAATAATTTCATTTTCCAGACATTATTTCCTTCCTATTATGAACACACAAGATAGTATATAATTCCTATGTCATTAATAATTACAAAATTATGATAAGTACCTCATACATTAAACTCTGTTTTTGAAGATCCTTGAAACAATACATTAAAGATTGATGATGACTCACAATCATACATATTATGACACAAAATTTTTATATATAAACTACATGTTTTACTTACACAAAGAATAATGGGACTAAAATTAAAAGTAATTGTGACTAGTTTGATATTAACTCTATTTATGTATATGCTACAAGTCATTTTGTTAGATTTGAGGAGCTACATTCAGAATTTTGAGGATATTCTGTTATAAACAATGTTTTATATAATTATTGTCTAGTGTTTCAATGATAGAAAAGAGAAAGCATTCAAAATATTCCAAATGTAGCACAGAAGAGAGCAGAAACAAAACCACAGGGATGATATGATAGGATGTAGAGAGGGAGAACAAGATTGAGAATTAACTCAAAAGGTAATATTTTTCTATAATGAAGTATCCTTATGAAATCTTTTTTCTGTCTTAATGTCTGTTTTTCTCCACAAGTCTCGTAAATAACATGGAATCCACAAATCAAACAGAAGCAGTAGAATTTCTGCTCTTGGGCCTTTCAGATGATCCAGAGTTGCAGCCAATTCTTTTTGGTCTGTTCCTGTTCATGTACCTGGTCACATTTCTGGGGAACCTAGTCATAGCCCTGACCATCAGCTCAGAGTCCCATCTCCATTCCCCCATGAACTTTTTTCTCTCCAATCTTTCCTTGGCTGACATCTGTATAAGCTCAACTACAGTCCCAAAGATGCTCTATAACATCCAAACACAGGATGAGAGAATAACTTACACAGGCTGCCTCACTCAAGCTTGCTTTGTCTTGCTTTTTGCTGGATTAGAAAATTGCTTGCTTGCAGCAATGGCCTATGACCGCTATGTGGCCATTTGCCACCCTCTGAGGTACACAGTCATCATGAACTCATGCTTCTGTTCTCTACTTATTGTAGTTTCCCTGGCTATTAGTGCCTTCAATGCACTACTGCTCAGTCTCACAGTGCTGCATCTGACTTTCTGCATAGATGTGGAAATCCCCCATTTCTTCTGTGAACTTGCTCAGATCATAAAGCTTGCCTGCTCAGATACCTTCATCAATAATATTTTGATTTATATATCAGCTTTCATATTTGGTGGTATTCCTTTCTTTGGAATATTTCTTTCTTATACTGAAATTGTCTCCTCTGTTTTGAAAATTCCATCAAGACAAGGAAGGTATAAAGCATTTTCCACTTGTGGCTCTCACCTGTCAGTAGTTTCCTTGTTTTATGGGACAGGCTT
>JANHMN010000006.1:75916555-75973773 GCA_030674055.1 Rhabdomys pumilio | reverse complement strand
TATGATTGAAAATAGTGAATATCTTAGATGCACACAACATATTTGATGAGACTTTTCCTAGAGAGTTACAACACACACACACACACACACACACACACACACACACACACACACAAGCTTACGCACGCCAGATATGTATCCATGACAGACAAAGTAATTTTTTAATAATCTTGGTGGACCAATAAGTTTGTATTATGGTTACTACAGGAATATAGTTGAAGAGTTACTTATTGGTGAAGGATGACTCAAAAAAGCTTCCAGTGAAGCACAGATGAAGACTCATGAAAGCTCCAACCCCAACCTTACTCCATGATTATCAGGAAGATCCACAGTCCTGTGAACAGGCTGGTGAGGGTGCACAGACCCAGCAGCTGTTTTCTCTTCAATGACTGGAAAAGAACTTCCGAATCTTGCAGATTTCAGGCTTCTCAGGCATAGAAATCTTGTTTTCTACCACATTCTTAATGGTATCCACATTCAACATGGATGAGATGTTTCAATGTAGAGGATACTACTGTCCAACATAATAGACTATCATGACTTTGAAAATTATCTGAGAATCATGAATATCACTTCAAAAAAGTATAGAAATTAAAGCAAGCCGAACAAAGAGAAGCAGTGCCCGTGTTTTATAATTATAAGCTTTGTAAGAGTGATCTAAATGGAGAATGGATAATAAAAGAGATTGGTATGGGTGGGAGGGTTCAGTGAGTGAAGAAGGCTGGAATTGATCAGTATCCACTGACTATATTTACAGAAATGTATAAAATTTCTTTTGAGTATGAAAAACATTTGTGTTAATTAAAAAATACAAACAAATCTTTTCTGCTACAAATTATTACTCTAGCTATAGTCTAATATTCAGTCTTTTTGTAAAAACATTTCCATGGAAAGTTGTATTTTTCATGTCTTAGACACATGGCTTCCCCCCCAAAGAGTTAATCAAATAAGACTTCCCTCCAGAATATTAAGAAATGAAGTTTTAATATTTACACAGTTCTCTTCATCCTTCAGCAAGAGTTGAATCACAAATTGTTCTTTTTTACTCAGAGTGTTCTCATCTTTTGCAATTTATTGTTTTCTAAACTGCTATGCCTTTTGAGACCTAACATAATTCTGAGTTTATGTAACCTCATAACCTATTGCTTAACATTTCATTTGAAGCATTTTTCTCATCTGTGTAAAATTCTGCCTCTGGAAGTTCTCTGTTCCATCTTCAAACATAATTCCCTCCAAGTCGTCTAAGATACTCTTCATCCCCCTAAGCATCTAACATTATGTACTTTCTCTAGCTCTTCTTCAAAAACAAACTAAAACACAATAAAAGACAACTAACAATAAACAATTACACAAAATAGCAAAATGAAATAAAAGTGCACACAGAGAAATGAAGTTCATTTTGTAGTGATGCTCCTAACCTGGAGTCTCACTGTCATTCCCAGTGAAACACTGACGTTGCTGATGCCCTGAGTTTTCACTAAAGCAGCTGTATTCTGTAAAGCTATTGGTGTAATATAACTGAGATTTCAAAAATATCAAGGGTTGGAACCTTTAAAAAAACTGATTAAGCCATGGGACATGAGTTGACTCTACTGTCCCTCTTCAAAATCTAAGCACAATCTTCCCAATTTGGAAGCTACAGATTTAAGGAATAAGCTTGGAAGCTCAGACACATCCCTACACCAGGAGCCAATGTATTTTACTTTTAATAATGAGCTCCCAACTGCAAGAACTAAAAGCCAATAAATGTGCTATGTATTGCCTTATATTTGTTATTGTGTTAAAGCTGTAAAGAATAGACTATTATATTCTGTTTCAGAACATTTATTTCTATCTATTTCAATTTTGAGGGTGAATTTTTATTCTTTAAATAATGCAAATGTATACAATATATTCTGGTCATATTTCCATTCTGTAATTTCCTTCATAGAATTTCTGCTTATTCATTCCCCATCACTTCAGCCTCTCAAATTCGTGTTCTCTTTGTTTCTATTGAGACCAATTAGTGGTATTTGTTTGTGTTTCAATGTAAGATCATTGACTTGGATATGGACAATTACCAGTAGCCAGCCAACAAAGAAAATGGACTCTCCTCTCCGAGGAGCCAACACTTACTCAGCTAAGGGTTAGACATTAGAAGTTCCTCACAATGTGAATATGTTTTCTTTATTTTTTGAAACCATTGGATCATCCATTACAGCCTAAAACATGTCTAGATATGTTCACAATTGCTAGTCAGTTTGTGAGTTCTAAACTCAAATTAGTGATTCCTGTAGTAATGATTTTAATGCAAATATTGAAATCAATTCATCCATGGGTGGCTTTAATGGTTAGCTTTTCATCAACTTGGCATGAGCACCAGGAAACTAGGGAGAGAAAACTTCAACTGAGAAAACGTCTCTATCAGATTGAACATTTACTACTGTGGATACAATAGACTATAAGTTCAGTACCAGAAATATCCAAGCCCTCTACTCTCACCAGAACACTACACTCATGTGTGTAAACACACACACACACACACACACACACAAAGAGAAAGAGAAAGAGAGGAGGGAGGAGGGAGGGGAAGAGAAAGAATAGTTTTAAAATGATATCCTTTTAATTTTTTAAATTTTTTTATTGGTTATTTTATTTATTTGCCTTTTATATGTTATTCCTCTTCCACTTTCCCCTCCACAAACCACTAACCCATTCTTTCCGCTTCCTACTTCTATGAGGATGCTCTCCCACCCATCCACTTCAGCCACACTGTCCTAGCATTTTCCTACACTGGGGCATTAAACCTTCACAGTACCCAGGGACTCCTCTTCCACTGATGCCAGATAAGGCCATCCTCTGCTACATATGCAGCTGGAGCCATGGGTCTCTCCATCCTTTAAAATGTTCATAGTTAAAATCTGCCAAGTGTTCAGATTGCTACATTTCATCAAAACACAAATTTATTCAAGGCAAACACTCTTAAGTCTTTAAATAAAACAAAAATTAAAAGAGAGAATGTCAGGGTGAAATGCCATATTTTAAACAATGTTTAAACTTCTGTTGCAGAGTGAGATGATAAATTTGAAATCCATAATTATATACTTTAAAGTGATACTTTTAAAAGCCCATTTGGTCTTATTGAGGTTGTCCTTTGCCTTACAGAAGCTTTCTAGTTTTATGAGGTCCCATTTATCAATTCTTCATCTTAGAACCTGAGCCACTGGTGTTCCGTTTAGGAAATTTGGCTCTGTGCCAATGAGTTTGAGACTTTTTTCCACTTTCTCTTTTGTTAGAACAAAACAGCAACCTACAGATTGGGGAAAAATCTTTACTAACCCCACATCTGATAGAGGGCTAATATCCAAAATTGTTGGGAGCTGACTTTTAACAGAAAGCAGCTAGAAAGCAGCTATCCATGCCTGTAAGGCGCACGTGGTATCCACGCCTGCAAGGCTTACATCATATCCACACTCCTACAAGGGGCGTGGCAAAAGTGTATAAATACCCCAGATTTCCCTTCAATAAAAGAGATTGGATTCGAACCTCTGTCTTGTCTCCATTCCTAGTGTCTCTTCTCCTTATCCCCATTCTCTCTCCCTCTAGACCCTGACCCAAAGACCAGAGTTGCAGTTTGGGCCTGGCAGTGGTGGTGAACACCTTTAATCCCAGCCCTTGAGAGACCAAGCAAGACAGAGCAGAGCAAGCTACAACATTTTTTGTTATAGTAACTATTAAGTCTTTTGTCTCAAGCCAGGTAGAGCAGAGCCGGTTGCAACACAAAATATATAAAATACTCAAGAAGCTAACTATCAAAAAACAAGCAACTATATCAAAAAATGGGGTATAGAACTAACCAGAGAATTCTCAGAAGAGAAATCTTGACAGGCTGAGAAGCACATAAAAAATTTTCAAAGTCCTTAGTGATCAGGGAAATTCAAATTAAAATGACCCTGAGATTCCACCTTACACGAATCAGAATGGCTAAGATCAAAATCTCGTGTGAAAGCACATCTAGGTGAGGAGACAGAGCACTCCTCCATTGCTAGTGAAATTGCAAACTGGTACAGTCACTCTGGAAATCAATCTGGAGATTGCTCACAAAATTGGAAATACATTTACCTGAAGAACCAGCAATACCACTCTTGGGCATATACTCAAAAGTTATCCCACCACGACACAGGGGCACATGTTCCATTATGTTCACAGCAGCCTTGTTTGTAATAGCAAGAAGCTGCAAACAACCCAGATGTATCACAATGGAAGAATGGATACAGAAAATGAGGTTCATTTACACAATGGAATACTACTCAGCTATTAAGAACAAGGATATAGTGAGTTTTGCAGGCAAATGGATAGAACTAGAAAATATCTTGAGTGAGGTAACTCAGACCCACAAGGACATGCATGATATGTACACACTAATAAGTGGATATTAGTCAAAAAGTACAGATTATGCAGGATACAATATACAGGACTCAAGAAGATTAGAAAGCCAAAACACCCAAGTGAGAATGCATCAATTCCAATGAGGAGAGAGAAGAAATCTCTCACTGGGAGCAAAGGAATGGAGAGACATTGGTGGGAAAGGGGACTGAGAGGTGCAGCTGGAAACATGATTAGTTAGTGTGTGACGGTGGGGAGAGGAACTGGACTGAAGCCCTTAAGGCCAGCAGAAAGAATGGAAACAGGAAACCTCTGGAGCTAGGAGATGTGGGGGGTGGAGGACCCTTTAGAATATACCAGAGACCTGGGAGGTGAGATATTCTCAGGACTCAATGGGAGGGACCTTGGATGAAGTGTTTTATGGTGGGGAGAGGGAAACTTGTAGATTCCTTTTCTAGTGAAGGGGTAGGACATCAAGTGCAGGGATGGGTTGCCATTCCATAGACAAAATGTCTGACCCTGAATTGTTCCTGTCTGAAGGAACTATAGGAACAAAAATGGAGAAAAGCATGAGAGGAAAGAGGTCCAGTGACAGGCCCCAAATCGTAATTAGCTCAAGGGGAGTCTAACACTGTTACTGATGCTGTGGTATGCTTGCAGACAGGAGTCTAGCATGGCTGCCTTTGAGGCTCAACAAGCAGCTGAAAGAGTCAAATGTAGATACTACCATCCAACATATGGACAGAAGCTGGGGTCCCCTATGGTTGAATTGGGGAAAGCTGGAAGAAGCTATGGAGGTGGGTGGCCCCATGGGAAGACCAGAAGTCTCAACTGACCTGGTCTCCCAAGATCTCTCAGAAGTGAGCCAACAACCAGGAAGCATACTCTAACTGATATGAGGCCCCTGACACATATACAGCAGAGGACTACCTGGTCTGATCTCAGTGAGAGAAGAAACACCTAATTTTCAAAAGACTTGAGGCCCCAGGGAGTGGGTAGGCCTGGTGATGTTGGGGTGGAGACATAGGGACATCCTCTTAGAGACTGGAGAATAGGTAGGGAGGGGTTGGGGTGCAGTCCAGTGGCAGACTGGGTGGAGAATAAAGTCTAGACTATACAAAAGGATTAAAGAATAAAAATAAGATTTAAAAATACGTAAATAAAAGTCTAATTGGTAAAAGTTGCTTTCCGAAATAAATTTCCTAGAATTATTTTTATATTTTGAATATAGAATAAAATTGTATTATATCCACTTTTTACTCTCCCTAACCACTTCAATGAATCAACACTTTTTATCACTCAAATCCATTGATTCTAGTTTTTGATTCATATTTAAATTAACTAGTACATATATATGCATGTACATGTGATTTATGTTTGTTAATGCATTTACTTTTCTAGATTTGTATACATATTAAAATTAATAAATTTGCAGGTTTTTATTTGCTTCTGGTTGTATGTCATATATAAAATATATGATGCAATATGATGAGTACTCTTTGTGAAATCATTATCATTACAGAAAAATAAATAACTGATAAATCACAGAATATATTTAGAGATTTTCTGTTAATAGGATATATAGAAGACAACAAAAAACAGACATTCTTATTCACCAGAAATTCTGTCTCTATGAAACACATGAATATTTCAAGCCTCAACTACAAAAAAATATCGGAGAAGACTTCATACCTTAGCAATGAGTTTTCGTAAGGCTTCTTTCATATCTTTATTCCTTAAGCTATAGATAAATGGGTTCAACATTTGAGGGAGCACTGTGTACATTATATAGGATACTGTAGTTATCCGAGGGGAAACAGTAATTGAAGAGCTAATATAAACTCCAACTCCTGCACCATAAAATAAAGACACAACTGAAAGGTGAGACCCACAAGTAGAAAAGGCTTTGTACTTTCCTCTTAGGGAAGATATTTTCAAAATAGAAGAGACAATTCGAGTATAAGAGAAAATGATTCCAAAGATTGGAATTCCACCAAATATAACTGTTGCAAGATATATGAGGATATAATTGATGAGAGTATCAGAACAGGCAAGCTTGATGACTTGAGCAAGTTCACAGAAGAATAGAGGCAGTTCATTATTTATGCAAAATGACAACCGCAGTATCATCAGACACTGTAATAAGCTGTTCACAATGCTAATGACCAGGGACAATAGAATTAGCAGATCACAGAAGTGTGGATTCATAATCACTGTGTAATTCAGGGGATGACAAATAGCTGCATAGCGATCATAGGCCATTGCAGCAAGGACACAGCTTTCTACTAAAGCAAAATTCAGAACAAAGCAGGCCTGAGTGAGGCAGCCTGTATAACTGATGCTCTGATCCTGTGTGTGGATGTTCTTCAGCATATTTGGAATGGTGGTTGTGCTTAGGCAGATGTCAGCAAATGAAAGTTTGGAGAGAAAGAAGTACATTGGTGTTTGTAGATGAGAGTCAGAGCTGACAGCAATGATGATGAGCAAATTTCCCAGAATTGTGACCAGATATATAAACAGGAAGAGGCCAAAGATGAGGGGCTCCATTGTAGGATCATTGGTTAGCTCAATCAGAAAAAAGTAGTATGTCTGTGTTTGGTTTCCAGGTTCCATGTTGCTGACCATCCTATTAGAAACAACAAGTAAAATCAAATGTAGAAGCATCATGCTTCAGCATCACTTGGGGACATCTTAGTGATAAAAGTTTTACTCTCAATTCATATGTATCTCCCAGCCTCATTCAAGACCTAGACAGGTAGACAGTACTTAATTTCATTGTGTTGGTTGTGACACCCAATGTTTTGTTCATTATCTATTTTATCATATTTTAATGAGGAATTTTTTGTACAATTACACATATGTGGATTTCAGAACAGGACTTTTAAGACTCAGTTATCTTTTTTTGTGCAACTTAAATACTGAGTTAAGAACTCCCGTTGTCAGACTTGCCAGCAAGAATCTTAACCTAGTAAGTAATTTTGCAGACACAATATATTTTGATTTTTACAAAAATGTATATTTGATGAAGATATTTCTTAGTCATATGGTAAAATTATATAAAGAGCAAATATTTTCATGTACATACTTTTCCATCACCTCATCTTTTTTTTTTTTTTATTGTGCCTTGGTAAAGCACAATTTGAAGTAATGTAATACATATTTTCACTTAGATAAGGACTTTCTATTTTCAATAATGGAAAGTTTATATTTCTTAAAAGAGTAAATTCCCTTCATTCTATTAGGGTTAGCATTAGCATGACAATGATAGAATTGAAACATATCATTTTTCATCTGGAAGAATCTACCAGCATAAGTTATAGTAAACAAAGTTTGTAAACACTTGAATAATATGTAATGATACAAAAAATGCCACATTTATTGTTATTAAGTAATTGAGTGTGATATACTGATAATTTTTCTTTTTCTTTTACAAAGCAATAACTAATTTAAAAGAGAAATAACAGCAAAATGACAACATTGTTTGGAATGAATCTTTTACTCTTTTAACAAACATCAATAGTAATAGACTTATTTACAATATTTTCATAAATATTTCAACACAGTTGGCATTTCTCCCTTAATCTGTGCTATCTGCCTACCCTTGTATTTTATTTTATAACTATAGCAATCTTTCTGCTTTTATGTCTCATTTGTCTATTATCCTTTCATCATTCCTCATATCCTTTTTCTTCTGCTGTCTTCTTTCTATTTTCATAACTTGTCTCTATCTTAAATATGTACACACATATGAACATGCATGCATATGAGTATGTATATATGTATGTGATGTATACTTATACATATGCATATGTATGTATATATGTATGTAAATGATAAACATGAGATTCTCTTAGTGATTTAGATACCCAGTTCTTATTTTTTTGAGACAGAATTTGATGTATGCACAGTCTGGCTTGCACTGACCATATTGTCCAGGCTATTATTCCTTTCCACTGTGAATGCCTACACAATCAACATAATATAATAAAAAACAATCTGTGGATAATATACAAAGACCTTTAGCTATATACCCTAGGACTATGCAGATGTATTGGTTTTATATGGCAGTACCATTTTTATTTTTTTGTGAAAAACCTGCATACTGTTTTCCATAGTAAATGTCCTAACTTAACTTCTACCATCTGAGAAAAAAGGGCTTCTCTTTCTTTTTATCCTTAATGTCATTTTGACAGTGAAACACATTTTCAAACTTCAACCAATACATATATTTTGGTAAATACTAAGAATAAAATAAAATTAAAAAAAAGATCTAGCTTTTCTATCACGATATATATATATATCGTATAATAAGAGAAGTATTGAGAATAAAATAATGTGGTATTTAAGAAATGGTCACCAAAAACTGATTTCCAATTAGATGTAAAAAGTTATGTCTAATTGAGACTTCTTGCATTTTTCTACCACCCTGTCTATAGAAGAGAAATCTTAGATATGTATGAGTATGAACACAATACATTAATGCTCAGAATACAAAAGACATTTTTTATGTAGAACATATAAAACATTGAGGATCTTACCACTTATGTCCCTTTAGTGAAACAGTATATTCACTCTTGTAATGTAGAAGTAGCTAATCAATTAGTTTTTAATTGGTACAATTGTGACCTGAGAAAGCCATTATGATGCAGACCACAGCATAAAACTTTTCAAACAATCAAATCTGGGTACTGTTTTTATGCTATCAAGTAGCTGATTGAATGCACTAATCATTTTCCCATTCATTCACATAAAATTGTCCATACTGAATATGAACAAAATTTTGTCTATTAGGCTTTATCATATCTTGATGAATACCATGAACTTATTTCGTTACTAGAAGTAAATAGGAGGAAAGTACTCAGCAGCACTCAACATATAAGAAAACCATTCTGCCTTTGCATTCTGAGTTTCTGATTTACTGTTACTAATTCTCACACAAAACTTTATTACCCAATCCACCATTGCTTACCTATACCCCTGATGGGACAATATGCCTTACCTCAAGTTCTTAGACCTTGTGCAACAGAGAATCAAAAAGAGAAGTTATGATGCCTCTTATATTGTGACTAAATATGACCAGTTATTCAGATTCAATCATGGACTGGTCTAGAAATCAATCCAATATTGGAAATAATAGTCTTCATTTGGAAGTCTGGTTCTGGACATTTTCAGAGACATATATGAAAATTAGATGCAGTTCTCTATGATGTTTTGTTAGCAAGAGGTAAATTTGGGGATCTGGATTTCAAACAGATGTTAGCACATGTATTAAGGCTTTTAATTGTCAAGTTAAAAATACTTTTGTTTCTTCTACAGTATTTAATGTAAGTTGTATTGATGTCCACCTTCTAATTGTGTTTGTGTTTTGAAGTCAAGCATGTCAGTTATGGAGGTCTATCAACCAGCTTTTGGTTTAGTGCCCTGAGTATCACAGAACTTTGGTATTCTAAAAATAGCTTGCAAGTATTGAAAGAAATGAGTCAGGTTTTAAGCAGAAGAAAGAGGGCAGTGGGCTTGATTATTGGTGGTGTAACAGCTTTAGTTACATTAATTGCTAGCACCACTACATCTTCAATTGCTGTGACACAAGAAGATAAGACAGCTACTTTTGTTAATCATTTATCAGAAATGTTACTAATGTGTTGAATATACCAGAGGATTTAGATAGACATTTGGAAGAAGGATTGATGTACTTTATCTTATTCAGATTACTGTAAGGAGGTTCAGAATTTAAGGGTAAGGAGCCATCTTGAGTGCCATGCAAAATACCCTTGGATTTATGTTAATTCTACAATTTACAGTGGTAGTCATTATAATTAGAAAAAAGTTTAATGACATTTGCAGTGTATTTGGCATAATTCTAACACCTCTCAGGATGTTGTAATGATACATAGGGAGGTTATGAATTTCAAGAATGCTGCTCTGCTGAGCATTGATATGGTAGATACTGCAGATAAAATTACCCATGGCCTGAGGTCAGTATTTCGATTTTGGTCAAGCTTCGAAAATGGCATATATAGCTTGATCATGCTAGCCCTTTTTGTCCTGGAAATACTTTTATTTCTATGCATTGTGTTAAAGCTTTTCTTCAACAACATCAGCATGTTGGCATCCAAGTACATTGCTTGAACATGAAAATGGACCCCAAGACAGAGTTATTAAATAAACAAGCTGGCAAGCCAAGGAGCGGTAAGATTCTGCACAGAGCCTTACCAACCTAAAAAAGAAGTGCATTGCCTTTGATAATGCATATTCCATGGTGGGTAAGGAAAGCATTCTTGTCAGAATGACCTAAGAAAGACTCTGCCTTGTTAATGAAATAAAAAAGTGAGCTTTTGGGGCTGCTTGGCAAGAATTTGACATGAGTCAAGGACAAGGAAATGGGCTACTTGGCAGGAATATGACATTGGCCAAGGAAAAAAAAGTAGGCTTCAGGCAAGAATTTGACATTAGGCTAAAACAAAAAAGTAATTTCAAGTAGGAATCTAAATCTTAGGCTAGAACAAAGAATTAGTCTCGGGCAGGAACCTATTATTAGGCTAGAACAAGGAAGTAAATTCAAACAGGATTCTAAATTTTAGGCTAGAACAAGGAAGTAGGCTTCAGACATGAAAATGAACTTGCTCTAGGACAGGGAAATAGGCTCAGATTCTTTGATCATCCTGATATGCCCTTAGAAACAGTGATCATGGGAGTGTTCACATAATTGGGTTTAAAGACTTGCCTTTTCTTTGACTATTTATGTTTATTGCCTTGCTAGTTCCTTGACTATTTGCACCTATTGTATTGCTGGATCCTCAACTAGAACTGACCTTAATACATGCACATAATTAAAATGGTATAAAAACATGAAGGAGGAGGGGGATGGGATAGGGGGGCTCTAGGGATGAGAAATGGGGAAATGGGATGACATCAGTATTGTAAATAAATAAAATATCCAATAATAAAAAATGTGAAAAATTCATTACCTCACTAGAAAGAATAATATGTGATAGAAATCGAAAAACCTTGAACAGATAACATATTTAGATTGAGAATTATGAAAAATCAAAGAATGACTATATGTAAAATACCTTATGGAAGGGGCTCTTCATTTGAATACTAAGATTGGAAAATAAATGAAATAAATATTATTTAAGTTTGTTTATATGAAAGCTTATAGGAAATAAAATGAATCGATCATAAGTTATTTACATATTTATATCTTATGTAAACAAAAATAATACTAAGGATTTAATTTGATCAGATGTGGCTCAAAATCTTACCTTATATTGTAGATAGACAATATTTCAGTATAAGGAACATGGGAAAGTCACCAGTATTCTTTACTGAATTGAGCATACCTATTGAATGGGGGTACTGATTCTTCAGTCTCTGTTTCCCCAAGGGTTTAATACCCAAAGGTGTTCATTAGAGTAACTATTGCATTACAATTCTGATCTCTCAAGTGCCTATCCTTAAAGAAAGTGTAAAAATGATTTCATCATCACTGATGTGATCATTCTACTGGGGTTTATTAATCACTGAGTTCTTTTTATCCATGTGTACATTTTTTTTTTATTTTTAAGGAAATAATGATATCATTTGTCCCACACTATTTCTCCCTCTAATCTTTTTATACACTTCTGAATCTCTTTTAAATTAATGACCTTTTTTTTCTATTTATTGATATATGTGAGCACATGCATATTTCTAAATACAACATACTCAGTCTGTATAATACTATACCATATATGTATTTTCAAGACTGATCAATCAGTATTAGATACCAATTGATTTGTTCTTCACAGAGGGACACTATTTCTATCCTTTTCAGTATTTCTTAGGTACCTGGAGTTCTTTGTGTAAAATTAAACCTTTAGGGGATTTTAAAAATCTGCATAAGCCCATTGCTGTTATTCTTATTGAGCTAATTTTTAGGTAGTCAATTTAGTAAGACATTATTATTTTGGCTTCAGACATTTCCAGAAAATACCTGTAGTTTACTGTTTTTACACTTGTATCCCCTATTATTTCTCAGAAAAAGTTACATTTTTCTTTACATATGAGCAAAAATATCTATCTAATTAATGATAGTACAAATCTTATTTTGACTCTTATTGTGTCTGTGGAGACTAGAAGGACTTTGATCTGGCTCATGCTCACTATGGAGAAGACTGAGCTGATTCAGATGTCCAAGCTGACTGAGAAGGCTGAGAACTATGAAAACATGGCCACCTTCATGAAAGCCATGATGAAGCTGGACTCAGAGCTGTCCAATGAATTTAATCTGCTACTTGTTGTCCTATAAGAACGTGGTTGGGCTCCAAGTTTGCTTTGAGAGTCATGTTGAGCATCAAGCAGAAGATTGACACCTCCAACAAGAAATTGCAACTCATCAAGGACTATTAGGAGAAAGTGAAGTTAGAGCTGAGGTTCATCTACACCATGGTCCTGAAATTGTTAGATAAGTACTTAATATCCAATGCAACTAATCTAGAGTGTATGGTCTGAAATGAAGGGAGATTATTTCCAGTATCTTACTGTAGTAGCTTCTGTCAATGTTCATCAGCAAATGATAGAAAACTCCCTAGGGCCTTCTCCTGGATCACAAAGGCCGGAGCAGACACCCAGCTGGTCTGCTCCGCCTGTGGAATAACTCCTCCAGAGACATCCTAGACAGGCCACTCCCCTCAGAACTGAAGGTAAGATCAGTAGACCACCACTCTATGCCCTAGAGGCACAACTGGCAGCAGGAAGCCCCCAGGACACACCTGGCACTCAAGCCCTGCACCTGTGAAAAACCACAACCGTTCTGCACCTCGCCAGGATCAATGTGGCCAGAGCAGACACCTAGCTGGTCTGCTCTGCCTGTGGAATAACACATCCCTAGACATCCTAGAAAAGCCATTCCCCTCAGAACTACAAGTAAGATCAGTAGACCACTGCCCTGTGCCCTAGAGGCACAACTGGCAGCAGGAAGCACCCAGGGCACACCTGGCACCTAAGCCCTGGCCCTGTGGAAAACCACTCCCCTCTCCCAGATCACAGTGGCTGGAGCAGACACCCAGCTGATCTGCTCCCCTGTGGAAAACATGTCCAGAGACATCCTAGACAGACCACTGCCCTCAGAGTTGCAGCCTGAGGAGCCACTGAACTCAGAACAGCAGATACCATATACTGAGACATCCTAAAGGAGTGACTACACTCAGAGCAGCAAACACCTAGCTAGCCTACTACTGTGGAGACACCACATCCCAAGATATCCTAGAGGAGCCACTGTACCCAGAACACCTGGAGCTCAAGATTACAGACACATCTGGACTGCTAGGAGTACTGACACAATGAAGATAACTGGAAATGCAGACTCCAGTCAGAATCAGTGAGTGCAGGTAGCACTAGAGCTTACCAAATGGCAAAACGCAAGCATAAGAATGTAAACAACAGAAACCAAAGTTACTTGGCATCACCAGAACCCAGTTCTCCCACCATAGCAAGTCCTGAATACCACATCACACTGGAAAAGCAGGATTCACAATTAAAATCACTTCTCATGATGATGATAAAGAACTTTGACAATAACATAAACAACACACTTAAAGAATTTGAAGAGAACACATGTAAACAGGTAGAAACACTTATAGAAATGCAAGAAAACACAACCAAACAGGTGAAGGAATTACACAAAACTGTTCAGGATATAACAATGAAAGTAGAAACAATAAAGAAATCTCAAAGGGAGACTCCCCTGGAGATAGAAAACCTAAAAAAAAAAGATCAGGAGTCATAGACACAAGTATTACCAACAGAATACAAGAGATAAAAGAGAGAATCTCATGTGCAGAAGATACCATGGAAAACATTCACACAACTGTCAAAGAAAATGCAAAATGCAAAAAACTACTAACCCAAAACATAGAGGAAATCCAGGACACAATGAGAAGGCCAAACCTAAGGATAATAGGTATAGATGAGGGTGAAGATTCCCAAATTAAAGGGCCAATAAATATCTTCAACAAAATTGTAGAGGAAAACTTCCCTAACCTAAAGAAAGAGATGTCCTTAAATACACAAGAAGCCTGCAGAACCCCAAATAGATAGACCAAAAAAAGAAATACCTCCCGTCACATAATAATCAAAACATCAAATATACAAAACAAAGGAAAGATTCTATAAGCAGTAAAGGAAAAAGGCAAAACAACATATAAAGGCAGACCTATAAGAATGACACCAGACTTCTCATCAGAGACTTTAAAAGCCAGAATATCCTGGACTGATATTATACAGACCCAAAGAGATCACAAATGACAGCCTAGACTACAGTACCCAGCAAAACTCTCAATCACTATGGATGGAGAAACCAAAATATTCCATGAAAAACCAAATTTACACAATATCTTCCCACAAATCCAGCACTTCAAAGGATAAAGAATGGGATACTACAACACAAGGAGGGAAACTACAACCAAGAAAAAGCAAGTAAGTAGTTTTCCAACAACCCCAGAAGAAGACACTTACACAAACATAATTCCACCTCTAATAACAAAAATAACAGGAAGAAACAATCATTTTTCCTTAATATCTCTTAATATCAATGGACTCAATTCTCCAATAAAAAGACATAGACTATCAGACTGGATACATAAAAAGGGCCCAGAATTTTGCTGCATACATGAAACGCACCTCTGTGACAAAGACAGACACTACCTAAGAGTAAAAGGATGGAAAACAATCTTCCAAGCAAATGGTCAAAAGAAACAAGCAGGAGCAATTCTATATCAAATAAAATTGATTTTCAACCAAAAGTAATCAAAAAAGATAAAGAAGGACACTACATACTCATCAAAAGAAAAATGTACCAAGAACTCTCAATTCCGAACATCTATGCCCCAAATGCAAGGGCATCCACATACATAATAGAAACTTTATTAAAGCTCAAAGAAAACATTGTACCTCACACAATAATAGTGAGGAACTTTAACACCCCACTCTCAGCAATGAACAGCTCGTGGAAACAGAAAGTAAACTGAGACACAATGAAACAAATAGAAGTTATGAACCAAATGGGTTTAACTGATATCTATAGAACATTCCATCCTAAAACAAAAGAATATGCCTTTTTCTCAGCACCTCATGCTACCTTCTACAAAATAGACCATATAATTGGTCACAAAACCGGCCTCAACAGATACAAAACGATTGAAATAATCCTTTGGACCCTATCAGACCACCATGAACTAAGGCTGGTCTTTAATAATGACAAAAACAATGGAAAGCCCACATACACATGGAAACTGAACAATGCTCTACTCAATGACAACTTGGTCAAGAAAGAAGTAAAGAAAGAAAGATTTTTAGAATTTAATAAAAAGAGGGACACATCATACCAAAAACATGTGGGACTCCATGAAAGCATTACTAAGAGGAAAACTCATAGCTCTACGTGCTTACAAAAAAAAAAAAAAAATTGGAGAGAACATACACTAGCAACGTGACAGCACACCTGAAAGCATTAGAACAAAAAGAAGTAAATAAGTAAATATACCCAAGAGGAGAAGACAGCAGGATATAATCAAACTCAGAGCTGAAATCAACCAAGTCGAAACAGAAAGAATTATACAAAATATCAACAAAACCAGGAGCTGGTTTTTTGAAAATCAACAAGATAGATAAACCCTTAGCCAGACTAATCAAAGGGCATAGAGACAGTATCCAAATTAATAAAATCAGAACTGAAAAGGGTGACATAACAACAGAAATAGAAAAAAAATTAAAAAATCATCAGATACTACTACAAAGGCCTATATTCAACAAAATTGGATAATCTAGATGAAATAGACAATTTTCTTGACCGATACCAGGTACCAAAGTTAAATCAGGAGCAGATAAACCATCTAAACAGTCCATTAACCCCTAAAGAAATAGAAGCAGTCATCAAAATTCTCCCCACCAAAAAAAGTCTGCGACCAGATGGTTTTAGTGCAGAATTCTATCAGCCCTTCAAGAAGGACCTAATATCAATTTTCTTCAAACTATTTCACAGAATAGAAATGGAAGGAACACTACTCAATTAGTTCTATGAAGCCGCAGTTACATTGATACATAAATCTCACAAAGAACAAAGAAATAAAGAGGACTACAGAGCAATCTCTCTTATGAATATTGATGTAAAAATACTCAATAAAATTCTCACAAACCGAATCCAAGAACACATCAAAACAATCATCCATCATGATCAAATAAGCTTTATCCCAGGAATGCAGGGATAGTTCAATATTTGGAAATCCATCAATGTAATCCACTACATAAATAAACTCAAAGAAAAAAACCACATGATCATCTCACTAGATGCCAAGAAAGCATTTGACAAAATTCAACATCCTTTCATTATAAAAGTCTTCGAAAGATCAGAAATTCGAGGCACATACCTAAACATAGGAAAAGCAATATACAGCAAGCCAGTAGCCAACATCAAACTAAATGTAGAGAAACTTGAAGCAATCCCACTAAGATCAGGGACTAAACAAGGCTGCCCACTCTAACCCAACCTATTCAATATAGTACTGGAAGTCCTAGCCAGAGGAATTAGATAACAAAAGGAAGTCAAAGGGAAACAAATGGGAAAGGAAGAAGTCAAAGTTTCACTATTTGCAAAGGATATGATAGTATACTTAAGTGACCATAAAACTTCTACCAGAGAACTCCTAAACCTGATAAACAACTGCAGCAAATTGGCTGGATATAATATCAACTCAAACAAATCAGTAGCCTTCCTCTACTCAAAAGATAAGCAGGCTGAAAAAGAAATTAGGGAAATGATACCCTTCACAATAGTCACAAACAATATAAAATATCTTGGAGTGAATCTAACTAAGCAAGTGAAAGATCTGTATGACAAGAACTTCAAGTCTCTAAAGAAAGAAATTGAAGAAGATCTCAGATAGTGGAAAGATCTCCCATGCTCCTGGATCAGCAGGATTAATTTAGTAAAAATGGCCATCTTGCCAAAAGCAATCTACAGGTTCAATGCAATCCCCATCAAAATTCCAAATCAATTCTTCATAGAGATAGAAAGAGCAATTTCCAAATTTATTTGGAACGACAAAAAACCCAGGATAGTGAGAACCATTCTCAACAATAAAAGAACTTCTGGGGGAATCACCATCCCTGACCTCAAACTGTACTACAGAGCAGTAGTGATAAAAAGTGCATGGTATTGATACAGAGACAGGCAGGAAGATCAACGGAATAGTATTGAAGATACAGAAATGAACCCATACACCTATAGTTACTTGATCTTTGACAAAAGAGCTAATACCATCCAGTGGAAAAAGGTCAGCATTTTCAACAAATGGTGCTGGATCAACTGTAGATCAGCATGTAGAAGAATGAAAATCTATCCATTCTTATCCCCTTGTACAAAGCTCAAGTCCAAGTGGATAAAAGACCTTCACATAAAACCAGATGCACTGAAACTAATAGAAGAGACGGTTGGGAAGACCCTCGAATACTTAGGCACAGGAGAAAAGTTCCTGAACAGAACATCAATGGCTTATGCTCTAAAATCAAGAATTGACAAATGGGACCTCATAAAATTGCAAAGCTTCTGTAAGGCAAAAGACACTGTCAATAAGACAAAACAGCAACCAACAGATTGGGAAAAGATCATTACCAATCCTAGATTCGATAGAGGGCTAATATCCAATATATACAAAGAACTCAAGAAATTATACTTCAGAAAACCATATAACCCTATTAAAAAATGGGGTACAGAGCTAAACAAAGAATTCTCAACTGAGGAAATTTGAATGGCCGAGAAGTACCTTAAGAAATGCTCAATATCCTTAGTCATCAGGGAAATGCAAATCAATACAACCCTGAGATACCACCTCACACCAGTCAGAATGGCTAAGATAAAAATTTCAAGTGAAGGTAGATGCTGGCGAGGATGTGGAGAAAGAGGAACACTCCTTCACTGTTGGTGGAAATGTAAGCTGGTACAACCATTCTGGAAATCAGTCTGACAGTTCCTCAGAAAATTAGGCATAGCACTACCTTAGGATCCAGCTATACCACTCCTGGGCATATACCCAGAAGATGCTCCAACATATAACAAGGACACATGCTCCACTATGTTCATAGCAGCCTTATTTATAATAGCCAGAAGCTGGAAAGAACCAAGATGTCCCTCAACAGAGGAATGGATACAAAAAATGTGGTACATTTACACAATGGAGTATTACTCAGCTATTAAAAACAATGAATTCGAGAAAATTTAGGTAAATGGATGGAACTAGAAAATATCATCCTGAGTGAGCTAACCCAATCACAAAAGAACACACATGGTATTTACTCACTGATAAACGGATATTAGCTCAAAAGCTTGAAATAGCCAAGATTCAACTAACAGACCGCTTGAATATCATGAAGAAGGAAGATCAAGTGTGGATGCCTCAATCCTACTTGGAAGGAGTGACAGAATGCTCAAAGGAGCAAATATGGTGACAAAGTGTGGAACATAAAGTCAAGGAGGGGCTTTCTGGAGACCACTCTACCTTGGTACCCGTCCCATGTGCAGTCACTAAAGATAGATTCCAATATGGATATCAGGAAGTGCATGCAGACAGGAGCCTGATGTAGCTGTCTCCTCATAGATCTGCCAGAGCCTGACATATCCAGAGGTGGATGCTCGCAGCTACCCATTGATCTGATCAAGGATTCCCAATGGAGAAGCTAGAGGACTGAAGGAGCTGAAAGGGTTGGTAGTCCCAAGAGGAGAGCAGCAGTGCCAACTAACCAGAGCTCCCCAGGGTCTAAACCACCAGCCTGGGAGCACAAAGGGAGGCACCCATGTCTTCAGCTGTATATTTAGGGGAGGATGACCTTGTCAGGCATGGGTGGGGGAGAACATCCTTGATCCCATGAAGGCTGAACACCAAGTGGGGAGGAATTTGAGGGTAGGGAGGGGAGAGGAGAGTGGAGGTGGGTGGGGGCACACCCTTGTAGAGGCAGGAGGGGGGATGGGAGAGGGGGTTCCTGGGTGGTGGTGGTATGGGGGGAGGGGATAAAATCTGAAATGTAAACATAATATTCAATAAAAAAAGAACAATAAAAATAAAAAAAAGAAAAAGAAAACTTCCCAGGAACCTACCAAGATGAACTTGGTATGTACAAGAAAGATGCAACCCACACATTCAATTCACCAGGGACTGGCTCTTAACTTTCCTGTATTTTGCTATGAGATCCTTAATAATCTATAGCTTGCCTGCACATTGGCTAAAATGACTTTTGATAAAGCAGAGCACAATACAATGAAAGAAGACTGTTACAAATACAGCATCCTCATCATATAGTTGGTTACAGAGAAAGTTATGGATATTAGATGTGCTTGTAAGCATCTCTGGCTGATTTTCTTATGTACTGTTTGGAATAAGAAAACCTCAAGTGTATAAATAGGTTAGGTAATGAATCAGGGGAGAAAGTCCATAACCATCTTTTCTCCAAAGTCTCTGCTTCCACCTCTATAATCATATTTCTGCCCTGGCTTCACTCAGTGATAAAAAGCCATATCCTGTTCTTCCTTAAGCTGTTTTTAATTAGTGTTTTACAGCAACTTAAAGCAAACTAGGACATTCTCTACTCTTCCTACTTTGTCCCAGGAGTAACACATCATTTATCCCTAAGCCTCTCAGACACTTACATTAAAATTTCCTATTAAATATGTATTTATGAATATGTAGGGTATATGTGAAGAAGAAAAAGGATACACCTTACTTACTAGTTGAAGCAAATTTTAGAATTGGGTTTGCTGGTACTAATAAAAAGAAAATAGTCTAAGTTAATAAAAATAAGTCAAGCAAAATAAAAATATTCATGGGAACAAAAACATATGTAAATGTATCAATTGTGGAGTAATATGGAAAAATGATGCTTTTATGTAACTTTAATAATTTCAAGAATAATTCAATTATATTTTGGATAGCACTCATTAATATCTGCAAAAGGTGCATAATTCTTGTAGATGCATAGGTAGATAGACAGGCAGATTCACACACACAGAGAGAGAGAGAGAGAGAGAGAGAGAGAGAGAGAGAGAGAGATTGTACTGACTACTGATTACTCTGAGGATTAAAAATGAAAATTTTAAGATTCCAGGGCTATATAGTATCATGTTTGTAGTGATATGGTTTAGTAGTGTATTATCTCCAAAAAGTGAGCATTGTAGGGTCATCTGATTGTGGTGCTATTAAAAGATAATTTGTTTGGCAGAACTAGTTTTATCAAAGCTTACATTCATTGATGCATTTATAGTTATATGAAGTATTCTCATTAGAGTTTAACGGGAGAAAACAGTATATATTCACAATTTTCCCAGTTTTTTTTCTGTATCTTCTTTCTGCTTATCCCAGTATGAATAGCCTCTGGCTACTGGTTTTTTCCTGCTTTGTCTTTGGGATCAATGTACTGAAGTTAGCAGAAAATTTGTTTGAAAATTTGAAAGTCATGAGCTAAAATGAAGCCTTGCTTCTCAAAGTTTACCTTGGCAGAATTTGCTTTTTTTAACCACAATAAAAAGCTATTATTGCCAATGATAGAATCTTATGTGAGTATGCTGAACTCACTGAATTTAGTAATTGTTTCTGATGAGTTTTTGTTTCCCAGTCATTTTCAATGTTGTAGTATTTTGCAGCAGTAATATATAACACACAAACATACTCATACACACAGACACACACACACATTAAATATACTTATATCACTGCTTCATACAAAATACCTTTAATTGAGAAAATTTTCAATTTTTGAAGATTTCTAATGATTTGTACTGAAGTTAGCAGAAAATTTGTGTGAAACTTTGAAAGTCATGAACCAAAATGAAACTTTGCTTCTTAAAGTTTACCTTGGCAGAATTTGCTTTTTAACCACAATGAAAACCTTATGTGAGTATGCTGAACTCATGTACCTAATACATATTATGATTTAATTCATTTAGATATTTGTCTATGATAAGTCAATACTGAGGTCATGGATTAAAATAATTTATCTTACAGACTCATCATTAGCACATAGAAGATGGAACATTTAAAATTCAGTACTTTTTAGGTTTACCATAATTCTGTTAAAGTCGTATACTGGTTGGTTTTGAATATCAACTTATCACAACTATATCATTGTGAGAAGACTATAAGAGACACTGTGTTGAAGAATCACCTGGACCAAATGCCTTATGGACATGTTTGTGAAGCATTGTCTTGATTGCTGATGGATGTGTTAACACCCAACACATTGTGGGTGGCAATATTCCCCCAAAGGGAGTCTTTGTGCTCTGTTTAAAGCAAACAAGCTGAACATAAGCAACTTGGAAATCAGGCTTATAATTCCTGGTTATAGTCCATATTTAAAATGAATAACTAAAGAAGCTAATCAAACCAAATCCACAGGTAAAAACAGAATAAAATAAGTACTTTTATCCTACCAGATTTCCGTGTCTCCTTTCTTCTTGTAAGTAGTTTTTGGGTAGTACATTTATTACAAGAAAGGTGAATAAAAAGACTGGTTATTCTCTCTCTCTCTCTCTCTCTCTCTCTCTCTCTCTCTCTCTCTCTGTTTTGTCTTATACTAATGCTAGAAAAAACACATCAAAAACATTTGTTATGGCAGAAAAATCTTCCATTCATACTTAAGTACTCCTTAAGTTTCTAAAATGTTAGAATGCTCTTTTACTGCATGTATTTTTCATATTTAGTTTCCTACCCACATAGAAGCATGGCAGCCCTAATTACAGAGAGGTTTCCAGAATGAACTTTAGAATCTCTCCTTGTATGCTTTCTGAAGTTTTCCTTATTCTTTTTCTATTGATATTTGGTTTTTTTATTCCCTGTTTTTACTACTTAGGATTGCTACACTCAACCATTTCCTGTTATATGACCCAGATATCATGAATGTTAAAATACAAACCAAAATCTTCTGAAAGAGTAGCAAGTGCTCTCACCCTCTGAGTCATCTCTTCAGCCCAGAACAATCAATTCTTGTAAAAGAAAAGTACATACAAATACATGTATGCATACAAAACAATAATTATAAAATGAGGCCATGAATTTGAAGGAGAGAAGCAATTAAAAATGAAAGACTGAATGGTGGAAAGGGAAGGGAGGGATGTTGTAATTAAATCACAAGTTATTGTTATGATTTGTTTCATGTCCAAAATTTTATGTAAATTAAAACTAGAAGAAAATACAATATAACCATATTTTTAAAGTATAAACTACATCTTTATATGTTAATCAAAATATATTTTATTATACATATGTGTCACTGAAGAGTATGTTTCTAAGATAATAGCAAACATGCATAACATATTTCTAAATACTATCACATATAAATGTTTAATTTTAATAAATATATGCTATAATCGTTAGAAAAATCTAAATTATGGAGTACTTCTCAACTCAAAAAATAGTAAATTATTGACACAATCAAATGGATAAATCTAAAAGTTCATATGTGAAATAAAATTAAATAAGCAAAGTAATTTGACAAGTCAACAAAGAAAATATTTTATAGATTGTAAATAATTAATTTTTTACTATTTATTAGATATAGACAGACTAAAAGGCTAAAAGACCCCCCAGAAGGGGACCCCAATCGAGTCTCAGGATGGCGTACACCCAAGAACACACAAGAGATAGACTTGATGCAAGCACACGAGGTAGTATAATGGCAGAACGCTCTGGGCCAACATGTGTCTCATGTAGGAGACAGAGGGGTTGACTCCAAGGCTCCAAGGTTTAGGGATTTTATAGGTATGGGGTGGGGAAAAGGGGCGGTTACACATGATTGGTTGCTTTACAATTTTTGAACATCAGCAGGCTGTACTGGCTGATGGGGGCAGAGTGCAGTTCCTGCAGGTAGATGCAGAGGTTAGCAGAGCTTTGAATACCTTTCTTATTTTTACAGCCAGTCAGTACCTGGGATGGCTTAACAGGCCTTGTCCTTTGTCCTGTAATTCTGTACTCTTTGGTAACTAATGATCTAGGCCTTCGGCTAACACACTCTGAAGGCCTTGCCCTTTGTCCTGTAACTCTGAATTCCTTGGTAACTGATTAACTGGGCCTCTGGCTAGCAAATCCTGAAGGCAGCATTTTCAGCTACTTGGGTTTGGGAGAAGGAATCTCCAGTGCCCTCCTATTTTATTAGTTTTTCATGGGACCCATAAAATTTTCTTTCAAGACAAATAGACAAATGGCTATGTTTATACATGAATGTTAAACTCTAGAATGTTGTAGAGTTTAAACAATTTAGCTGATTATGCAAAAACTGCTGAGTCTGGCATAGCCTTAATAGTGATAGAATGACGCCACTTCTGCCCCTGGTATAGAGCCAGCAGGAATAGACCTCCAGGGGTGTCAATGACTGCTGTGGGAATAAGGCTTGTTTGTATAATAATGTACATATTTTATGTTTCTTCTTCAAGGAATGTTTTCCCTGTTAATATTAGTGATACATGATCATCAGAGACAGCACCACTGGAGGTGTGGATGTGGCTAAAATCTTCCCAAAATGAAACTCTCACTGAGAGTTTTAGGACAGCCCTTAAGGTTGTGAAAAAGAACTCTAAAACATGGGTTCAAAAATAAAAACAAAATATTTCTCAAAAATAAAGATGGAATATGAATTTTATGAGAGGCTTTACAAATCTAAAGGAACAAAATCAGCTGTGCTGTAAGCCAACTTGTCAGAATGGTACTAAGGAAGGAGATAAAGAGATATAAGGAGTGGTGATCATAGGAGATCTCACTCAGTTAAGCCATTTTGTTTATGCTTACAAAGGCACATAGACTCCTCAGACCAGGGTCAGTCTGTGCCAGAGCAAGGTATGGTAGAAATGGTAATTTCAGAAAAGAGTCCTATTTAGCTAGCTTATGGTTTGTGCTTAATAGAGGCAGGTAAATCTCTGAATTCTTCTGCTATGTTAGAAGAAAATGTTTGCTTGCTGTCTCCTAAGAATTAAGTCACAGGATGCTGATTCATAGGATAATCTAAAAAAATCTTGAGTAAATGACTGAATTGATATGTAAAATGAATGACTGGGCTTATGATCTGCAAGAAAGGAGCTATCCAGAGAATCTTTTATAACAAGAGAGAGAACTGCTTAGAAAACTGTCCCGAGAAGACAATAGCAAGTGAAAGCTGTCTAGTAAGAAAGCTATCTGGAGATCTTCAGAAAAAGTAAAACACAAAGAGAAAGCAGACTGGAAAGATGTCTTGAGCCCAACATAGACAGCCAGCTTGGATCCACAATTTGACTTTGAGTATTTTTGTTTTATGGCCCCTAGACACCCCTTCCTCAGAACCCTTCTCCAAGCCTAGGCTAGTCCTTGGCAGAAAACTGCATAAAATAATCCCTTCAAAATAGAACACTGATTATTATTCAAGCTAATATTAATCTTTTGGAATTGAAATTTGAATATTTGAATAATTTGTTAATGGGGTTTTATTTATCTTTATTTACATATAAGACATTATTATCATAGTCACTTTAATTTCCCCATATCCCTCAGATCCCTCTAAATTAAGCTTCTTCAACTTTATTTCTTCATTAGTATTCCATATCTTAATGCATCCAATTAGTAGTGCTGATTTTCTCATGGGACTAACAATCCAATGGAGCTTGGACAAGCATCTAGTAGCCAAAACCCTTATATCACCTTAGCAATCTATGCTATAATAGATTTTGCAGTTATTAGCCAATTGTAAGCAGTAATTTCCAAAAAACATGATTTCAGCAATTATTCTGAATATTCTAAATTTATGAATATGTATTTTATGGTTTTATAGCATAAAAAAAGATTACGAAAAATATAATAGTTCATATCACCATGAAAAAATAAAGCTACTCATAAATCTACTTTATGAAATAAACTCAATCTAGATATATAAAAATATTCATTTAGCAGATTATTTCTTCTTTCACAACAAAATAATTTATAAAGTAACTTGTGATTATTTTGAATCAACTAAATATGAATGTTGTTTTACTTGAATAAATATATTTATATTGACTCAAGATATTATAAATAAATGTACTTTTCATACGATAAGGAAAATATATCTAATTAACACAGATTATAATATATCTAAGCAAATGGAATGCTTTGAAATATTAGCATTTTTAACTTATAACATTTTCATTTTCATCATATTATCACAAGTATTTTATATGTAACATATTTATTATGACCTATAAATAAAGCACATTTGCAGGAAAAGAAGGAGTGGCTTACTATTATTCTTTAAATTCATGTATTTTTTGACTATACAAAAGAGGATGAAGGAATAAAATAGGACAAGAACAAAATTAGATGTTGAAGGTACTCTAAGTGAATGTGATTCAGTACTAAACGCTTTCCATGTTGTCTCCTAATAACTGAATAATTTAAGAAATATTTTTTTCTTTCATTATTATTGCTCTCCAAGTATTTTGGCAACCCCTGCTTCCATAGGAATTATAAAACTAGACTTATAAAGAGTTGTAAATATTGATGCTCCAAAGTTCCAGAACAACATACACTACAGAGTATGTAGTATCGTATGTACATGTCTGTTCTACATCACACTTGGTAGCGTATTTATGTCAGTAGGCAACATAAGCTATTCTGGTTTCATGAAACAGGATTTGTTGCCATTTTGGGTTTCTTTCACATATAGTTCCCATGAACTTCACTTTTATTTCCAATGATGAGCTTAAGAATATCTCTTTGTGTTTATGCTGAGGAAAACTGAATACTCCTAGATGATATTTTACTGCTGAAACAGATCTATGCACGTTAATCTTTTTCAGCAGTGGTATTGTGAGGACAACAGTTGGTGGATTGCTCGAATTGTGAAGCATCTGCTTTACTCCCTTCACCTTCCATTAGTTTTCTTCTAATTTGAACAATTAAATAAGAAGATTTTGATAACATAGAGACTCCCAGAGTCCATTTATGAGTTACATATGCCATGTCAAATTATTTTTTGTCAAATGCAAAATATATTCAAAATTCTCTGTCATATAATTAATTTAGAATAGAAAATATATAAGTGGAAATGTTATTATTGGCTTTCACATCCATATTCTTATTCCAAATTGCCTAGCAAGTCATTACCCAAAACTACTTTCTATTTATGAATATTCTAAAGGCCACAAATAGAAAATGGAAGACATACCATGATGATGCCCATGTCTATATGTTTTCCTGCATTAATTGTAGATTTCCAAAACAAAACTCAAAATAAAATAATGAAAAAGAAATGAGTCCATTTTGCTTTTTTAATTCATAAATGATATTTTACCATCAAAATTCTTAAATATACTAAAGAGCATAAATTAATACATATGTTAAGTTCTAGTACACTACCTTTAAACTCTCAAAGAGAAAGAAATTATTTTACATTACTTTCTTCTATTATGTAATCTTGAGCTGATATACATGTTACATGAATATATCTTTATATTTTATATATCTGTATATATGTATATATATTATAAATTTTGTATGTTTGTTCTTCTTACTTCAAATCTTTTTTGCTATATCATCATTTATCTATCATCTTGAGAATACCAGATATCTCATCTTTTCTTTATTATCTTAGGAAATATATATATATATATATATATATATATATATATATATATATATATGTGTGTGTGTGTGTGTGTGTGTGTGTGTGTGTGTACAAGAGAAAATTACATTGTGTACTCATACAAATAATAGGTGCTAAAAGATAATATTTAGAATATTTGGAGAAATAACACAAGTAAAGTTTTCAGAGTACTTCAAGGAAACACAGACTTCTTCATGGGAAACACTTCTAATGATTAAAAATACCAGAAATTGTTGAAGCTAACATGTGAGTCAAGTATAAAATAATAAATGACATTTAATGTTTTGTTAAATAGTAGAAAGATAATATTTGAAATCAATGAATTTCATAATTCAACATGTATCTTTGAAAGTTTTGAACATAAATAAATTGTATGTTTGCAGTGCTAAAAGGTCAATTCACGTTTTCTATGTAATTCTCTGATAACATATTTGAAAATATAATTCCATTGTTTGGTCTCTTTTTTCTCCTTTCACCTCTCTACAAAACTGGTTGATTCTCCTTCAATCAATATTGTGTGTGTGTGTGTGTGTGTGTGTGTGTGATTTATATCTACCAATATATTTACATATCTATATCTGGTTATATAATAAAAAATTATTAAATTGTGAAGATTTGTTTGGCATCAGAAAATATATCCTATATATATATTGTTAATATCAATTTTCAAAACTGTAAAATGACAAAATGATAGGAAATTAACAAATTGAAGATAACACATACATAAATTTTTAATATGACATATAGAAGGCTACAGTAAAACTCATACATGTTTACTCACCAAGAATTCTATATCTGTAGAGCACATGAATTACTCGAGTCCAAATCAATTAACATATCACAGAAAGCAAGATACCTTTGTGATAAGTTTTCCCAAAGCTTTCTTCATGTCTCTGTTTCTTAGGCTATAGATAAAAGGGTTCAACATTTGAGGGAGCACTGTGTACATCATATAGGACACTGTGGTTATCTGAGGGGAAACAGCAATTGCAGAACAGATGTATACTCCCACTGCTGCACCATAGAATAAGGATACAACCAAAAAATGAGACCCACAAGTAGAAAAAGCTTTGTACCTTCCTTTAAGTGAAGATATTTTCAAAATAGAAGAGACAATTCGAGTATAAGAGAAAATTATTCCAGAGATTGGAATTCCACCAAATATAAATGTTGCTAGATATATGAAGATATAATTGATGAGAGTATCAGAACAGGCAAGCTTGATGACTTGAGCAAGTTCACAGAAGAATAGAGGAAGTTCATTATTTGTGCAAAATGACAACCGCAGTATCATCAGACATTGTAATAAGCTGTTCACAATGCTAATCATCAGGGACAATAGAATCATCAGACGACAGACATATGGATTCATAATTACTGTGTAATTCAGGGGATGACAAATAGCTGCATAGCGGTCATAGGCCATTGCAGCAAGGACACAGCTTTCTAATACAGCAAAACTCAAAACAAAGCAGGCCTGAGTGAGGCAGCCTGTATAACTGATGCTCTGATCCTGTGTGTGGATGTTCTTCAACATATTTGGGACAGTAGTTGTACTTAGGCCGATGTCAGTCAATGAAAGTTTGGAGAGAAAGAGGTACATTGGTGTTTGTAGATGAGAGTCAGAGCTGACAGCAATGATGATGAGCAAATTTCCCAGAATTGTGACCAGATATGTAAACACAAAGAAGCCAAAAATGAGGGGCTCTACTGTAGGATCATGGGTTAGTCTCATCAGAATAAAGTAGGATGTGCCTGTTTGGTTTCCAGGTTCCATGTTGCTGTTAAACCTAGTAGAATTACAAAGTAAAATCACATGTGTGGACACAATGCTTCATTTGGGAATATTTTAGAAATAAAAATGTTACTCTCAGTTCAGAGGTATTCCTCAATCTCATTTGAAATATAGACTAGTAGGTAATGCATAATATATTTTGGATGTTGATTTTCATATGGGATTATTTATTTATATATTTTCTTGTATTTAAATGAGGACATTCATGTGCATTGACACACACATAGAGATCAGAATGGAACTTAAATTAGTCATGTTTTTCCTTTTGACCCTTGAGCTTTGAGCTAGTAGTCAGGTTATCAAACCTGGCAACAGGAGACTATCCAATAAGTATTATCATAAAGTCAATAAGTGTTGATTTTTGAGGACATATATTTCTACTGAATATCTTTACCATTTCATAGTAAACAGAATGAAAGCATACATGTTTTCCTCTGTAAATTTTCCTTCCATCATTCTCTTTCTTTTTCAGTGTCATTTCTCTAAATACTATTTTATGTAAAGTCTATACATATTTTCATTAAGAAAAGGACATTTTTATAAATTTTTGGAAATAGAGTTTATTTTCTTAAACTGAAAATTATCTTCATTCCAGTCACCTCAAAATTAGCACCATAATATAATGTTTGAGTTTATGTCATTTTCAATCCCTAGAAATCTACAAAACATAAGCTCTAATAAAACAGATTGTGTAAATAAATTGTGTCAATTAATATATAGTGAACAACAGACTCCAATTCATTTAATTTGTCTTTGAATGTGACTTATTGATAATTATTTTTTTACTAAATAATATTTTATTGATTAAATAAAAGAATGGGAACAAAGTAACATCTAATCTTGAAATTTTTGTATTTTTAAGTTACCTTCCAGAGTAATATATTTCAATACCACATTTTTATATATAATTCTAGGCCATTACTCAGCCTCTGTATTTACTTCCACTACTATATAACAAACAATAAATTCCAATGAGAGAGAGAAAGAAAGAGAGAGGGAGAGATTTAAACTCTTAACTTCATTATATCATTTGTTTTTTTTTTCAGTCTATGTTATCTTATATAAATGATATTTATAGACCTAAGCATTTATTCACAAATGGTAGAATTTAACTTTTCATCATTCAGAATAATGTTCATTATGTATATTACATTACTTTCATTGTTCATTTATATATTCCTTTCTATTGTATAAGAAGGCAATGAACATGAATATAGAGACCCTTGGTTATAGTCCCATGAATGTGTAAATGGGTTAGTTTTATAGAGCAGTTGCATTTTTGTGATTTTTTTCTATCAGTTTTGGTAAAAAAAAAAAAAAAAAAAAAAAAAAAAAAAAAAACCTGCATAAATAATTTCCATGGTGAGTATCCGAGAATTATACTCCCATCAGCAGTGAATGCCTCCCGTTTTGGTCTTGTTAATATTTTGTTGTCCAGTGAAACAAATTTTTGAACACAAATTTATTTGTATGTTTTGCTAAGTACTAAGAATGATATGAAATGAAAATTTACCCTTTCAAATAGAAGTATTTCACAATACATACAAAGACAAAAATTAGTGATAAAATTATATGATATTTTAAGAAATTGTCACAAAATATTGGATTTTCACTTAGATGTGGAAAGTGTATGTCTAGTTGAGACTTCTTATTTTTCACATTCCTCCTATATATACAAAAGAACATTTAGACATATACAAAAATAAACAATATAATAGTGCTCATAATATAAAACTCCAGCAGAGAAATTTTTATGTGACATATATAAGACAATTACAATTCTGCTTCTTACATCCCTGTGAGATACAAAAGTGCATAAGCTTTTTATTACTAATTATTGTAAAATGAAACTCAGAGACTCAGTATGATATAGATGAGAACATATGACTTCAAGATATTCCATTTCTACACTAGAAAACAAATGTTTGTATGTGTTTAAATAGTTGAATAAATACTTTCCCATTCATTTCTTACACAGCATTCACACTGGTATAGGCAAATACTCAAATATATTTCAATGCATTTTGATGAACATCCTGGAACGTCTTAACTACTGAATGTAAATAGAATAAAATGACATCAGCACATAAATTAATATAAAGGACCATTTTGCCATTTTCTTCTAAATTTCTAAGCCTTGAACTCTCACAAGAGACTCTACAATTTCAGCAGAAAAATAATATTTGCGATAGAAGTTGAAAAAATCAAATAAATGAAATATATATCGTGAAAATTGAAGAAGTAACAAAATGATAATATATCTTACAGAACATTTTTCATACAGAATAATGTAAATTTAAAAGGACATAACAGTTATATTATTTTTATCTATATCTATAAAGAAACATATAGGAAATAACAAGAATTGATCATGGATGAATTTGATATATGAATTATACCTGATTAAAATATTAACTACACATATTAAAATTAGAAATGACTCTCAGGGAATTACCTTTCTCTTGAAGATAAAAAATGTTTCTGTGTGTAAAATACAGACAAATGAGGTGAATATTAGTTGGTCAGGTCATGTCTACCATAAGAAAAGACACAAATTTTTCTTGTTGATGTAGGCAGCTTTACTAAATAAGGTATTCACAAACTGATTATTTTCTCTGTCTCCCCAAGGGTTCAATATCCAAAGTTCCTCATTAGAGTAGCTGATATTGGTATTATAATTCCTGAAGGTCCAGCCCTTAAAGACAGAAAGTATTCAAGTGATTTCCTCATCATTGATGTAATGACTCCCTGGGAGAGTTTTCATCATTCACTTTTCTATCAACCAGTATTTTTATTATTATTTCTTTCATACATTAAGAATATCATATAATTACATATTTTGCCTTAGCTCATTCCTCCCTCCAATTCTTTTTCTGTTCTTCCTATGCCCACTTTCAAAATCATAGCCTTAATTATTTTACTAATGGATATATATATGTGTATATATATATACATATATATATATATCATACTCATATGTATGTATGTGTATTATATATATATATATGTGATTTATATTTATATATATATGTGATTAAATGTAATCTTCTCAGTCTATATAATATTCCTTGTGTGTGTATTTTTTATGTACTGACAATTTGACATTGAATAAACAATTGGTGTGCTATTCCTTGGGGAAAATTATTTCTCCTGCTCTTAGCATTCCATAATTGCCTATAGTTCTTTGTATAGTTGAAGCCTTTTGAGTTTTCCTCTGTCCAGTTTAGCATATCTTTTGTTTTTGTTCTTGTTCAGTTCATGCTTAGATAGTCATGCTTGGAAGATTTTATGGCTGTAGCTCCTATCATAACTTGCAGACATGGATTTTATAGACCTTGCATGTATATTGTATAGTTTCTCTAAAAAGTTACATCATCCATTACAATTATGAATACAGTACTGATTATGACACTAGAAAAGGTAATTTGTATTTTATCATTGAAAATTTTTCTATATATGGTTACAAACAGTAATATTAGGAATGTTATAAAATGTTTTCTAAAAATTCAAATTCTTACTCATTCTGACAAATTCTTACTAAATCATGTTAAGTGTATTTTTTATTACAGGTTACTTACTTTATATGTGTGTTTTTAAAAAGTGTTTCCATATGGTATGGTACATGTGTGTCAGACAAAATTTACAGGAGTCTGTTCTTGCCTGCTACCATGTGGGTTCTGGGGATAAAACTGAAGTGTTCAGGCTTTGCAGAAAGTGGAATAGACTGCTAAGCCAGTAAAATGGTCCACATTACACTTTTAAAAAATATTTTCTGCTTAAAATCATAACCAATTTAAAAAATGTATGTACTTACTCACTTTAGATTCCAATATTATTCTTCCCTCAACTCTTCCCAGTACTCCCTCACAGAGACTTGACCAATTCCCTTTGTCTTAGTGACTCCCTTGGTTATCATATCATAGGATTAGGCCTCCCACTGAGGTAAGACAAGACTGCTCAGTTAGGGGATCATGATCCAGAGGCAGGCATCAGATCCAGTCATAGTTCTTACTTTAGTTGTTGAGATACCCCCATAAAGATCAAGCTGCACATCTGCTACATATAAATAAGTGGAGTCCTTTGTCCAACCCATGCTTTCTCTTTGGTTAGTGACTAAGTCTTTGTGAGGCCCCAAAGGTCCAGGCTAGTAACCCTGTTGGTCTTTCTGTGGCTTCCTGTCCTCTTCAGGTCTCCAATCCTTCCTTCAACTTTTCCATAAAACTCTCCAAGTTTTCCATGAAACTCTCCATCTAATGTTTGATTGTGGTTCTCTGCATTTGTTTCCATTGTCTGCTGAGTGGAGCCTAGCAGAGGACAGTTATGCTAGGCTCCTGACTATAAGCATAACAGTTCCCTTAATAATATCAGAGTTTGGTTTTCTTTACAAACACCATGCATTTTTTTATTACTATTGTTCTGGAGTACAGCTTGAAGTCAGAAACGGTAATACATTTAGTATGCTAAATCTAATAGAACAAAAAGAGAGGAATAGTCTTGAACTCATCAGTACAGAAGACAACTTGCTAAACAGAACATGTGTTGGGAAGAAGGTATATTCTCTTGTGTTTGGGTGAAATGTTCTATAATTATCTGCTAAGTCTATTTAAATCAAAGTCACTGTTAGTTTCATTATTTCTCTGTTTAGTTTCTGTCCTGATGACCTGTCCATTGGCGAGAATGGAGTATTAAACTCTCCCATTCTTAATGTATAGGGTTTAATTCATGCTTTAGTAACTTTTTTTTTTAATGAATATTGTGCCACTGCACTTGGGGCATAGATATTCAAAATTGAAAATTCTTCTTGGTGGATTTGTCCTCTGATAATCAATTTTTGTAGTTTAATACTTGATGCATAAGATTCAATTGCTCTTGTCCCACATATTTTTATTACTTGAGATTATCGCACATAAAAAATAGTTCTCTCTCTCAAATCCCTCCTCTAATTGCCACTACCACTTTTCATTCCCAACATCAAATGTTCTCATTTTATAAAGAAAATTTACATGAGTCAGCCTAGTGTTTTGTCTATGTGTACATGCATAAGACCCTCAAGCACATTCTTGGGTACCATATTCCTGAAAAAAAATAAACTTAATCTCTTATCCCACAGAAATTAATTGTTAATAGATTTTCATCTATTGATATGAATAAATAAAACCCTTCTCAGTCTTTAATAGGAATTTGACTGGCTAAATTTTATACTGGTCTTGTACTTGGAGTCCCATTAACTATGAGTACATGTGAACAAATATACACTTTCAAGGTAAGCCTGAGACTCTGTCAAATTATTGTTCCCTGTCAAGATGTTTCAGTTTCTAATTAGAACACTTTTGCCTTGGACATTTTAACCTTCCTGTTTAGGTATTTAATCTTTCAATTTCTCTTTTTTTTTTTGCAATACACACATCAATATAGGTCTTACAGGAGGTCTGAGCAGCCTTGGTACATCCTCTAGGTTCCACTATCTTATGGCAGACCACCTGTCACTGTTTCTATCAGTGCTAGCTGTTGCCTTTTGTAATATTTCTGTTTAATTTCCAACAAGTCTTTATTATTGAAGACTCTCTGAGCTACTTTCCCTAACTCTGTCAACATTTTTCTGTTCAAATACTTCTAGCTTCTAGAATTTTATTTTCCTAATATTCAAAGCTGATGGAATAACAGAGGCCATGTTAATTACCCTTCTATTCACAGATTCAAAACTCAACTTACCTTAGATCAATTCAGGGGCATTATAGCATATGTGTGTGTAGCATTGCAGAGAGCATTCATCAGAGTCCAGTAATAGGTATAGAGAGTCTCCTTACCACAACCTTCAATGTTGGAGGTGTCCCACTGAGATCTTGTATAAGAAAAAACAGTTTCCAGAATCAGGGAATCTCTAGATGCCTTGTACTTTCTTTTTTATTTTCTCTCTCACCTCTCTTATCCCCACCCCATCTCTCTTCTGAGGGAGAGTTTTAAGGACCTATTAGCATTCATCCCAAGTAGGCTGGGGCAATTAAACCACTACATCTAGAAAAAATATTAAACCTTGAGGTTTGTCAGAGATGGAGGAATTTTGATATTTCACACCATAAAGATCACTGGGAAGACATTCACATTAAACACCTTAAATGAAATATTCAGCACATCTCTCTGGGGTGTTTAAAGGTCATAATTTAATCTACTAAATATAACTGATTTAAAACTAACTTCACTTATTTTTAAATACTTGTCTTAGTGTTAACCTTGACAACATAAATAGTTGGCTAACATTTTTCCTGTTAAATGTATTTCACTTTTGCTTAGCATGAGTACAAGCATAGTTATGAGCATATTAAATAATTTAATCATTTATAAGGTAACATTCTGTTAACTTGAATGTCTTAACAGTCTTACTTTACAAATTAGTAGTTTTTATAGGAATAGGATTTTGCGGTTTTATTGCTGTTACATTTAATCCTTAAATATTTGAGTTGGAGAATTAATTGAAGATTTTTAACACCAAAATAAAATTTTAAACATAAATGTAGTCTACAGAGAGACTGACACTTTACTGATCCTTTCATACTATGTTATTACAGAATATCAGAGTTTAGGTATGACCAAATTTTTCCAAATAGCTAAAGAACAACAAAATTAGTGAAGACAAAAAGGATAAACATACATCTTCAGGTCAATTTCAGCTAGTCTCTGTGTCTGCTATACTCATAGATGAGTGACTTACTCAGCCATCACCAAGGAAACTTCCTGTTTCAGCAGATAAGAACAAACACAGAAGTCCACAAAAAGATTACGCAGAGAATGAGAAATTTGAGAGCATACCATCCTATGTAGGATATCTTCATTGAATCCCTCTTCTCGTGGTCAGGAATGTCTGTGAACAAGGAGGTGAACTAGCCCCTGAGAGCTTTGGGGGTAGGGTCTAGTTGGCTGATATTGTTGATCTTCCTATGGAGTTGTAAACCCTTTCAATTCCTTCAGTCCTTCTGCTAACTCCTCCATTGGATTCCCTGTGCTCAGCCTGATGGTTTGCTGCCAGAATCCACATCTGCATTTCTCAGGCTCTGGTAGAGCCTCTCAGAGGACACCTATACCGGGCTGCTGTCAGGAAGCTCTTCAGATCAGGGATAGTGTCTGGGTTTGATGTCTGCAGATGACATAAATCCCTAGGTAGGGCAGTCTCTGGATGGCCTTTCCTTCAGTCTGCTTTGCTCTTTGTCTCTGCATTTCCTTTAGACATGTTCTCTCTCCCCTCTGTTGGTTATTTCAGCTAATGTCATCCAGTTGAATCCTAGAAGCCTCTTATTTTTCTGGTGTCTGGGACTTTCTATTGACTACATCCAGTTGCCCATAGCCCACAGATACAAACCTCTGTTCAATTTTCTGACCCTCTGAGAGATGCCTGACTCTAGATGCATATTTCTGGTATCAATGGGAGGGGTGGCCCTTGGTCCTGGGGAGGCTTGTTGTCCCAGTGTAGGAAAATGCTAAGGCACTGAGGCAGAAGGGGGTGGATAGGTGGGAGAGCTTCTTTATGGAAGCAGTGGGGAGGGGAGGAGGGGATAGGGCTGGAAATCAACTGGGAAGGGGAATAACATTTTAAATGTAAATAAATAAAATAATAAATAAAAATGGACACCGAAGAAATTTTTAGAAAGAAAAAGGAGGTGAAAACTTATTAGAGCCAGTAGGGATGAAGGGCATCAAGAAAACAAGGCCCTGTAAATTAACATGATCAAAACACATGTTAACTCAAAGAGACTGAGGCAGCATGCCTAAGGCGTGCATGGATTTGAATCATCTGGCACATGGTATGCACAATTCCTCTGTGAATATATTATGGCTTCCATTTTAGTGTTTTATGGGATTCCTGTGTGTACAAATTAGCATGTTTGTGCCTCTTGTGCCTTTGTTTGTTTTTTTCTTCTGCTTTTTTGTTTGTTTGTTTTCAATTTCAATGAGTTAGTTTTTATTTAATATTATTTTGTTATTTTAATTAATTCATAGCAACCAGGATTTATTTTTGTTTTGGTTTAGATTTTTGATTTTTGATTTCTGGTTGTTGTTGTTGTTATTGTTTTATAATGAGAGACAGAAAGGGAGCTGATCAGGATGAGAGGGGAAGTATGAAGTCACTGGGAGAAGTTACAGGAATGGAAAAACCATAATCAGAATATATTATGAGAAGAAAAATATGCATTTTGACAATAGTGGTTTAAATAGTCAAAAAAGAGAATTTTTTATTTAAGAATTTGCGGATATTTATATTTAAACTTTATGTTTGTTTATATATAAATAGTCCTGGATAAAGGTCACAAAGGTAGTATTTCAAATTGGTAAGATTTTTTAGTTTTTGAAATTATAGTATAATTGCACCATTTATCACCTTTCTTTTCTTTCACAAACCACATCGTGCAATCTCTTGTTTTCTCCTAAGTTCATAGACTACCTTGCTGTTGTTTGTTTGTTGTTGTTGTTGTTGTTGTTGTTGTTAAATGCATGGTCACTCCTTCTGGTCTGTGCCCAAACACTGAGCAAATCTTGGGCTTCAGCTCTGCACCAAATCCCACAAAACCCAGAGGAGGCAGGGCTCCCAGGAGCTCTAAGCCCTGCAGCAACACCTACCCCAAACAGTTCTGACACAACCAAGATAATATGAAAGATAGGCTCCAGTCAGAAACAGTGAGTTCAAGTAGCCCTAAAGATAACTAGATGGTGAAAGGCAAGTGCAAGAACCTAAGCAAGAACATTTGCATCAGCAACCCAGGGTACTTGGCATCATCAGGACCTAGTTCTCCCACAATAGAAAGTTCTGAATACACAATCACACCAGGAAAGCAAGACTCACATTTAAAATCACTTCTCATGATGTTGATAAAGGACTTTAAGACCATAAATAACACTCAAAGAATTTGAAGAGAACACGGGTAAACAGGTAGAAGCACTTAAAGAGGAAACACAAAAATCCCTTAAAAAATTGCAAGAAAACACAAACAAACAGGTGAAGGAATTGAACAAAACAATCCAGGACATAAAAGTGGAAGGAGAAAAATAAAGAAATCACAAAGGGAAACTAACCTAGAGATAGAAAGCCTACGAAAGAAATCAGGAGTCATAGATGCAAGCATCACCAACAGAATACAAGAGATAAAAGAGAGAATTACAGGTGGAGAAGATACCATAAAAATATTGACACAACTGTCAAAGAAAATGCAAAGTGCAAAAGGTTTCTAACTAAAAACCATCCAGGAAATACAGGACAAAATAAGAAGACCAAACTTGAGGTTAATAGGTATAGAAGAAAGTGGAGATTCCCAACTTAAAGGGACAACAATATCTTCAACAAAATTATAGAAGAAAGCTTCTCTAACCTAAAGAATGAGATGCCCATAAACATAAAAGAAGCCTACAGAACTCCAACTAGACTAGATCAGAAAAGAAATTTTTCCCATCACATAATAATCAAAACAGTAAATGCACAAAACGATAAAAGAATATTAAAAGCAGTAAGGGAAAAAGGCAAAGTAACATGTAAAGGCAGATCTATAAGAATTATACCAGACTTCTTACCAAATAGTATAAAAGCCAGACGGTCCTAGACAGATGTTATACAGACCCTAAGAGAACACGAATGCTAGCCCAGGCTACTGTACCCAGCAAAACTCTTAATTACCACAGATGGAAAAACCAAGACATTCCATGACAAAACCAAACTTGGACAACATCTTCCCACAAATCCAGACCTACAAAGGATAATAGATGGAAAGAAAACTTCAACACAAGGAGGGCAATTATAGAAATCTAGAAAGAGCAAGAAATTAATCTTCCTACAAATCCAAAAGATGATACACACACAAACATAATGCCACCACTAATAACAAAAATAGCAAGAAGCAACAATCTCCTTTCCTTAATATCTCTTAACATCAATGGAATAAGTTCCCCCAATAAAAAGACATAGACTAATGGATGGATACATAAACAGAACCCAGCATTTTGCTGTATTCAGGAAATGCACCTCAGAGACAAAGACAGACACTACCTTAGAGTAAGAGGCTGAAAAACTGTTTTTCAAGTAAATGGTCCTAAGTAAAAAGCTAGAGTAGCCATTCTAATATCGATTAAAATTAACTTTCAACTTAAAGCTAGCAAAAAGAATAAGGAAGGACCCTTCATACATGTCAAAGGAAAATTCAACCAAGATAAACTCTCAATTCTGAACACCTATGCTCCAAATGCAAGAGCAGTCACTTTCATAAAAGAAATCTTACTGAAACTCAAAGCACACATTACAGCTCACACAATACTAGTGGAAGACTTCAACACCCCACTCTCAGCAATGGACCAATCATGGAAAAGGAAATTGAACAGAGACACAGTGAAACTAAGACAAGTTATGAACCAAATGGATTTAACAGATATCTATGGAACATTTCATCCTAAAACAAAAGAATATACCTTCTCAGCACCTCACAGTATCTTCTCCAAAATTGACCATATACTTAGTCACAAAACAGGCACCAACAGATATAAGAAAATTGAAATAATCCCATGCAACCAGTCAGATCACCATGGAATAAGGTTGGTCTTCAATAACAAGAAAAAACAACGGAAAGCCCACATTCATGTGGAAACTGAACAACACTCTACTCAATGATAACTTGGTCAGGACAGAAATAAAAAAAGAAATTAAAGACGTTTTTAGAAGCTAATGAAAATGAAGACACATAATACCAAAACTTATGGGATACAATGAAAACAGTGCTAAGAGGAAAACTCATAGCTCTAAGTGATTACAAAAAGAAACTGGAGAGAGCATACACTAGCAGCTTAACAACACACCCAAAAGCTCTAGAACAAAAAGAAGGAAACTCAGAAAAGAGAAATAGACTGCAGGAAATAATCAAACTCGGGCTGAAATTAACCAAATAGAAATAAAAAGAACTATTTAAGGAATCAATAAAGCTGAGAGCTGGTTCTTTGAGAAAATCAACAAGATAGATAAAACCTTAGCCAGACTAATCAGAGGGCAGAGAGACAATATCCAAATTAATAAAATCAGAACTGAAAAGGGTGACATAACAACAGAAACCGAGGAAATTTTAAAAAATCATCAGATCCTACTGCAAAAGCCTATTCTCAACAAAATTAAAAAATCTGGATGAAATTTACAATTTTCTAGACAAATATCAGGTACCAAATTTATTTCAGGCCCAGATAAATCATCTACACAGTCCTATAACCCTGAAAGAAATGGAAAAAGTCATTAAAAGTCTCCCCACCAAAAAAAGTTCAAGACAAGACATAGTGCCGAGTTCTATCAGACCTTCAAGGAAGACCTAATAGCAATTCTCTTTAAACTATTCCAGAAAACAGAAACAGAAGGAACACTACTCAGTTCATTTTATGAAGCCACAATTATGCCCATACCTAAATCACACGAAGACCCAACAAAGAAAGAGAACTTCAGACCAATCTCCCTTATGAATATCAATGCAAAAATACTAAATAAAATTCTTGCAAACTGAATAAAGAAGACATCAAAACAATCATCCATCATGATCAAGTAGGCTTTATTCTGGGAATGCAGTGATGATTCAATATATAGAAATCCATTAATGTAATCAACTATATAAACAAACTCAAAGAAAAAAATGACATGATCATATCCCTAGATGCTGAGAAAACATTTGAAAAAAATTCAACACCCCTTCATTTTAAAAGTCTTGGAAAGATCAGGAATCTAAGGCCCATACCTAAACATACTAAAAGCAATATACAGCAAACAGTAGCCAACATCAAACTAAATGGAGAGAAACTTGAAACAATACCACTAAAATCAGGGAGTAGACAAGGCTGCCCACTCTCTCCCTACGTATTCAATATAGTACTGGAAGTCCTAGCCAGAGCAATTAGGCAACAAAAGAAGGTCTAAAGGATACAAAGTGGAAAGAAAGTCAAAATTTCACCTTTTGCAGATGGTATGATAGTATACTTAAGTGACCCCAAAATGACCACCAAAAAGCATCTAAACCTGATAAATAATTTCAGCAAAGTGGCTGGATATAAAATTAACTCAAACAAATCAATTGTTTTCCTCTACTCAAAGGATAAACAGGCTGAGAAAGAAATAAGGGAAATCATACCCTACACAATAGTCACAAATATTACAAAATACCTTGCTGTGAATCTAACCAAACAAGTAAAAGATCTGTATGACAAGAACTTTGAGTCTCTGAAGAAAGAAATCGAAGCAGATCTCAGAAGATGGAAATATCTCCCATGCTCATGGATTGGCAAGATTACTATAGTAAAAATGGCTATCTTCCTGAGAGCAATCTACATATTTAATGCAATCCCCATCAAAATCACAACTCAATTCTTCACAGATATAGAGCAATTCTCAAATTTCTTTGTAATCACAAAAAACAAAAACAAACAACCCCCCCAAAAAAAAACAAGATAGAGAAAACTATTTTCAACAATAAAAAAAAACTTCTTGGGGAATCACCATCCCTGACCTCAAGCTGCACTATAGAGCAGTAGTGACAAAAACTGCATGGTATTGGTACAGAGAAAGGGAGGAAGATTAATGGAATAAAATTGAAGACCCCAAAATGAACCCCCATACCTATGGTCACTTAATCTTTGACAAAGAAACAAAAACCATCCAGTGGATAAAAGGACAACATTTTCAACAAATGGTGCTGGTTCAATTGTAGGTCAGCATGCAGAAGAATGCAAATTGATCCATACTTATCTCCTTATACAAAGCTCAAGTACAGGTGGATCAACAACCTTGACATAAAACCAGATACACTGAAACTAAGAGAAAATGGGGAAAAACCTCAAACACATGGGCACAAAGGAAAATTGCTGAACAGAAAACCAATGGCTTATGCTCTAAGATCAAGAATAGACAGATGGGACCTCATAAAACTGCAAAGCTTCTGTAAAGCAAAGGACACTGTCAATAGGAAAAAGTAGCAACCAACAGATTGGGAAAATATCTTTACCAATTCCACATCTGATAGAGAGCTAATATCCAAGATTAAAAAAGAAAAAAAACTTAAGAAATTAGACTCTAGACAATCAAATAACCTGATTTAAAAAATGGGATACAGAGCTAAACAAAGAATTCTCAACTGAGGAAACTTGAATAGCCAAGAAGCACCTAAAAAAGTGTTCAACATCCTTAGTCATCAGGGAAATGCAAATAAAAACAACACTGAGATTCCACCTCACACCAGTCAGAATGGCTAAGATCAAAAACTCAGGTGACAGCAGATGCTGGTAAGGATGTGGAGAAAGAGGAACACTCCTCCATTTTTGACAGGATTATAAGCTGGTACAACTACAATGGAAAGCACTCTGGCAGTTCCTCAGAAAATTGAACATAGTATTACCTGATGATCCAGCTATACCACTCCTGGGCATATACCCAAAGATGCTCCAACATACAACAGGGACACATACTATGTTCATAGCAGCCTTATTTATTATAGCTAGAAGCTCGAAAGAACCTAGATGTCCTTTAAAAGAGGAATGAATACAGAAAATTTGATACATTTAAGTAATGGAGACTACTCAGCTATTAAAAATAATGAATTCATGAAATTGTTAGGCAAACGGATGGAACTAGAAATTTGGTGGCTGCCAGAATGATTGCTGTTGCTGAGACAAAGAATGATGCTGACTTGTAAGCTTGCTGAGTGTCCTGACAATGGTGACTGGGAAGCTGTATTGGACATATGTTCCTGACCCACCATTTCTTGCCTAGATCTCAGATTGGACAAGCTGCCTTGCCTCCAGTTTTTAGACCTTGTGGGACAGGTAATCAAAAAGAGAAATTATAATGACTCTTGTATTTTTCTTAAAGGTGACCAGTTATTTGGATTCAATCATATACTGGTCTAGAAATAAGTCCAATATTGAAAATAACAGTCTTCATTTGAAAGCCTTGATCTGAACATTTTCAGAGACATATTTGGAAGTTAGCTGCAGTTCTCTTTGAGGTTGTTATCGCAAGAGATAAAGTTGAGACAGGATCTGGATTTCAAACAAGGGTTAGTGCATGTTTTAAGGCTCTTTTAATTGTCAAGCTAAAATTGGTTTTTTTCTCTTCTACAGCATTTATTGTAAGTTGCATTTGACTGTATATTTTCTTTTTTCTTATTTTCTTTTTTTTAATTTTAATTTTTTTATTGGGTATTTTATTTACATTTCAGATACCAACCCCTTTCCCCATTTCCCCTCCCTAGAAAACCCCTATCCCATGCCTCCTTTTCCATTTTGCTTTTATACAATTATTTTTAAATGTTAGTCAAAGATTTTGTAAGTATGGTAATGCTCAATCAGAAGTGTAACCTAATACCCAACCTAGCTATGTAAACTATCTTTGACTGGTGGAGACATGTGAACTTCTGCCTCCATGCCCCCTCTCTCTTTCTCTCTCTCTCTCATTTTCTCTCTCATTACCTAGCTTCTCATCTACTTCATCTTCTCCTCTCCTTACTCCATCTTTTCCTCTCAGTGCTCCTTCCCCCTTAGCTCTTCCTATATATTACCCTTTCTGTTAAAATAAAACTTTTCTCACAAAATACAATTAGAGCATAATTATTCCTATTTGTACCAGTGAGGTACAAGATAGTCTTAATACCCAGTCCCTCCTCTTTTTGACTAACCAGAATCTCTGTCGTCTCTCTTGACTAAAACACTTAATTTTGAACCTGGCTTTTTCTTGGCTTTAGAATGAATGTCAGCTGAAAACCATCCACTCAGATCTTTTCTCTCAAGGTAAATAGCCAGGATTGGCTATGAGTCTATAGGTCTTCAATACCGTCAGAAATCCAGAATGACTAAATTAACTGAAGTTATGGGAAGCACTAAGCATAGCTTCTAAAACTTAGCCAATTTATAGAGACTGCTGAACACCTGGACAGCCCCTATACTACCGAACATTGGAGCATCAAATCTTCAGCCTTCTGGCCCAAATTCATCTGACAGACCTTAGTGCTGCAGAATTATTAAGGGCTGGTTACTCTGTCTAAGGCAGATATAATCAGTCAACTATTCTGCACGTGTGTCCTTTTCTGGACAGTAATTTGTCTGTAGATGGAGAGAAGCAATTCTTGCCTAATGGCTATCTCACCACAACTGGAGTAACTCCAAGGATGCTCAATTTCTTCTTAGAATCCACGACAGGAAGCTGTCAGGAGCAGACAGATCTCTAATCAAGATGAACATTAATATAGAAATATTTGTGATGTCAATTCTATGGATTTCTGACGTTTTGAAATCCAACTATCCATGTAAGGTAACCTGGACTGTTGTCTGTTAACTCCTCTCAGCTATTTCTAAATAAAATATAGAAAACACCCTAACAATAAACTCAAAGTCATGAATTTGCTATAGTCCCTTAACTCACGGGCTAATCATCCCAAATCAGTTAAAAAAAAAAAGTTAAAGAAGGACTGGGTCTAAACCTTGTATTTCTAAATGTGTTATACAGGCACAATGCCTAGGAGAGTATCAATATTCATTTCACTTTCATAGCAATAAGAAGCTTATACCAATGAAAACCTTAAATTTAAAATCCAAGTGAATTTTGTACCATTTAAGAAATTGTAACTTCATCTTGATTCTAAATTATACAGATTTCTACCAATAGGTTATGTCTATGCCATAAATCCTAGCTAATCCTCCCTGTTCCAACAAAACCACTACTTTTTTCCAGAGAGACAGCCCCATATTAACCACCTTAGTCCCCAAGCCCAGGGAATAGGGGCGCTGACTCTTCTTTAACTTCTTCAAGCTGACTACAGGCATTGAGATATTAGAAGAGGGGTGGAGGGGAAGAGTAAATTGATAAGCTTCTGACGCTGTGTCTTCACTGCACCCAGATGGAATTCCCAGACACTGGAGGTTTGAATAGGTCTGCTTGTTTTACTTGATGAGTAGATACACCAAGGCTGTATATTCTGCAATATACAATTCTCTGGACAAGTTTTAGTATCCAGAAAAAAAAAATTTAAAAATAATTTTTTTTTCTAGAGGGCTGACTTTTTTTTTTTTTAAAAGATGTTGGTTCTAAGAACTTTTTCCCCCTTTTATGTAGTTGGTTATAATATTTACATTTCAAGTTTTATCCTCGTATCTCATTTCCCCCACCACCCAGGAACGCCTTATCCCATCCTCCCTCCTTATATCCCTTCTATGAGGCTGTGCCCGCACCTACCCCCCACCCCCATTACTCCCTCCTCATCCTCACATTCCCCGCCCCCATTCTGTGTTCGTTTTTCATGGGACCAAGTATATCCTCTCCCACCTATGCCCAACAAGGCCGTCCTCCCCTACGTATACAGCTAGAGTCATAGGTCCCTCCCTATGTGCTCCCAGGCTGGTGGTTTAGACCTTGGGGGGCTCTGGTTGTTTGGTATTGTTGCTTTCCTCTTGGGGTCACAAACCCTTCCTGCTCCTTCAGTCTTCTAAGTTCTCCATTAGGAAACTTTTGATCTTATCAGTGGTTAGCTGTGAGCATCGTACTCTGAATATGTCAGTCTCTAGCAGATCTCTATGGAGACAGCTATATCATATTCTTGACAGCATGCATTTTCAGCCATCAACATCAATGTCTAGCTTAGGTGACTGTACATGGGGTGGATGCCCAGGTGGAATGGTGTCTTGATGGCTCCTCTTTCAGTTTCTGCCCCATGTTTTGTTTCCATAATTGCTCCCTTGAGTATTTTTGTTACTGGTTCTAAGGAGAACTGAGGCATCCCCTCTTGGTCTTTCTTCTTCATGAGCTTCACATGGTCTGTGGGTTGAGTCTTCGCTATTCTAAGTTTTTGGGCTAACATCCGCTTAACAGTGAGTAAATACCATGTGTGTTCTTTTGTGATTGGGTTAATTCACTCAGGATGATAATTTCTAGATCCATCCATTTAATTATAAATTTCTCAAATTCATTATTTTTAATAGCTCAGCAATACTCCATTGTGTAGATGTACCACATCTTTTGTATCCATTCCTCTGTTGATGGACATCTTGGTTCTTTCCAGCTTCTGGCTATTATAAATAAGGTTGCTATGAACATAGTGGAGCATATGTCCTTATTATATGTTGGAGCATCTTCTGGGTATATGCCCAGGAGTGGTATAGCTGGATCCTCAGGTAATGCTATGTCCAGTTTTCTGAGGAACCGCCAGACTGATTTCCAGAGTGGTTGTACCAGTTTGCAATCCCACCAACAATGGAGGAGTGTTCCTCTTTCTCCGCATCCTTGCCAGCATCTACTATCACCTGAGTTTTTGAACTTAGCCATTCTGACTGGTGTGAGATGTTATCTCAGGGTTGTTTTGATTTGCATTTCCCTGATAACTAAGGATGTTGAGCATTTCATAAGGTGCTTCTCAGCCATTCGAATTTCCTCTGTTGAGAATTCTTTGTTTAGCTCTGTTCCCCATTTTTAATAGGGTTCTATGGTTTTCTGAAGTATAATTTCTTGTGTTCTTTGTATATCTTGGATATTAGCCCTCTATCAGATGTGGGATTGGTTAAGATCTTTTCCCACTCTGTTGGTTGCCGTTTTGTCTTATTGACAATGTCCTTTGCCTTACAGAAGCTTTGCAATTTTCTGAGGTCCCATTTGTCAATTCTTGATCTTAGAGCATAAGTGATTGGTGTTCTGTTCAGAAACTTTTCCCCTGTGCCTAGGTATTCGAGGGTCTTCCCCACCTTTCCTTCTATTAGTTTCAGTGTATCTGGTTTTAAGTGAAGGTCTTTTATCTACCTGGATTTGAGCTTTGTACAAGGGGATATGAGTGGATCAATTTGCATTTTTCTACATGCTGCCCTCCAGTTGAACCAGCACCATTTGCTGAAAATGCTGTCCTTTTTCTACTGGATGTTTTTAGCTCCTTTGTCAAAGATCAAGTGACCATAGATATGTGGGCTTATTTCTGGGTCTTCAATTCTATTCCATTGATCTTCCTGCTTGTCTCTGTACCAATACCATGCAGTTTTTATTACTATTGCACTGTAGTACAGTTTGAGGTCAGGGATGGTGATTCCCCCCGAAGTTCTTTTGTTGTTGAGAATAGTTCTTGCTATCCTGGGTTTTTTGTTGTTCCAAATAAATTTGGAAATTGCTCTTTCTATCTCTATGAAGAATTGATTTGGAATTTTGATGGGGATTGCATTGAATCTATAGATTGCTTTTGGCAAGATGGCCATTTTTACTAAATTAATCCTGCCAATCCAGGAGCATGGGAGATCTTTCCATCTTCTAAGGTCTTCTTCTATTTCTTTCTTCAGAGACTTGAAGTTCTTGTCATACAGATCTTTCACTTGCTTGGTTAGGTTCACTCCAAGATATTTTATATTGTTTGTGACTATTGTGAAGGGTGTTATTACCCTAATTTCTTTCTCAGCTTGTTTATCTTTTGAGTATAGGGAGGCTACTGATGTGTTTGAGTTGATTTTATATCCAGCCACTTTACTGAAATCATTTATCAGGTTTAGGAGTTCTCTGATGGAAATTTTAGGGTCACTTAAGTATACTATCATATCATCTGCAAAGAGAGAAATTTTGACTTCTTCCTTTCCTATTTCTATACCTTTGACTTCCTTTTGTTGTCTAATCGCTCTAGCTAGGACTTCCAGTACTATATTGAATAGGTAGGGTGAGAGTGGACAGCCTTGTCTAGTCCCTGATCTTAGTGGGATTGCTTCAAGTTTCTCTCCATTTAGTTTGATGTTGGCTACTGGCTTGCTGTATATTGCTTTTAATATGTTTAGGTATGGACCTTGAATTCCTGCTCTTTCCAGGATTTTTAACATGAAGGGATGTTGAATTTTGTCAAATGCTTTCTCAGCTTCTAATGAGATGATCATGTGTTTTTTTTCTTTGAGTTTATTTATGTAGTTGATTACATTGATAGATTTCCGAATATTGAACCAACCCTGCATTCCTGGGATAAAGCCTACTTGATCATGATGGATTATTGCTTTGCTGTGTTCTTGGATTCGGTTTGCAAGAATTTTATTTAGTATTTTTGCATCAATATTCATAAGAGAGATTGGTCTGTAGTTTTCTTTCTTTGTTGGGTATTTGTGAGGCTTTGGTATGAGTGTAATTATAGCTTCGTAGAACGAATTGGGTATTGTTCCTTCTGTTTCTATTCTGTGGAATAGTTTGAAGAGAATTGGTATTAGGTCTTCCTGGAAGGTCTGGTAGAATTCTGCACTAAACCCATCTGGCCCCGGACATTTTTTGGTGGGGAGACTTTTAATGACTGCTTCTATTTCTTTAGGGGTTATGCGACTGTTTAAATGGTTTATCTGCTCCTCGTTTAACTTTGGTACCTGGTATCTATCTAGAAAGATGTCCATTTCATCCAGATTTTCCAATTTTGTTGAGTATAGGCCTTTGTAGTAGGATCTAACGATTTTTTTTTAATTTCCTTTGTTTCTGTTTTTATGTCTCCCTTTTCAGTTCTAATTTTATTGATTTGAGTGCTGTCTCTGCACCCTTTGGTTAGTCTGGCTAAGGGTTTGTATATCTTGTTGATTTTCTCAAAGAACCAGATCCTGGTTTTGTTGATATTTTGTATAGTTCTTTTTGTTTCAACTTGGTTGATTTCAGCCCTGAGTTTGATTATTTCCTGCCGTCTACTCCTCTTGGGTATATTAGCTTCTTTTTGTTCTAATGCTTTCAGGTGTTCTGTCAAGTTGTTAATGTACACTTTTTCCATTTTCTTTTTGTGGGCACTTAGAGCTATGATTTTTCCTCTCAGTACTGCTTTCATGGAGTCCCACAAATTTTGATATGAATTATCCTCATTTTCATTTAAATCTAAAAAGTCTTTAATTTCTTTCTTTATTTCTTCCTTGACCAAGTTATCATTGAGTAGAGCATTGTTCAGTTTCCACGTGTGTGTGGGCTTTCCGTTGTTTTTGTCCATGTCAAAGACAAGTCTTAATCCATGGTGGTCTGATAGAGTACAGGGGCTTATTTCAATCTTTTTGTATTTGTTGAGGCCTGTTTTGTGACCAATTATATGGTCTATTTTGGAGAAGGTACCATGAGCTGCTGAGAAAAAGGTATATTCTTTTGTTTTAGGATGAAATGTTCTATAGGTGTCAGTTAAGTCCAGTTGGTTCATAACTTCTGTTAGATTTATTGTGTCTCAGTTTAGTTTCTGTTTCCACGATCTGTCCATAGGTGAGAGTGGGGTGTTGAAATCTCCCACTATTATTGTGTGAGGTGCAATGTATGCTTTAAGCTTTAGTAAAGTTTCTCTTATGTATGTGGGTGCCCTTGCATTTGGGGCATAGATGTTCAGAATTGCAAGTTCCTCTTGATACATTTTTCCTTTGATAAGTATGAGGTGACCTTCTTTGTCTTTTTTGATTACTTTTGGTTGAAAATTGATTTTATTTGATATTAGAATGGCTACTCTTACTTGTTTCTTGGGGCCATTTGCTTGGAAGATTGTTTTCCAACCTTTTACTCTAAGGTAGTGTCTGTCATTTTCACAAAGGTTTGTTTCTTGTATGCAGCAGATTGTTGGGTTCTGTTTATGTATCCAGTCTGATAGTCTATGTCTTTTTATTGGAGAATTGAGTCCATTGATATTAAGAAATATTAAGGAAAGATGAATGTTGTTTCCTGTTATTTTTGTTACTGGCAGTGGAGTTTTGTATAGCTACCTTCTTTTGGGTTGTTGGAGGATTACTTTCTTGTTTTTTCTAGGTTGCAGTTTCCCTCCTTGTGTTGGAGTTTTCCTCCCATTATCCTTTGAAGTGCTGGATTTGTGGTAAGATATTGTGTAAATTTGAATTTGTCATGGAATATTTTGGTTTCCCCATCAATATTGATTGAGAGTTTTGCTGGGTATAGTAGTCTGGGCTGGCATTTGTGTTCTCTTAAGGCCTGTATGATATCAGTCCAGGATCTTCTGGCTTTTATAGTTTCTGGTGAGAAATCTGGTGTCATTCTTATAGGTCTGCCTTTATATGTTACTTTGCCTTTTCCCCTTACTGCTTTTAGTATCTTCTCTTTGTTTTTTATATTTGATGTTTTGATTATTATGTGACAGGAGGTATTTCTTTTTTGGTCTAGTCTATTTGGGGTTCTGTAGGCTTCTTGTATATTTAAGGACATCTCTTTCTTTAAGTTAGGGAAGTTTTCCTCTATAATTTTGTTAAAGATATTTACTGGTCCTTTAAGTTGAGAGTCTTCACCCTCATCTATACCTATTATCCTTAGGTTTGGTCTTCTCATTATTTCCTGGATTTCCTGGATGTTTTGTATTAGGAGCTTTTTGCATTTCACATTTTCTTTGACCGTTGTGTCTATGTTTTCCATGGTATCTTCTGCACATGAGATTCTCTCTTCTATCTCTTGTATTCTGTTGGTGATGCTTGCATCTATAACTCCTGATCTTTTTCCTAGGTTTTCTATCTCTAGGGTAGTCTCCCTTTGGGATTTCTTTATTGTTTCTACTTCCAGTTTTAGATCCTGGATGGTTTTGTGTAATTCCTTCACCTGTTTGGTTGTGTTTTCTTGTATTTCTTTAAGGGCTTCTGCCTGTTTATCTGCGTTCTCCTCAAGTTTTTTGAGAGTGTTGTTTATGTCCCTTTTAAATTCCTCCATCATCATCATAAGAAGTGATTTTAATTCCGAGTCCTGCTTTTCCGGTGTGCTGTGGTGTTCCGGACTTGCTATGGTGGGAGAACTGGGTTCTGGTGATGCCAAGTAACTTTGGTTTCTGTTGTTTACATTCTTATGCTTGCCTTTGCCATTTGGTTAACTGTAGTGCTACTCACACTCACTGGTTCTGACTGGAGTCTGCCTTTCCAGTTATCTTGGTTGTGTCAGAACTCCTCAGGGTCCAGATGACTCTATGATCCTGAGCTCCAGCTGTTCTGTGTATAGTGGCTCCTCTAGGTTATCTTGGGATATGGTGTCTCCATGGCAGTAGACCAGCTAGGTGTTTGCTGCTCTGAGTGTAGTTGCTCCTCTAGGATGCTTCAGGATATGGTGTCTCCTGCCCTGCAGTTATGCGGTTCTTGACCTGGCTAGGATGCCCCCGGACACAGTTTCCTCAGGGGCGCAGATCAGCTGTGGGGCTGTTCAGTCCACCGGGGTCAGAAGGGACTGTATATTTTCTAATTGTGTTCATGTATTGAAACCTGGCATGTCTATCAACCAGCTTTTGTCTTACTGCCCTGAGTATTACAAAATCTTAATTCTCTGAAAAAAGTTTGAAAGTGCTGGAAGAAGTGAGTTAGGCTTTAAGCAGAAGCAAGTGGGTAGTGGGCTTGATTTTGGTAGTATAACAGCTTTAATTTCATTAATTGCTAGCACCATTGCTTCTGCAATAGCTTTGAGAAAAGGAGTTAAGATGGCTATTTTTGTTAACCATCTAGCAAAAAAATATTACTAATGTATTGAATATACAAAAGTATTTATATAGGTGTCTGGAACAATGGATCGATGCTCTATAACTTATTCAAATTATCTGAAGAAGGTTCAGGGTTCAAGAGTTAGGAGCCATCCAAAGTGTCATGACAAACACCATTGGAGTAGTGTTACTTCTAAAATTTACAATGATTGTCATTATAATTATAAAAAAAAGTTTAAAGACACTAGTAGGGTATTTGGCATAATTCTAATACCTCTTTGGGTGTGTTAACTTTGCTTAGTGAGATTATGAATTTAAAGAATGCTGCTCTGTTGAGCTTTGATGCTGCAGTTAATGCCGATAAAATTATCCATGGCCTATGGTCAGTATTTCCATTTTGGTCAAACCTCAAGAATGGCATGTATAGCTTGATAATGCTAGCCTTTCTTTTCCTGGGAATACTTTTATTCCTACTCATCCTGTTAAAGCTTGTCTCTAACTACATCAACAGGTTGGCAGCCAAAGTACATGACTTGAAACTTAAAATGGACCACCAGACAGAGTTATTAATTTAACAGGGTGGCAAGCCAAGGATGGGTAAGATTCTGCACAGAGCCTTACCAACCTAAGACAGAAATGCATTGCTTTTATTAATGCATATTCCATGACGATTAAGGAAGGCATTCTTGTCAGAATGACCTAAGACAGACTCATTCTGGTTTATGTAACAAAAAGGGGGAGAGATGGAGAGCTTTTGGGGCTGCCTGGCAGGAATCTGACATTGGCCAAGGACAAGAAAATGGGCTGCTTAAGAAGGAATCTGACATAGGCCAAGGACAAGAAAATGGAGTGCTGGCAGAAATCTGGTTAAGCTGGTACAAAAAAGAATTTCAGGCAGAAATCTAAATCCTAGGCTAGAACACAGAGGAAATTTTAGACAGGAATCTAAATCTTAGGCTAGAACAAAGAAATAATTACAGGCAGGAATCTAAATCTTAAGCTAGAACAAAGAAGTAGGCTTTAGGCAAAAAAAAAAAAATGACTTTGGGCTAGGACAGGGAAGTAGGCTCAGATATTTTGACCATCCTGATAAGACCTTAGAAACAGTGATCACAGGATTAATCAGAGAACTCTTTGTTTATTGTTGTGCATGATCTTTGACTATCTACGTTTATTGTCTTCCTTATTCCTTGACTATTTGCACTTATTGTATTGCTAGTTCCTCAATCTAGAACTGACCTTAATACTTGCATGTAATTTAAACAGTATAAAAGCAAAAAGAGAGGAAGAGAGATGGGATAGGGGATTAATGATGGGAGAATGGGGAAAGAAAATAACATCTAAAATGTAAATAAATAAAATATCGATTAAAATTTTAAAAATTCATGGTCACATACAGACATGAATTCAGATAAACACAGATATTTATGCTTTGACCAAAGAGTCATTCTATTAAGATATATGACCTTGTAGGGCTAGGTATGGCCTTGTGGGAGAAAGTGTGATACTGTGGGTGTGGACAATGAGACCTACTTCCTAATCATGTGAAAAGTAGTCATCTAGACAAAGAGGTAGAACACTCAGCTCCTGTTGTACCATGTCTGCCTAGATGCTACCATTATCCCATCTTGATGATAATGGATGGAAACTTTGAACCTGTAAGCCAGCCTCAACTAAATGTTTTCCTTATAAGAGTTGCCTTGGTCACAGTGTCTGTTCACAGCAGTAAAACACTAACTAGGACACTCCTAAAAATACTAATATGCTTACCTCAGCCCATATATTATTTGCACATAATCTGAAGTGAATACTTTTATATCTCACCAATTGGCATGTTCTTCAGGGTGGAAGATAACTTCTACTGTCATCAACATTTCCCAGTTCACTATAGTCATTTTTGTAGAGTTGAAACCCTATAAGCTACTTCATTTCATGTTAATGTACCCATTGGTGTCACACTTGTTCAAAACTTTGCCAGGGAGTCATTTTGGTAAGACTTCACATGTATAGTCTTTCTAACATTGCTGGGAGATACAATCCTACAGAAAACTTTCTGTTCCTTGAGTTCTTAAAATCTTTTAATCACCTCTTCCATGGAAAATCGTGCGTGTTATGTATAGACATTTTCTTGTAAATATATTTTAAAGGATTTTACTGAGTATTAACACTAAAATTTAAAAATAAAATAATAATTAATAAAACATCCAAATCTTCAAATGATTTATTTAAACAATCAGGAATAATATATGGAATTCTAAGTGCATAAAATATTTTTGAAATATAAGACTAAATAAACAAAGAAAAATTACAATAATTTTGTGCATGGGCAGGAAAATATTTCACCCTTTATATATTAACCTCTTAATATTTTGGAGTATTAATTAGCAATGGCAAATCTGGAGCACTTTTACTTGAAAAACATTGGTAAATTTAAGGGGTAAATATTGCCTAAACCACTGCTTTTTGAGCATAAAAAATCTAAGGGTTTCAGAGAATCCATCAAGAAAGAATTTACTCAGCATTTTCTGATATGATATATATATTTATGACATACCATTGCCAAAGTGAGGCAAGGAAAAATGATTCAAGATTAGAAATAACACTAAATTTGTTATGTAATCATGGACCTCCAAAATGGGATATCTGGTTAGTTGTCAGTTAGATTAATGACATAAACTATGTGAGGGAAAATGATGTTTGCAAAGAAGGCAATGACACAATATGTAAAGAGTTTTACTATAAAAGAAGAATAGAAAAATGCACAGAAATTCAGAGGAAGGATTAATTTAGCATTTTTGTTATATTATGTTTTCTTTTAAGAAATGTAGACACTGGATGCTAGACATACAGAGGTGGATGCTCACAGCCAACCATTGGAATGAGCATGGGGTCCCCAATGGAGGAATTAGAGAAAGGACTGAAGGACCTGAAGGGGTTTGCAACCTCATAGGAAGAAAAACAATATGAACCAACCAGGACCACACACCCTAGAACTCCCAGGGACTAAACCACCATTTAAAGAGTACATATGGAGAAACTCATGGCTCCAGCCATATATGTAGCAGAGGATGGCTTTGTCAGGCATCAATGGGAGAAGAAGCCCTTGGTCCTGTGAAGGCTCAATGCCCCAATGTAGGGGAATAAGAGGGCAAGGAGGCAAGAGTGGGTAGGTAGATGGAGAAACACCCTCATAGAAGCAGGGGATGGGGTATAGGATAGGGGGCTCCTGTGGGGGACTGGGAAAGGGGATAACATGGGAAAGGAAGAATGTAAATAAAGAAAATATCCAATTTTTTTTTTAAATTTTACCTATTCAAATTTGGGAAATATTTTTAAATGTAAAAGGTAATACTATGCCTCAGTGATTGTGGCCAAAAAGAGCTAGCAAATTCTGAAAATGTTTTAATCTCTATAAAGAAGATGACGTTATTGTCAGAAAGCTGTTAAAGAAAGAAGGTAAAAATCTCAAGATTAAAGCATCAAGATTCATCATTTTGTTTCATGATCTTTCCCACAGCACAAATACTGGTGCATCCTCTCAAGACACACTGCAGTAAGAAGACAAAGTGGCCAAGACAAAGAAGGAATCTAAATAAATAAATAAATAAACAAACAAGCCTAGAGCAGATTGCCAAGAAACATAGGTTATCCTCTGTTGAAACCTTTTCTTCTAAGTCAACACATCAGTTGGATGACACTGACTCTTATATCCCTTAGCAAAGATTAGAATATATATATACATGTATATACATATACATAAATATATATATATATATATATATATATATATATATATATATTCTTTAAAAATGTGTGTCTGTGTTTTGTTTCAGTCTCTCACCTTCTCCTGTTTCCCTACAGGTCAACTCCCCCCTCTGTCCCCCCCCCAAAAAAATTAACAGAAAACAAAAAACAAACAAACAAATCTGCATGACTCCCAAGGATAGCTACCAAACATGGTCTAACTAAGATATGATATGACTGAATATAAACCCTCATATTACCACTGTACATGGCAACATAGTAGGAGAGAAAGGGTCCTAAGTGTAGAAACAAAGGCAGAGACACCTCACTCCTATCATGGACAGTTTTACCAGAACACTAAGCTATACAACTATAAGGATCTAGCTCAGACACATGCAGGTTCCTTGTTAGTGATTCAGGTCCTGTGAACCTATATAAACCTTGATTAGTTGATTCTATGGTCCATGTTCTTATGATATCCTCAAAACTTCTGACTCCCACAATCCTTCCTCTTCCTCCTTTGGGCAGTTGTTCTGGCTCTGCCTACTATTGTTTGGCTGTGGGTCTTTTTATCTGTTCCCATCACTTGCTGGTTGACATTCTCTACAACAATTGGACAAGATACCAATCTATGTGTATAGCAGAATATATTTAGTGATCATTTCACTGACTTTTCTCTTTTATTCTTCTATTTTTCCTTTCTTTCTCTTCTTCCTCCTCCTCTTCCTCCTCCTCCTCCTCCTCCTCCTCCTCCTCCTCCTTTTTTTGGGCAGTTGTGTTTGGTTATATCATAAGTTTCTGGGCTATCCTGCCTCTTGTTTCTGGACATCCAGGAAGTAGGCTTCTTCTCAAGGCATTGGCCATATGATGGACAAGTCATTTGTTGGCTAGTCCCAGAAATTATGTGCCACCGTTGCCACAGCATGTCTTTCAGGCAGGATAGATTGTCAAAGATTTTGTGGCTGGATTGATTGATGTCCTAGTCCCACTGCTAGAAGCCTAGACTGGTTATTGAAAATGGTCAGTCCAAATTCTTTATCAGCTATTAAGAGGAGACATCACTATTGTGAATTCCAGGGATTTTTCCACTGCAATGACTTTCTACATTACTCCCCAGTGCCCCAAATTCCATTTGCCTCTATCAGTACTCTCTCCCTCTATTACTCCTACTCCTACCTGATCACTCCTGTTCCCATCCCCAACCAGTCCACACTCAAAATCTATTCTATTTCCCCTTTCTAGGGAAATCCATGTGTCCATACCTCAAACCCAACTTGTTGCTTAGTCTCTGTTGATTTGTGGATTGTAGCAGATATCCACTTCTTAGCAGTTAATGTCCACTTCTAAGTGAGTACGTACTGTATTTGCTTTCTGGATCTGGTTACTTCACCCAGGAAGAAAAAAATAAAAAGGATCTTCAAAGGAAAATCTTTGCTTGTTTCATCTATTTGACTGAAAATTTCCTGATGTCATTATTTTCAACAGCTGAGTGATATTCCATTTTATAATTGTACCAGATAGTCCTTATTTATTCATTTATTCATATTGAAAGACTTCTAGGCTGTTTCCCTTTTCTACATATTATGAATAAAGTTATAATGAATATGGATGTGCAGAGGTTTTTGTGATAAGATAGAATGTGCTTTAAGTATATGCCCAAGAGTTAATAGCTGGTTCTTGAGGTAAATCAATTTCCAATTTTCAGAGTAATTATCATAGTAATTTTTATTGTAGTTGCACTAGTTTGCACTGCCAACAACAAAGAAGTATTCCTCTTGCCAGTGTGAACTCCCTTGATGTGGATTGATTCTAATGCTATTTGTGTGAATTCAGATCCCCAAATCACACTAGAATTCATATCACTGCATGTGAGATGCTGAAGGCCCCTGCCCCCAGATGGTTATAATTGATAAACAAATTGTCAGCAGACAATGTCTGAGTAGGGAGACAGAGGCGAAACTTTAGATTCCCTGAGCAAGGAAGGTTAGAATTGTCATGATGGGGAAGCAGAAAGATCGAGCTTGAGAGATGAAGAAGCAAGAGCCTACTGCCATGTGAAGGAGCTGGGAGACTGTAACCTGAGCTGCCCAGCTAGGTTCAAGCAATCAAGTTAAAATATAGATTTTAATAAGTAATAATTCAGGAAGATCAGAGGATCAGAGGGAAGAATGAGTTAGCCACAGGGAGGTTTGGAAGTACTCAGCCGTTGAACTCTTCAAAGCATACTAAAGCAGAAACCCCTCTCTGTCTCTCTCTCTCTCTCTCTCTCTCTCTCTCTCTCTCTCTCTCTCTCT
>JANHMN010000006.1:75896002-75916545 GCA_030674055.1 Rhabdomys pumilio | reverse complement strand
TCTCTCTCTCTCTCTCTCTCTCTCTCTCTCTCTCTCTCTCTCTCTCTCTCTTTCTGTGTGTGTGTGTGTGTGTGTGTGTGTGTGTGCGTGTGCGTGTGCGTGTGTGTGTGTGTGTGTGTGTGTGTGTGTGTTTCATTCAGGAACTCCAGAGCATTGGGATGGATGGGAAGGAAGTGTGCTGCCCTAGCCAGGAAGTATAAAGAGGTTCAGTTATTACCACTCCAAACACTCACTTATGTTTTAAATCTCAGCCATCCTGACAGGTATATGATGGAATCTTAATGCAGTTTTAATTTGTATTTGCCCAATTACTAAGGATATTGCATATTCCTTGAAGTAATTCTTAGGCATTTGAGATTTCTCTGTTGAGAATTCACTGTTTAAATCTGTACCCCATTTTTAACTCTCATATATTACATTCCCACCACATTTTACCCTCCCACCCCTCAGTCTCTCTCTCCTCCACCTCCCCCCTTTCCCAGATCCACCTCACATCCACTTCCATTCATAGTAGGGTAGGTCTCCCAGGGACATCAACTGAACACAGAATTCCATGCTACAGTAAGACAAGGCAACCCAACAGGAGAAAAACTGTTCCACAAGTAGGCAAAAGAGTCAACACAATCCTTCCTTCCACTGTTAGAATTTTCACAAGAATAACAAGTTACTCACCTGTAACATATAACATGTGTACAGAGGACCTGGTCAGATTCCTACAGGCATTTTGATCTCTGCAAATTCCCAGAAACCCAGTCACTTAATCTGAAGGTCATGTTCTCATGTTCTTGTAGTGCCTCTGACCCATACGTTCCCTACAATCCATCCTCTCCTCCTCAGTAGTCTTCCCCACAGTATGCCTAATATTTGGATGTGGGTCTCTGCAACTGCTCCCACAAGTTTTTTGATGAAGTCTTTGTGGTCTCTTTGATGAGTATTATTCTAAGCTCTAGTCCAAAAATACTCTACAGGCAGGACAAACTGTAGATGTAAATAATTAAAAATAGGGTCCATTTCATCCTGATCAATAAACATGTGCAATGGAAAACCCACGGAATATATGAGACTAACCCTAGGAAAGACTTCTAGTGATGTGACTCTTAGTCCTATGTCATATGTAGACTGCTATTTTATCCTATTGACAGTGTTCTTTGCCTTACAGAAACTTCCCAGTTTGTTTGGATTTTTTTGTACAATTTATTGATTTTTGTTCTTAGTTCCTGTGCTAGCAGTGTTTGGTTCAGAAAGTTGTCTTCTGTGGCAATGTAGTCTAGGTTATTCTCTACTTTCTCTTCTATTAGATTCAGTGTATCTGGTTTAATGTTGAGTTCTTTGATCTACTTGGACTTGGGTTTTGTGCACTGTAATAGATACAGATCAATTTGCATTCTGCCACATGGAGATATCCAGTTAGACCAGCACCATGTGTTCAAGTTTCTTTCTTTGTTTCATTGTTTATTTCTGGCTTCTTTATCAAAATTAGGTATCAATTACTATGTTGAGCAGGTATGGAAGGAGTAGACAGTCTTGCCTTGTTCCTGCTTTTAGTAGAACTGTTTTGAGTTTCTCCCCATTTAATTCAATGTTGACTGTTGGCTAGCTGTAAATTGCTTTCATTATGTTAACATATGTATTTTTCTTCCATAATCTCCTGAAGATTTCTATCATGAAGAGGTGTTGGATTTTGTCAAAGGTCTTTTCAGCATCTAATGAGACAACCATATGAGTGTTTTTTCTTTCAGTGTGAAAGATGGCTTATATTTATTGATTTTTATAAATTCAGTTATCAGTGCATCTGTGAGATAAAGCCTATTTGATCATGATCTTTTTATGTGCTTATGAATTTGGTTTTTGAATATTTTATTGGATTTTTTGCATCAATTTTCATGAGGAAAATTGGTCGGTAATTCACTTTTTTTTTTTTTTTTTGCCTCTTTGCATAGATTGTGTACCAAGGTAACTATAGTCCCATAAAATGAATTTGGAAAATTTTCTTTTGTTTCTATTTTGCAAAGTATTTTGATGAGATTGGTATTGGCTCTTTTTTAAAAGTCTGATAGAATTCTGCACTGAAACTTCCTGGCTCTTTTTGCATCTATTTCTTTGTGAGTTATATGTAAATTGTTTATCTTTTGTCAATTAAATTTTGGTAAGTGGTATCAATCAAGAAATGTCCCTAAATTTTTTAAATCCTACCATGTTGGACAGTATAGGTTTTAAAAATATGATCTGATGATTTTTTAGATTTCTTTGGGGTCTATTAATTTACCTCATTTTTATCTCTGATTTTGTCAATTTGGAAATTCTCTTTCTGACATTTAGCTAGTTTTGATAAGAGTTTATTATTCTTTTTATTTTCTACAAGTACAAACTCTCGGTTTCATTGGTTCTTTGTATTGTCTTCTTTGTTTCTATTTATTGATTTAATGCCTGAGATTGTCGATTCCCTGCTGTTTACTCTTCTTCACTGAGCGTGCTTATTTTTGTTCTAGAGTTTTCAGTTATGCTGTTATGTTATTAGTACAAGATCTATTCACCATTTTTATGAAGTCACTTAAGAGGTATTTACTTTTCTTCTTGGCATATCCTTCACCATGTACTGTAAGCTTGAATACGTTCTCCATTACTTTTCCTCAAATTTTAGGAAGTCTGTACTATATTTCTTTGTTTCTGCTTTAACACAGTAGTCATTCAGTAAAGACTTGTTCAGTTTCTATGAGTTTGTCTTCTTTTTGGAGTTTCTGTTGTTGAAATATGGATACAATTCATAGTGGTCTAAAAAGATGCATGGTCTTATTTGAATATTCTTGTATCAGTTGAGACTTGATTTGTGGTGAAATATGTGGTCAATTTTGAAGAATTCTGTGGGGTGCTGAGAATACATTGTACTCTTTTGTATTTGGATGAAATATTCTCTAGATAACTGTTAGGTCCTGTTGATTCATAATATCTGCTAGCCCTAGTTTTCCTCAGTTTAGTTTTTGCCTGAATGATATGCAAATGATTAGAGTTGGGTCTCTCATATCAAGGGTGAAGGTCATTGTATGATTTAAGTTTTAATAGTGTTTCCCTTACAAATGTGAGTGTACTTGCATTTGAGGTATAGATGTAAATAATTTAAAGATCATCTAGGTTTATCTTTCTTTTGATGTGAATGTACAATCCTACCCTTTCTCTTGATTGATTTTGGTTTGAATTATTGGGATCCAGCCTTGACACAAAATCCAAGTGCTGAACTGGAAGCAGGGATATCTGGAAGGTACATAATAAACATATACAGACTACTTTTTTGGATACAAGTTGACAGGCAATTTTTTAAGGCTTAAAGTCTTCTGTCTTCTCTTCCCACTCTCTGCTTTCTCCGTTTCTCACCTGTTTGCTCACTGCTTAAAGCTGCACACACTCTGCTTTTTTCCTGTGTACTTTTCTTTTCTTGAACTCCCACATTCCTAAACCCTTCTGTGCATTCCCCTTTCACTCACACACACCACATGCCATCTCCTTTCATACACACACACACACACACACACACACACACACACACACACAAACACACACTCCATACACACCTCACATTTTCTCTTCACTCATTATGAACATTCTCTTTTCACTCACTCTTCACACACTCTTCTCATGCTTTCTACATTCACCTCACTTGATCTTCACATGCTCATTACATGTTCTCTAACCTGCTCTCTCACTCATTCTCCACATTCACCTCACATGTTTCTTCACCTTTCGCTTGACTCAGTCTTTTTTTGATACTCCAAAATCAGATAGAAAAAAAAGACATTGTATAATCATTGCTAAATCAAATTCTAAAGAATAGCCACAAAGAATTAAGAATTACAATTGTTCCCCAAAGTTTCAAGCTTTCCCTATTCCCAGGCCTGTAGCCAAAATAACAATAATTGCAAACTTACTATTATTTAAATGTTAACTTTTAACTTATTATACTTCAGAGCTCAGAGCTCCAAAGTCAGCTACTTGCATTTTCCTGTGACATTCTAATGATAAATGACATGGGCAAAGTTGCTAGGCAGTGGCCAGAATCAAGTTACCCTTAACTCAGTAGTTCCTCTAGTTTTCTGCTTTTGCACGTTGCACACAAGGACTCTACTAAGAGTCCCAGTGCTTTGGTTTAATTTTACTAGTATATAATTTTATGTATTCTATACTTGCTTATTCAGGAACCATTCTTAAATGTTGTGCAAAACATCTCTCATAACTTCAACAGTTTTTTTTTCTTTTTGGGGTCCTATTTCATTGTCTAATAATTTCTTCAAACTTTCTTTGCAAGACAAGCATTAATCTGAAACTATCATTGTGCAGTTATTGCACTGTTTCCAAGATGAGAACACGTAGCATGCACCTGGGCCATTAGGACTGTGCTGTGTCCTATGCCCCAATTTTTATTTGTTTAAGAGTTGTTACATCAAGGAGCATCTAATTTCACAGAACTCACCAGAGCAGAAGGTGAAAGAAGAAACTCAGATATAATAGAATAATTATGCACACCAAGGCCAACTGAAAAACAGCCATGCACAAATGAAATCTATATAGCTGTTGTCCAGCACTAAAGTTAGGAGAAATGGGAACAACTTTTTTTTTCAAAAAGCTGCCTAGGGCTACTGAGAGGTCTCCATCCCAGCCTACTGCAGGCAGTCCCCCACCCACCCACACTTCTGCCTTCCCGCCTGGCATCCCTCTACATTGGGGCATCAAACCCCCACAGGACCCATCAAGGGCCCCATCAAGGGCCGCTCCTCCCACTGATGTCCAACAAGGCCATTTTCTGCTGCATACTCTGCAGAGCCATGGGTTTCTCCATGTATTCTCTTTGGTTGGTGATCTAGTCCTCAGGAGCTTGGGGTAGAGTGGGTGGGGGATGGTGTGGTTATTTGGCACTTTTGCTTCCCCCACTCCACAGGGCTGCAAATCCCCTCAGCTCCTTCCGTCCCTACTCCTTGTTCCTGTTAATTTGCCTTAAAAGCATAGGATACCAGCAGTCAGTTCAGTAGTGTCAGGACATCAAACACAAATCAATAATTGTGGAGTGATACAGCAGAAACAGGCAGGCCTTCACAAAATTGGCATAAGTCACTGTGAAAGACCAGAACCAGCCAGGAAGCCAGGGAAGTTCTCTACCATACTTCTCTCAAGAAATTAAAGATCAACAAAACACAAAACCAATGATACATTGCAAGGTTAGCTATACAAGTTCCCTGTCACTGTCCATTAAGTCTTATTTATATCCTGTTGAAGCATTACATGTCCTCGCATGGTTCTTGCCTCAGCAAAACACCACATGAGTCTGTCAAGCAAGACACCACATAAGTCTGCATCATATGACACAACCAGAAACTTCTACGTCAATGGACTTTGTATTCTACTACAGAGCTATTTGCTCAACCATGTTTATCATTATAATATCCATAGCAGTTAGTGAATGGAAATACCATATGTGTTTCTCAATTCATGAATAGATAATTAAATGTAACAAATATACAATGAACTTCCATTTAGCTATAACAAAATGGTAAATAAATAAATTTACAAAAAAATTAATCAAACTGGATAAGTGTATACCAAATGAGTTAACACACCCAAAAAATACCATTTTTTTCATATTTGTGAATCCTAGCCCTGAGTATTTATATTTGACTATATAACCTGTGATAACAGCAAAATCCTGGGAAGTAGGAAGTAAGAATATTTGTGGATCCTAGACATGAATATTTTTATTTGACTATATAAACCATGGGAACAGCAAAATCCTGGAAAGTAGGAAATGGGACCCTTCAGTTAGTTTAGAGAAGCAGCTCTAGAAATGGATCACAGGTGCTATAAACAGAAGCATGAAGAAAATAGGGAAGTTTAACTAGGTAGGAGTTGGGAAGAAGTCTAAGACAATGTGTGTGTGTGTGTGTGTGTGTGTGTGTGTGTGTGTGTGTGGTATGTGGCTTAAGTAAAGTAATGATACAAAGTATGATAATGCCTACCCCCAAGAGCCTATCAAACAAAGACTATCAAAGAAAGGTCCTAGTGTCAGGTCAGCTACCTTCAAGTAGCTGATCAGGGGGAACAAAAGAAACACCCCCAAACAACATATTTTATATCACTTTTCCATAGTTTGTTACCAGAACATCAAGGTTAGACTCTAGTGTTGAAAACACAATGTACTGTGAACATAGGACTAGCAGAAATGGAACTTTGATTGAGCTGAAAACCTATTCCTGAGTGCTCTCATAATATACAAAGATGCTATTCAAGTTGCCAAAGTTGACAGGTAATTAAATACTTAGACAGCTGTAAAGCCTATGAAGCACATCAGTGACCCCTGTTCATGGTTTTAGTACCATTCATGAATTCTTACCTACTGAGCAGGAGTCATTGATGTATGTGTTCATTTTTCAATTGAGGTATTATTCCAATTGGAAAGTAGCCAAATTACCTTGTTGGCAAGTGTGGTAGGTTGCTTTTAATTGACAACTTGACATAATATATCATCGCCTAAGAAGAGAGTCTGAGAGGTTTTCCTAGATAAGGTTTGCCTGACAGCATGTTTGTGGCAGATTGTCTTGATTGTATTAATTGATGTGTGAAGACTAAGCTGAAACCTTTCCATGGATTTGGATCTTGCATTGTATATGGGCAGTGAAAACAGGGTGAATTATATCCATGCAGTCATTAGTTATCTCTCTGTTTTCTACTGTGGATGTGACAGCTACTTTTATTTTATTTTACTTTTTTACCCTGACTTCCTTACAGTGATAGCCTGCTAACATAGATTTTAAGCTGACTAAATTTTTTTCTTCTTAAAATTGGTATTGTCAGATTATCCCAGCAACATAAAGAAATCATGGCAGCAAGTATAATATTCATAGAATATTTGGTTGAATTTTAGCTACAACTTCAATACTGGGGAAGACACTTCATTCAAACACTAATTTTAAAACATTGTATATTTAAGCACATCAGTACTTTTATAATTTGCTATTTCACTTACTCTACACTAATAATTTTCATGTAAAATTATAGTAGAGTGACTGTATTTGAAGTATAATATAATTTGAAATTTATAACAATATAGGATTATAATATTTTTTCATTTTTATTAAAAATGTTTACATTATTTGATTATGTATTTTCCTTTACCAACACCTGCCAGATCTTCTAACATCAATTCCCACTCAACTTTTTTTTTCTCAAAAGATACAAAAACACAAAACTACAAAAAGCAACAAGCAAAAGCGAATATGAGTAAAAATGCCAAAACAAACAAAAATGAAACATCCCTCCCCACCATACACATACACAAAAGAACATGGAGTTCATTTTATATTAGATATTTCCTCCTAGACATTTATCCTGTGAAATGGTGTGATACAACATGAAAGAAAATTGATTCTACCTTTACTATTCAGTATCAATTACCAATGTTTTATTGGTTATGTATAGAATTACCTCTCCACTTCTTGCTGTCAGTGTTTGACTGCCATCAGGTTTGACCCTATAAAGATATTGTTCATCCTACCATGGTCTCTATAAGTTCCTTCCTATTCAAGTAAAATTTATTGTATGTGTAAGCCTCCTCTGAATTTTACATTCTTTTTACCTCCTCATATCTGTGAGCCACAAAACGAACAAAGGGTTTGATTAAGACATCTCATTTAAGACTATGTGTTCAAATATCTCTGTCACTGAATGCACTTAAGACTACTTTTTCAACTATCTTTTAGTCATTGCATCTTGTCCAGTTATGGGTTTCTATGCTAATTCCCATCTATGCTAATTCCCATTTTTGGGTATAACAAACTGTAATTTGAAGTCATTTTCCACATAGTCAGACAATAGACTGGAAGTGAGATAATGGGATAATGTCTGGACTGTAAAACAATATTAAAGAATAAGTTTTAAATAGTCATCTTATTGCTATGTTCCTTTTGCAGAATAATAATATTAGATTTTCCCACTAGGCCAAGGACCTATCTGTCTCCGATTGTTGGGTACGTTAGCACTGTCAGATGTAAAGTCTCTCATGGAATGAGCATTAATTCTAATTAAGAGGTGATTGGTTACTCCAGTAATATTTGTTATGCTATTGTACCAGTGTATCTCACACGCAGGTTATAAATATAGGTCAAATCATGTTGCAAGGTATTTGATTACATTGTGAATAAAAGAATGTGTTATTTACTGAAAGAAAAAAAAAACACTGTTTCTAATTGTGGTGTGGCTCATCCCTACCACATACCTTTAATCCAAAAGCTTTCTGTTTATTTTAAACAGAATTTTATAAAGTCAAACATAGGTCAAGAGGCAGATCATGATACTAGGCAGTTAGTGAACACAGGATAAAGAGTAAGAGGAAGGCAGGAGGACAGATAGAGTGATGTACCACAAGTAGAACAGAGGAACATTCAGTTTGAATGGTTGGTTTTTTTTTTTTTTTTTTTTTTGGTGGATTTTTTTTTTTTTTTTGAGAAAGAACAGAGGACAGTTTCCTTTTGGAGTGTCAGCTGCCTAGCAAGGGCAGGTGGATGCTTTATCAGCATCTATGAGTTAACAAGCTTTCATCCCATACTAGCAACTGACTTATTCTTTATTGGTGACATTGAACATTTGAGATTTTATTAAAACAACAAAATGATTTAGAGATAGGTGATTATCCTTTTGTACTGGTAACATACAGAGAAACTTAAAGTATCACGAATGCTAGCAAGTATAAATGAAGTTTCTGATTTGGCAACTACTTAATTTTTCTATATTCAATGACAAATAAGTATTAAGAATTTGGACCTTGCTATCAGGTTAGAGAAAGCAACTTTAGAAATAGTCTATGATGTTTGAGAATACCATGAGAAACCATTGACAAATTATTTAATAAGATTTAAACTGTGTCTAGTGGACAGGTTTTTTTTTTCTTCTTCTTGTCTGTTATACAGCAGCATGTCTGCCTGGATACTGCCATAATGATAATGGACTGGGCATCTGTAAGCCAGCACCAATTACATGTATGTTTGTTTGTTTGTTGGTGTTATTTTGGGTTGTTTTGGTTTGCTTTAATTTAAGTTGCCTTGATTGTGGTGTCTCTTTACATAATTTAAAACTCTAAGACAGAAATTGGTACCAGGAGTGAGGTATTGGTATGATAGCTCTGACAACGGTTTTATTTGGAGGAATGTGGATTCCAGGTTTTTGAATTTGTTAAGCAATAGAATGCGTTGAATGAGGTTTAATCAGTCAGTCTATTAGGAATATGGAATACACTGTTGTCAAGGGTGATTTGAGCACTGGGGGCATGTCTCAAGAGGTTTCAGAAGAGAGAAATTGAAGTATGTTGCCTGGAGATCATTCTTATGGTGTTTGGGTGAAAAATACTTTTGCACATTTGGGAGTTACTCTGTCTGAGTTGAAAGTGAAGAAATTCAGATTGATAAAGGAGGTCTCAGAAAAGCTTAGCATAGACTGTGCCCTGTAGTTTGCTCTTATAAAAAGAGTTTTCATCAAGTGTAACAAACTGTGAGAGAAAAAAATACAAAATATATGTTTCAAAATTTTAAAAGGGACTCCAGGAAGTAAAATGTAGCTAAAGCTTCTATTAAGGATATTAAATTGAATTAAGAGAATTATGATCTCAGGGCAAGATTTCACCCATGGAAGTTTATTGTTCATGCATTTGCCATTAAACAAGGGATAGTTATATCATGTTAGGTGCTATTATGACTCGTTTATTTTATTCTGTTTTCTAGTGTGCTTCCCTATCTCTTGCTACAGAAGTTTGGAGACTTCATAGTGAAGGCCAGGCACTTCCTTATTCTGATCTACTTGTGGCTACTTTACTTTCTTTTGGCAATTATAAATAACAGTGAGTTTTTTTTTTTTTTTTATCTTTTTTTCCTGTATGTTTCCTCTAGTGTATATGGAATTGATTGCTACAAGTTGGTTCTGTATTCTACCATATTGCTGATTTGTTTATTGTTTATAGATGTTTTCTTGTGGAATTTGGGGGATATCTAACATAGAGTATCATCTCACCTGCAAATAAGGATAGTTTAATTGCTTCTTTTTCTAATTTATACTCTTTTAGTCGCCCCTTTTTACAATAATACTCTAGAGAGTGCTTCAGGCAAGATACTGAACTATAGATGGGTCACAGGTCATCCCTGCTTCCCTAGGACTGATTCAGTTACTTACTCATTTAGTATGATGTTGGCTGTGTGTCTCTCATATATTGATGTTATTATATTGAGGGTTTTTTCCCCTATCTTCAGCATTGACTAGGGTTTTATTATGAAACTGTGCTAGATTTTGATGAGAACATTTTATTCAACTTTTGAAATGACCATGTGGTTTTTTTTAATCTTTTAGTCCATTTATGTTGCTTATTCCATTTGTTTAACTCTGTACATTGAACCATGTCTGCATTTCAAGGATAAAGTTAAGTTAGTCATGGTAGATAATCTCATGAGAAATGTCTGCATTCTGTTTGCAAGTATTTTATTATTTTGAGTATGTTAATCAGGTATATTGGTCAGTAGTTTTCTTTACTTGTAGTATTTTTACCTGATTTGGGTATTAAAGGGATTCTGTGCTAGTAAATAAATTTTGAGATTGATCCTTCTGTTTCTATTCTACTTATTATGATAAGAGGTATTGGCTGTTGATTTACTTTGATACTCTAATAGAATTCTCCTATGAATTGATCTGGCTTTGGAATTTTGTTGTTTTTGTTTGAAGATTGTTTATTACTATTTTAATCTCAACACTTGTTAGGAAGCTGTTTAAATAGACTTCTTCTTGGCTTAATTTTGAGGGTTTATCAGAGAGATTTCTTATAGCACCAAGAACCAGCTGCAAGACATAACATAACTCACAAAAAACTTAACCTTCTCACATCAATTACTAATCAAGAATATTTTCACAGGCAAGCCCACAGCACAACTAACTTTAGATAATTCCTCAATAGAGGTAAAGAGTTTACACCCCTTTGTATAAAATATATTCTTAAGCCTAAAATAAAAATCAGTTTTAATGCTCAGCCCATTGGTGATCAAAGAGTCTTCCTCTGATACTTACTAGAAGCAAATGAAGGCATCCACAGGCAAATATTAAGTGGAGAAAGAACCCAAACTTGAGAATTCCATTGCATTTCTTCCCTTGGAACTCAGGGAACCCCAGAGAAGACGGAGACAAAAAATTTATAAGCCAGAGGGGATGAGGTCATGAGGAAAACATAGCCCAAAGATTCAATTAAGTGGGTTTCATGGGGGCTCACTGAAATTGAAGCTATTTAGGGTTTGCATGGGTCTGCCCTAGGTCTTCCATATGTATGTTATGGTTGTTGGCTTGCTAATAATGTGAGACTCACACACATACAAATAGGGGAGTCTCTTTTTCTTTTGCCTGTATTGGGGATTCTTTTTATTCTACTGGGTGATGCTGCCTACCCCCTAGGTTTTCTGCCTAGTCTAACTGTAAATGTTTATATTGTGTTCAGTTGATTTGTTTGGAAGACCTACACATTTCTGAACAAACACAGAAAAAAGAGTATGTCTAGGAGAGAAAGGATTGAGGGTCAATGGGGAATAGTAGGGGAAGGAGAAACTGGGGTCAGATGCATTGCATGAGAAAAGATAAAAAATATTAAAATAAAATACACAAAAGAAAAACTCTCATCACATAATGATCACAACTCTAAATGCACAGAACCAAGAAAGAATATTAAAAGCTGTAAGGGAAAGAGGCCAAGTAACATATAAAGGCAGACCCATCAGAATTATAACAGAATTCTTAACAGAGACTCCAAAAGCCAGAAGATCCTGAAGAGATGTCATCCAGACCCTAGGAGAACAAAAATGCCAGCCCCAGATACTCTACCCAGAAAAACTCTCAATGAGCATAGATGGAGAAACCAAGATATTCTGTGATAAAACCAAATTTAAACAATAGTTTTCTACTAACCCAACCCTACAGAAGATATGCAAACAAAATCTCCAATACAAGAATTGTAACTGCAATCAAGAAAATACAAGATTTAAACATTTCACAGCATACCCCCCAAAAGAATCATACACAAATAATACCTAGCAACAAAAATAACAGGAATCAATAATCATCTGTCTTTAATATGTTTCAACATCAATGGTCCCAATTCCCTAATAAAAAGACACAAGCTAATCCACTGGATACATAAACAGGATCAAGAATTTTGCTTCTTCCAAGAAAAACACCTCAATAACAATGACAAACACTACCTCAAAATACAAGGCAGGAGTAAAAGATTTTCTGGTCCCAAAGCAAATGGTCCCAGGAAGTAAGCTGGAATTTCAATTCTAATATCCAAAAAAAATACACTTTCAACCAAACCAATGTGGGAAAAGCCACTTCATATTCATCAAAGGAAAAGTCCACCAAGAAGTCTCAATTCTGAACATATATGCCACAAATGCAAGTGTACCAATATTCATAAAAGAGATGATACTAAAGGTCAAAAGACACATTGAACCTTACATAATAATAATAGGAGACTTCAATATCCTACTCTCACCAATGGACATGACATTAAGACAGAGACACAGTTAAACTAATAGAATCTATGAATCAAATGGATTTAACAGTTATTTATATACTTTTTTTCTCAGTACCTCATGGAAGCTTCTCCAAAATTGACTATGTAATCAGACATAAAACAAACTATAACAGATACAAGAAGATTGAAATAATTTCATGCATTCTATCAGATCACCATATACTAAATCTAGACATCAATAACAACAACAACAACAACAAAACAGAAAGCTAATATACTCCTGGAAACTAAACAACTCTCTGCTCAATGATAACTTGGTTAGGGGAGAAATACAGAAAGAAATAAAGGACTTTATAGAATTCAATGAAAGTGAAGGCACATCATAACCAAGCTTATGGAAAACAATGAAAACCATGTTAAGCAGAAAATTCATAGCACTAAGTGCCTTCATGAATAAACTGACAGAAGCCATACAAGCCATTTAACAGCACACCTGAAATATCTAGAACAGAAAGAAGCAAACACACCAAAGAGGAGTAGAGGGCAGGAAATAGTCAAACTCAGAGCTAAAATCAGACAGGTACAAACATAGAGAATGACACAAAGAATCAACAAAACAAAGAGCTGGTTCTTTGAGAAATCAACAGGATAGATAAATCTTTAGCCAAACTAACTAAAGGTTACAGTGGCAGTATCCAAATTAACAAAATCAGAAATAAAAAGGGAAAGATAACAGAAAATGAGGAACTTGAAAAAATCATCAGGGCCCACTACAAAAACCTATGGATTCTAAAAAACCGAAAAATCTAGATAAAATTGATGATTTTTCTAGACAGATACCATGTACCCAAGTTAGACCAAGATCCGGAATACTATCTAAACAGTCCCATAACTCCTACAGAAACAGAAATAGTCATCAAAAACCTTCCAATCAAAATAACAAAACAGCCAGACGGTTTTATTACAGACTTCTACCAAAACCTTCAAACAAGAGCTAATACCAATATTCCTCAAATTATTCCATGAAGTAAAAACAGAAAAAACACTACCTAATTTATTCTATGTAGCCATATATACTCTAACACCTAAACCACACAAAGACCCAACAAGGAAAGAGAACTTCAGACCAATTTCGGTTGTGAATCTTGGTTGCTTTGTAGTACAGCTTGAGTGTAGTGATGGAGATTCCCCCAGGAATTCTTATATTGTTGAGAATTGTTTTGGCTTTGCTGGGTTTTTTGTTTTGTTTTGTTTTTCTGTATGAAGATGAGAATTGTTTTTTCCATGTCTGTAAAGAACTGAGTTGGAATGTTGACGTGGATTGCATTTAATCTGTAGATTGCTTTTGATAAAATAGCCATTTTCACTATGTTAATCCTTAGTGGGAGATGTGCTTAATCCTCAAGACCCTTGAGGCCTCAGGGAAGGGTGAGGCCTGGTGGGAGGGTAGCACCTTCTTGGAACCAAGGGATAGGAAGAATGGGAATAGGAACTGCGGGATGGGGGGCTAAAAGTGGGGGCAACAATGGGAATGTAAATAAATAAAATAATAAAATATTGAAAAAATAAAAATACACATACTAAAAAATCGGAATCCTTGCCCGAGGGGACTTTGCAGATGTGGCTGCTGTATCACATGTGTGTCAGTGTCAGAGAGTATAGAAGTTATGTCTGTGCTCAGTATCTCCATGTATGTACATTGGAACTATTAGTAGCCTGACATTTTCCTTAAAATAAAATAGAGAGCATGAGATAGCCAGCTGACCAGGGCCAGGCAGGCCCAGATGGGCTTCCCAGATGGAAGAAGTAAAAAGACTCAAAGAACACCTCCTGAGACCACAGGCCCCAGATGGATATAAGTCAAATACAGAAACCATTCACCAGGAGACACTCCACTAGGTAAGACAAAGAGCTAACTTAAGAGGACCACCAGACCAGTAAATACCATGGAGCCAGGGCAGAGAGCTAACTTGAGATGAACACCAGTCTGGCAGTTCAGGCCTGAAGAGCTAGACCAGGCTTGAGATAGTATCTGCTTGACACCATAGTATGCAGCCTATCTACAAAACTCCTAAAATCACTCCTGAGACAACCTCAGACAGTCAGAGACCCCAGGCACCACTAAGCTGAGCAAGTAAGAGTGGTAGAAAAAAGGAAGACAGAGAGAAACAGAAGTGTGTAGGTACAATGAAGAAAGACAGAACTGGAAACTTTATAGTAAGATGGTGAGGAGCTGCCTGATTTAACTAGCCAGTGATGCCACCTTCGACCATTGTAGCATCCTGGCCTGTGTTGCCACCAAAATCCTACTCTGGCCTACGGCCCTGCAGCAGCAAGATTCTATTAACATCAAAGGCCCAGTGAATGTCTTTGGTCTGTGTTGCCACCTGAGGACATACTGATGTCTAAGGGCTTTAAGGACTGGCCCCACGCTTCACCTGAGCATGTTAGCAGATCAGAAGCCACTACTAGACTACTTCATCACTGGGAGTGAGATCTCTACATTTCAGGATTTGCAGACATTAGTATAGGAGAACTAGCTCTATCACTCATCTCCCTGTAGTGATGTAGAAAAGGGAGAGACATACCTTTGCCCCTTAACACCTTAGGTAGGTGAGAGATCAAGCCCTGTTGTCATGAGAGCAGGAAAGCTGGCCCTGTCCTTTACAAGCTGTAAAACTTGGGAGAGCAGACCCAGCACCTTGCCCAGACAGCTTAGACAAATTACCCTGAATGTGATGGTTGTGCTTGAGTTAGACTAAGGGCATGACTGTGTGAGATCCAGTCTTGCCTCTTGTCTGTTATGAAGTAACATTGTTCCTCTTCCTGCCATTTTACCATCACCACTGGCAGTAGGCAGGAGAGTTGTCCCTAACAAGGTTGTTAGACCATGAAAGCTGTCTTTGCCCCTCACATGCTATAACACTTAAGAGAGCATGCCCTTCTCTTCACCTGAGCAGCATGGTAGAGCTGACCCTGATGGTGGACGTGGAGGTTAACCATCTGAGTTTGTGAGAATGAAAGAGCTGTCCCTGCCTCTTGTTTGCCTCATAGCAGTATGGGAAAGGAAGAGATGCCTTCCTCAATCCTTGCCCCTTGCCACCTACAGTAGACAGGAGAGCTGGCCCTGGCATCATAACCACAATAAGGATTAGCCATGACCCCTCCCTGTGAGAAAGATGACTATACACCTTGCTTGTTCAGTACAATAGAGCTGGCTCTTAATGTGGACGTTATTTGTGAGTTGACTCCCAAGGGCACGTGCTTCAGACAAGGGAAAGACATTCTCCTCAATTTCTTCATTCCTCACCATCTATGGCAGATAGAATAGCTAGCCCTGGGGTCATCAGTGTGTGAGAACTGTCCATGTCCCTCACTGGCTGCTTGTGCAGTACGATGGAGCTGGCCCTCAATGTGGAAGTTATTTGTGAGTTGGCTCCCAAGGGCATATACTTCAGACAAGGAAGAAACATCCTCTTCAATTCCTTCATACCTCACCATTTATGGTAGATAAAAGAGCTGGTCCTGGGTTCATCAGTGTGTGAGAATGGTCCGTGTCCCTCACTGGCTGCAATATTAGGAAGAGCAGGCCCTGAACCTCACCTGGGTCGCAGGGTACACTTGGCCTTCATTGCAGGGGTTTCAGGATAGCCAGCCCCCAAGGTGTGAGTATCAGAGATCCAGTGGACTGACTATCTCAGTACCACCCAGAAGCAGAGCCAGGGCTTTGAATTGGTGTACCAAACATCTAACCCATTGATGAAGTGTTGGGATGTATGAAGAGGCTAGTTCTATAAATCCAAAACTACAGGATCTCTAAGACACAGGGTAACAACATGATATGCAAGAGGAATCCCAGTGAATTCAAATACTGACACACGAGCAGAAGCCAGAGGCCTCATACTAGAGTGTAACTCACTGCACTAAAAATTTGCAAGCAAAGGAGTGTGAAGAAAAGACACGGTGTGACGCACTACAGCTTGTTTCCCTGTTAGGGAGATTGCAAGGGTGTGGAGCAGGTATGAGGAAAGGGAAAGATGCATGGGATTGGTGTTCATAATGTGAAATTCACTAAGAACCAATAAAAATTTTTAACAAAGTAATCAATTCTTCCAATTCAAATTATTATATACAGTTTCTTTTCCTTGTAACTTAAGAGCAACATATGGATTCATTATAGAAATGATATTTATATTTTGAATTCAAATTCAATAATTCATATAGTCAAAAGCAATGATGAGGACATTGACTTGATGATTGGTTAGGAAACCGACAAGACTTAATTCTCCCTTTCAGTAGGCATGGGCATTAAGGATTTGCACACTTGGGATTATGATGGCATTGCCATGCTGGTATAATTAAAATCCTTGATTATTAAGCCCCAGGGACACAAAACTATAGAAGTCTCTCTGTGATTCCTTTAGGTTTATAATGCCAGCCTTAAAACAATACCCAAGCCTTTTCCTACAAATGATTCTTCTTAATGAAAAGTTAGTTGACCCTGTGGTGTTTTATGACATTCACAAGAAAACATTTATGTGCAACATTCAGGTAAGATGTTTATCATGACTCCAATTGAATCTAAGTAGGCAACTAAAATACCTTCGGAAATATACGAAATATTAGCTGGACTTTATCAGTAGGACATCACCTTTGTTATTAGTGAGGAGTCTATAAAAACAGAGACAGTAAAGCATCATTTGGGAAGAATATAAAACTTCTCACTAGTTTCTGTTTTCAACCTGACACATGCTTATATACATCTGCACTAATGGCTACCAGCCTCCATTTGGCTAATCTCTTGCTATGTCCAAGAAGAGCACTAATTCCCTGTTAAACAAAACAGTGTTTCTTATAGAACATGATGTTCGCTATTAAATCTTGCAAACTGTGCTTTCATTGTTGTTCATACATTGAGGAGAGATTTCATTAAAGGATGAATTCATAGAAACTAGCTACAAAAGTGTCAGAAAATATATGAATTAATACAAGAAATGCATTTACTAATAAATATGAAGTTTATAATTCAAAGAATGAGGTTTTGGTGTTAATGGTCCAAACATCTTATCCTTGCAATTCCCTTTACTTTCAGAGTACTCAACAACATGGAAGCTGTCAACCAAACAACTGTATCAGAATTCATTCTTCTGGGACTTAGTGATGATCCAGCTCTGCAGCCTTTTATCTTTACCCTGTTCCTGTCCATATATCTGATCACCACCTTAGGAAATTTGCTGATCATCCTGGCTGTTAGCTCTGACTCCCACCTACATACACCCATGTATTTTTTTCTCTCTAACCTGTCTTTTAATGACATCTGTTTAATCAATACGACAATCCCAAAGATGTTGGTGAACATTCAAGGTGAAGATCAGACTATCACATACGCAGGATGCCTCTCTCAGGTCTGCCTCATCTTGAATTTTGCTGGTATAGAAAACTGTCTTCTGACAGTGATGGCCTATGACCGCTATGTTGCTATCTGTCACCCTCTTAAGTACACAGTTATCATGAATCAATATTTCTGTGTGATGTTGCTGCTCTTCTCTCTGTTCCTTAGTATTGTGCATGCTTTGTTCCATACTGTCATGGTGTTGTTGTTGTCTTTCTGCACAGAAGTTGAAATCCCCCACTTTTTCTGTGAGCTGGCTCAGATCATCAGACTTGCCTGTTCAGATAATTTTATCAATTATCTGCTGGTATACACAGTGTCTGTTCTATTTTTTGGTGTTCCTGTCTTTGGGATCATTTTGTCTTATATTCATATTGTATCCTCAGTTTTAAGAATGTCATCAATGGGAGGAAAGTATAAAGCCTTCTCCACATGTGGGTCTCATTTGTCAGTTGTGTTCCTGTTCTATGGCACAGGTTTTGGGGTACATATAAGCTCTGCATTTACTGACTCTCCAAGGAAGACTGTAGTGGCTTCAGTGATGTACACTGTGGTCACACAGATGCTGAACCCCTTTATCTACAGCCTAAGGAACAAAGAAATTAAGAAAGCCTTCAGGAAAATCACTAGTATGATGCCGTTTCTTTTGTAATACATCATTTACATTTCTGTTTTAGAATAAGAAAAACTTACATAAGATTTTGTGAATCAACACGCTTAACTCTGGTGCTTTTCGAAAGAAAATTTATCTATTATGTTCCTCAGAAGGTCTTTAAACTGTAGTTGTAATTTTAATAAAAAACATTTTGTGTAAAATCTAGGAAGTATATATGCGGTAGACATTATCTTTCATCAAAATTCTAGCAACATTTTGAGAATTATCTACATCTGGTTTCATAATTAGATCCCTGTGAATTGAATACTGGTGTTATCTATAGAGTATCATACAGAAGTAAAATTTCATGCACCAGAAAGCAGTAGCTGATAATAGTTTTTATAAATTTGTTGTTATTTAAGATTAAAATATAATTAAATTAGTTTATAGGAAGACATCTCTGAGTGCTCTGGCCAAGGGCTCCTTTTTATGCTTGAATTAGGGTTACTTCTGTCATACACATCTGGTTATCTGTGGGGCTATGACTTCATTACAGCTGGTTACCACACTTATTCAAAACAACTTATTTCAATGCACAAATATTTTGATTCATAAGGTTTTCAAAACAACTTTTGATTATCATAACAGCTTCTGGTTATCATAACACTTCAAAACAACTTCACTTCAAACTTGTTTTCTTTCCTATTACAAATATAGAGTCAGTCCTGTTAAGGGCCTGTTGCTTACAAATAGCCACTGAGGGTCACTTTCTAGTCACTCAGCTTGAGGAACTAATTGAAGGTCAAACTGAAGTACAAATAAACCTCTTGCTTTTGCATTGATCTGCCTCCTGGTGTCTCGCACAGCATCTCACTTGGTGTCTCTAAGTAAATACCACTGACAGAAGGTCAGGGTCCTACAGCACCTTAGATTCATGAGTTACTGATGATGTACAATTTTTGTAGTCTGTTGAGATGACCTACACTCACGTGTATTGTATCAAATGGCTATGTAGATATTTATTTTCAATGTTAATTGCTGTGCAGGCAGTACCAACTGCTATCAGAATAATTGATATTGTCATTTTTATGTCCTGTTATCTGCTTTCTATATGTAAATATTAGTTTCTTCCTCACTGGCCTAAAAAGAGAAAAACACCAAGCTACCAAGGGAGATGTCATTGTTGACATTGACTTTACTCATTCTGAACAGCTCAGAATGAGTAAGCCTTGGAACCTCTCCCACTATGCTAATAGCTCTTTTTGTTTGTGAAAGAAATAAAGCTTTTGTTAAATAAAAAGCTGGTAACTGAGTCTAGAGCATTACCCTGGGGCAGAGGGACTGGGCAGAGAGAAGGACGTGCAGATGTACCAGGCAGAAAGAAGAGGAAGAAGACAGAACAAAGCATGGGTGGAAATGAAGCAAGCAAGTAAAGAAAGGGAGCCACAGTGGCAGGAAATTCAGGTTTATTTTAGATGGCTGGCTGAACGACTGACCCAGCAACATGGCCAACAGCCTTAATCTATATAGACATCTCTGTGTCATTATTGTTAAACCACAAGTGAAACTCCAAAAACCCTGCAATGGAAATCATGTTGATAACCCTAATTTATGTGATATCACAAGCAAATTGGTGATACTGTTTGCCTTGTCAGATGTTGAAGGCATCTCTTGTTTTACTCAGCTATTATTTTTTTACATATTTCAACAATTATTTACCCACATAAATATAGTAATGATCTCATTACTCTTTTGATAGCTAAGAAGAAGCTTAGCAAGAGTTCTGGTGTAAATATTTCCCTACCCACATATGTATGTGTGTTTGTGTGTGTTAGAAGCCAAGCCTGGGAGCGTCTGTGACAGCAAAAGATAAGTGGCAGGCAAGATAAACTCCCAATGGAGTAGTATCCCAATTGTAATTGGCTGAGACGTAACCATGGTAACTGAGCCCACACAAGGCCAGATTGGAGGTTAGAAGTGTGTGTGTGTGTGTGTGTGTGTGTGTGTGTGTGTGTGTGTGTGTG
>JANHMN010000006.1:75835866-75895992 GCA_030674055.1 Rhabdomys pumilio | reverse complement strand
GTGTGTGTGTGTGTGTGTGTGTGTGTGTGTGTGTGTGTGTGTGTGTGTTGGGGGGTGTGTATACACAAATGCAATTCCATTTTGCTATTTGTTTGTCTATTGTCATTTATAAATAAATAAGCTAATGTGACTTTTCCTTCTAGTTTGAGATTCCCCCCTCCCACTTTACTCCTCTGTCCAAGGTGGTGATTTTATGACACACATCTTTCATGGGGCCATTATGAAACAGAGAAATATGACAATCCCCCCTCCCAACCAGTATAAATTACTCCAAACCCTCAGAAAAAGTAAAGACAAAACTTTTTTAATAATAGCATGCATCCCATTCTAGCTAATTATCCAAATTGTAACCTATTTTGAACAGAAAAATGTAAAATATGTAAGAACTTTAAATAAACTAGCATTCATTTTTAAAATAGTTGTTATCCAGGGTCATTTTTGCCACCTGGAAAAATTATGTATTTCTTAAGAAGAGGAATAGTATGCAGTATATCAGGAAGATTGTCACCCAATGCTTTCCCCATTAAGCTTCTTCTTAAAGGTATGCTCTGCCTAAAGGCCGGTTGTAAGACAGGGTTGTCTCTTATTGTTATAGGATCCTAATGGCTGGTGTAGAGGGCATATTAGTGAGAAATTAGAAAAACAGTAAGTAAAATGTTAAGTTGAGGAGTAGCTAGCTCATGTCAGCTGACTGAAGTAGATAAGAGTTGGAGGAACAGCCAGCTCCCACCAGCTCTCCAATTCATGTCAGCTCTGTGTGTAGCAGATAACGATGAAGTAATAGGCAATGATGTAATGCTAGAGAGTGACCACCCCTTGTAGCTATAAAAGCAGAGGCTCATAGCAGACAAGCATTGACCCTGATGCTGCAACAATAAGAACAACTGACTGCCGCCTTGTCTGCATGAGCATAAGAGAATCCAGAGTAAGAAGATACCACCTAAGACTGAGCTGTGGGCAGTTTTTGAGTCTTGCCTGTGAGCCCCTCTGCCATTTGTTTCATAGTCAGGTACTTCATGTATGTGTAGTAGAACTCTACCTATGAGTCTCTCTGCTATTTGCTTCTGAGTTAGGTACCACATGGGGATGTTGTAGACTGATGCTTGTCATTGTAGTAGTGAGCTTTGCCTTTTAGTCTTTGTACTACTTGCTTCTGAGTTAAGTACTATAAGAGTGAATTGTGAACTGATGCATATCACTGTAATGAATAAACTTAGACATCAAATGGAATCTGCATTCCATCTCTCCTTCCTAGCTTTAAGCTGAACGTGACTCAAGACAGCTGGTCCATTCTGATGAACAAACATAGACAAAAGCTTATTTTAGCCACAATAAGCTTCACTCATCTCTTAATAGTTCTGGTTAAACTGTTATTTATCTTTGAGGTATTTTGGAGGTATCATTCCCTTAGTTAAATTCTATTTTATATTACCTAATGTTTCCTAAGCAACTTTATTAAAAAATTCTATGTAATATAAATTGATTATTTGAGTTTCTTCTATAGCAAGTCCAGCAATAAAAAGAGAATCTGAGATTAATAAATTACTGGTATAAATTTTGTAGCAATAAACTTTATCAGAAATATTATTGCATAAAATAAAATTTATACCAGAGTAAGTTTAATAAGGATAAATAATAATAATAATAATAATAATAATAATAATAATAATAATAATAAAGTTTAGGGTTACTGAGAAAGTTTCTGCTACTGTTTGTTCTCCAAAATTGACCTAAAGTTAGGCTCTATTCCCATAATAAAAAGAGAGATCTCTAAATTACAACCAGCTCTTGGGCCCATCTTTATATAAAGAAATATGCCTCTAATGAGCAGCTCAATGGGACACAACCATCATTAAGTCCTGACCAGCCTCTTATCAGGAAAAGCATAATTTTTCCTAGTTGTCAAGATGACCCAGGATAACAAATATCAGAAAAAAACAACATTTGTATACTTACAAAAATATTTCTAAAAATATTCTTGTTGTGTAAGTTTTTCTTCTGCCCAAATGGGCATGATTAAAATCTTAAATGTTTTTTTAATTGTTCAAAGTATAAACTGGGGCAAACATCTACAAAAAGTTTAAGGATAATTGTATATGCAGACCTGAAAGAAACTTAAGAATAACAGAATATGTCAAATGCATACGGGTATACATGCTAGAAAATTTCTTTATTCATAACTGGATCATTTTGGGTAACAACCAGAGTTGGCCACATAGTAGTATAAAGTAGCTTTTCCTTAATTAATCTTTAAGTGTGTAATGTAATTTCTCATAGAAGAGGCATATAAATTGTGACTTTCACAGATACACAATCAGAAGAGTACACCAGTCAGTCACACACACACACACACACACACACACACACACACACACACAGAGAGAGAGAGAGAGAGAGAGACACTAAAAATATAAATGACAAACAAATAAGCAAATAAGCAAATATATAAAATTGAATATAATATCATTATAAACATACATAAATAGAATGCCTTCAGCCTCCATGAAGATAAAAGAAACAATAGTAAAAATATAATTAGATTTGCTTGGCTTCTCAGTGTTCATGAATTCATACAAGAAGTTTTCTTTTCTGGTCCAGTCTATGTGGAGTTCTGTATGCTTCTTGTATCTTTATGGAAATATCTCTCTTTAGGTTAGGGAAGGTTTTTTCTATAATTTTGTTGAAGATATTTACTGGCCCTTTAAGTTGGGAATCTTCATTCTCATCTATACCTATTATCCTTTGGGTTAGTCTTCTCATTGTGTCCTGGATTTTCTGAATGTTTTAGGTTAGGATGTTTTGTATTTTGCATTTTCTTTGACAGTTGTGTCAATGTGTTCCATGGTATCTTCTGCACCTGAGATACTTTTTTCTATCTCTTGTATTCTGTTGGTGATGCTTGCATTCATGACTCCTGATTTTTTTTCTAGGTTTTGTATCTCCAAGGTAGTCTCCCTTTGAGATTTGTTTATTGTTTCTACTTCCATTTTTGAATCCTGTATGGTTTTGTCTAATTTGTTCACTTGTTTGGTTGTGTTTTCTTGCAATTCTTTAAGAGATTCTTGTGTTTCCTCTTTAAGAATTTGTACCTGTTTACCTGTGTTCTCCTATATTTCTTTAAGGGAGTTGTTTATGTCCTTCTTAAAGTTTTCTAACATCATCATGATAAGTGATTTTAAATCTGAATCCTGCTTTTCAGGTTGGATGGGGTATCCAGGACTTTCTATGTTGGGAGAACTGGTTTCTGATGATGCCAGGTAAAGTTCTTGTGCTTACCTTTGACTATATGGCTATCTCTAGTGCTACCTGCACTCACTGTCTCTGACTGGAGTCTATGTTTCCAGTTATCTTGCTTGTGTCAGAACTCCTTAAAGACCTGCTGTCTCTGTGGTCCTGTGATACTGAGCTCCTGGGTGGAAGACCTCTTGTGACTGAGGCTGCCTCTGAGATTCCTAAATCCTGATGCTCTGATGCAGTGGTTCCTCTGCTGCTCTGAGTGCAGTGGTTACACCACTGCTCTAAGATGGTTTAGAATATGGTAACTTCACAGGAGCAAACCAGCCAGGTGTCTGTCCCAGCCAAAAGGACCAAGAAAGGGGAGTGGTATTCTGGAGGGGCAGGGTTTGGGTGGGTTGCAGCTCTGGGGCTTAGAGTTGGGGGAGGGTTCTTACCTGCTGCTCTAAGACGGTTCAGAATATGGTGTCTTCACAGGAGCAGATCAACTAGGTATCTGCCCCAGTCAAAGGGACAAAGCAAGGGGAAATTTTGTATTCTTAATATTGGCATTTTGTCTAGGCTCCACTCCATAGTTAGCTGGCAAGAACCAGGTGTGCCTGACTCACTATAAAAAGGGCTACTTGTCCCCTTCTCTATCTCTTGCTTTTTTGCTCTTGCTTTATCCTCTTACCCCTTAAACCCTGTCTCTCCATTCCCCTCTCCACTTTCTCTCCATGTGCTCATGGCCAGCCTCCATTCCTCTACTCTCTATTTTATTCCTCTACTCTCTCTCTCTCTATCTCTCTCTCCCTCTTTCTTTGTCTCTCTCTCTCTGTCTTTCTCTGTTTCTACTACCATCTCAACTCCCCTCCCCATGCCCTGAATAAATTCTATTCTATTCTATACCATCTTGTGGCTGGTCCCTCAGGGGGAAAGGATGCCTCCACATGGGCCCCATAGAGCCATTCCCTTTCCCTACATCTTACCACACCATCCACCAAACATATTCCTTCTCCTCTTTCTTTTTTTTTTTAATGAAGCACAACACTTAATATCATAGTAACACTGAGAAAGAAACATGAAACACTTTTCACTTTTTACATATATTTTAATTAAGTATTTTATACTTTTATAATTCAGATTTACATACCTTGGAACCTCCCAACTTAAGCTTTCAAATCCTCAGACCTTCTTTTATAACTTGAATTTATACATCTTAAATCATTTTCTTGGATTGATATGTCTCAAGAATATGTATCGCAGACCTGACATAATCTTTACACCTTTTTTCTATCTAATAATTTACCATGTGATACAGATAGTTGTTTACTAAGTATAGTCATTGAAAGCAAGTTTCTTTGAATAAAGGATTAGTAAAAATTTACATTGAAATTTGTTTTGTGACTTTATCTCTTGTAAGAATCTGGTATCAAGGTAATCCATGTCTTTATTTAGTGTTGTAAGGGTCTCAAAATTCTAGAAAGAAGAACCCAGATTAAGATAATATGCAAAAACAAAAACCACTTATTCTGCAGAATCAACAAGCACATGGGGAGTCAACCATTCTTTCAAATGAAGACTCCAGACAAATTCATGCAGACCTTCTTATATAGAACTGGGGGGCTCTCTAGAAGAATTAGGTAAACTAATATTTCATTAGTGGGTACCAGGGGCTTACATGTGGTTAGTGGACTATATTCCTACGTCATAGCATCTAACTATATGATGAAATAGGGCTGCCCAGCATAGGTGGCTCATTCTGTGATAATCCCACATTTGTATGACTATCCCCAGGCTGTTCTTTGGGAGGGGTTTTTATGATCTTGTTCTTGATTTTATAGTCTGTCCCTGGAGCTAGTGTCTTAAGGCCTTTCTTTTCTTTTCTTTCTTTTTTTCTTTTTCTTTTTTCTTTCTTTCTTTTTTTTTTTAAATAAGGCTGGTCCTTAAATGGAGACCAGTGGGATTTATTTTGTCTTTTCAGCATTAACTCTAGGAAAGCAAGGCCTGAGACTTGATTTTTACATATGAATAGAACTGAAAAGGCATCTGAATCCTTGGTTGCTGCTGTTAAATTGACCATTCTATTACTAACATAGTTGTCAATGTCATCAGTGGTCTGAGGAGGATAAATTTCACCTACTAAGCAGGAGGTACAGACCAACTAGCTTCCAAATCTAAAAATGTTAGCGACTTACCAGCTACCTGGACAATCACCCTAGCTTCCTCTATGCTCATTTGGGAGATAGCTTCCAGGGCAGTGTCAGTCTTCAGCCACCAAGTCCAAAAGCTCCAACAGACTTTCCTGTAGAGTAGAAACTTGGGAGGTGTGGGATTGACCTATCTTCTCTAGGCAAAAGGGGAAATTAACTCTCCAGAGCTCAGCTTGTCCACAGTCAGTACAAGGCCACCATGGTTGGTGAGTGGAAGGGCAGGTTTTATTTTTGTTTGTTTGTTTTGCTTCTGTTTTTATTTGTTCTCTGTTTATTTGTTTTTCCTACTGTCTAGGTTTGCCACCAGTTAGCATTCTGTCTAAACTCCAACCTCACAGTCACCTGGAAACAGCCAGGTAGGCCTGGACAACTATAAAAAGGGCTGCATGCACCCTCCTCTCTCTCTTGCTCTTTTACTCTCTTGTTCTTTTCTTGCTTCTTGCTTCTCTCTGTCCCCTCACCACTTTTTCCTTCACTTCACCCTCTCCCCACATGATCATGGCCTCCTCTACATCTCTATTCTCTCTCTGTCTCTCTCTGTCTCTCTCTGTCTCTCTCTGCCTCTCTCTGCCTCTCTCTGCCACTACTACCCTCCTAGCTCCCCTTCCCTGAATAAACTCTATTCTATACTATACCTGTGTGTGGCTGGTCACTCAGGGGAAAGGGATGCCTCTGCATGAGCCCACTGAAACATCCCCTTCCCTCATACCTCTCCACACACGCCTCCCCAGAACATATTCTCTTTATCTCTTTATCCTTTTATAAACACAACACCACCTATAAATAAAATGCCAGGTTGAGTTCTTCTGTGTCTCATCATCTTCTTTGGATGAACAGTTAGACAGTTAGAGGTGCTGCCTGGAGCTAGTACTTCTCTCTTTCAAGAAAATAAATTTAATTAAACATTTTAAATGCCATATTTTCAGATCTTAAGAATATGAGAACAATTATCTATTAAGTATCTTTAAACTAAACAAAACTTGCTTGTTTCTAGTTACTTGTTTTCAGCTTATCTTTGACAACCTTTGCAGGAGGATAAAGTTTATTCTTGTAATTAATTACATTCATACTTACAATGGCAACAAATATATTCTGAACACATGAAAGAATTTTGTCATTTATATGGTGATTATTAACTTACATGCCTTAATTGTCCTTAACAGTTTACAACAAGTTAAATGCTTTTATAATAGTAGGACTTAAAAACACTCTTATAGGTTGAGACTTAAAAAAATAACAATTGGTGAAATGAAGCTCTTCTAGTATCATAATAAAACTTTAACTCATAAATGCAGTCCACAGAGAGACTTACAAGTTTACTGATCCTGTCATAATGTACCATTATATTGTAGGTTTTCTCTCCCCCCACCCCATGGCTTAATTTATACAAATGACTAAAGCATAAATTGAGAAAAGACAAAGTAGACCTTAGAAATTTATGAACAAATTTTGGTTATCAAATATACATTATTTATTGAACAAATGTTATTATCTAACTTTTCTAGCAATTTGGTGTTGAACAGTTTGTAAAGGTGTAAGTAGTTATTTTAACTCAGCTTTTGTGAATTTGAGTAAACTTTTATAATTTTAAAATTGCATCATTATCTACAGTATCATCATTTAAACCACACTTGAATCACATATATAGTATATTTTAGAAAATATAGCTTTAAAATTTATCACAATACAAAAGTCCATACCAATGGGAAATATTTTAAAACATGTTGTTGCTACATTTGTTTAAAAAGCGATACAATGTTCTCCTTCTTCTACACTAAGACTGGTTGATATATATCCATGGAAGGCCTCCCCTTTTCTTAGTAGGTAAAGAAGAGTTGTTGGGAAAAAGGGGATTGAGAGGAACAATAGAGTAAACCATGATTGCAGGGACTTCCCCCCCTTAATTTGTTAATATATTTAATTTACATTTCCCCTTGTTCCTCTCCTCCCAGTCCCTCCTTCTCACCTCTGCTTTTCCCATCTCCCCTTCCTTTCTCCTAAAAGAATGGGAGGCCTCCCATGGTTATCAATCGGCCTTGGTATATCATATTGCAGTAGGACTAGGAGCATCTTCTCCTATTTTTGGATAGACAAGGCATCCTAGTTAGGTTAAAGGGATCCAAAGGCAGGCAAGAATCATAAAGAGCCCCTGTTCCAGTTGTTAGAAGATCTAGGCTCACTACCAAAAATGTAGGAGAGGGCAATTACTTTTTTAAAGGTGTGATTGTCTCATTTAGTTGGGGCTAATGACATGGCTGCTGGTGCTGGGTCACTAAATGCAGGCTGGGGCTAACGTCTTTAACTTATTAAAGACATTAATATGTAAAAATTGTGTAAATTTATGGAGGATATTATCATGATTGAGTAAATGTGTTTATAATAGGAAAAATCAAAATAATATATCTAAAACTATATGCTGCTCTTTTCTATGTGATGATGTGATGAAGGCACTAGAGACTGAAACATATGATTAATATATGAAAGACACCAGTTGCTGGAGAAACACTGGGAATTGTTTCCTAGCTGGGTTTCATAAAGCAGAGCACGCTCAGTCCACTGTGCAGTGGAAGACTGAAAGCAATTCTTCACTTAAGGAACTAAGCCTATGTGAGAAAAGATTTTGATGTACAAATGTGGTGTCTATGTAAATTTCCTATGAATGGCTATTCACTTCAAGACCCAATAAATCTTGAATTTTTTTTTAACCTCAGTGTACTAACAAATACTTATTTTGGGTAGTACTTTTTCTTTCTTAATAAGGTGTCTCTATTTCTATTTCTAACTAAGTGTCTGTGGAAATTCCTTTGCCTTTGAACTCTGGGATCGGAACGTGTTTGTCCTCTGAATGGCCTCTTGGAGCCAACCACTAAGTATGGGTTTCCTTTCTTTTCTTTATCTTCTGTTTGGATACAGTCCAAAAACTTAAGCAAGATTTTTTTCAACCCACTTCACTGTCTTATAGTTCTTCTTGAAGGGTTAATGAACTAAACTCCTCATGTAGATTCAGAAGGTCTGGAAAGTATACTTCACTGAGAGAAGTTATGTGCTCATCAGTTGTGGGACTCCTGATGAGAGCATCAACATTCTTCTTTGAGTGGTATATACCAGTTTTAGACTGCAGGATAATTGACTTACAGATGGAATCCTCCACCTTCAAAATCCACACCCCACCCCCTTTTTTTCCTGTAAAACCTCAAGAACTTTTTACCACATGCACACAGTCTAGACCTTTGGAGAGACAGCAGACTTTCATTGTTTTGGTTAAAGAATAGCTTTTTTTTCTTTTTCTTTTTTTGGAGAACATGCCTGTTTGCTTACATTTGTTTTTATTTAACTTGTATAATTTCAGACCTAACATTTTGACTGTTGTTCCTCACTTAGAGAACATAACCTCCACCCCTTATCCTCTCCTAGAAGCTGTTGGATTTTTCATCTCTCCTGCCTCTGACTGACCAGTTCTTATTAGAAGAAACAAAATGCCTGTTTTTTTACATCATATTTCTGTCAAGAAAAAATGAAGTAGACTTTATTATCATTAATTTAATTCTGTTGGAAGCTTCCAGATTATTATGAAACATACAGAGACACATAATTCCAAAAAATACAGGCTTTTAAAATATAAATAATTGGAACTATTATTATAGGACCTAGAAATTTCACATAACATGATAAAATGATAGCAGAAGATCATAAAGGAAATGAAAATTTTTAAAATGGAAAACATGTATGAATGAACATCTTTTTGATGATGTTGGTCAGTGCAGAAATGTGATTTGTGGCTTTTTGATAAATAATACAATAACAGGTAATTTCATATTTTCTTTCCCTTTTATATAAAATGTTTACATACCCAATGGCTAAAATTATCGAAGTAAACTCTTTTATATCTTGAAACTCAATACCAAAGAACATGGGACTAAAGTTTTGGTGTGATTCTGATATCTTTAACTAGAAAAGTTTCTCCAAGTTTATTTTGCTAAATTAACCAATCATAATTATGATCTCAAAAACAAAACAAAGCAAAACAAAATATTTTAAATCCACATGGACATCTTAGCAACTACAACAGCTGTTCCCCAGTAAAAACAACAGCAATATTCTTCTTTCTTCTAGCTTTTATAAGATATGCAATATATTTTTCTTCACAAAATATACCCAGTAGACAAAGAAACTTGACTCTAAAGAAAAAATAGTGTAGGAAGACATACAGTATTGTTGTGTATTGAATTCTTTGCCTTTACAACACCAAACATAAATAATATAAACAGAAAACCTGTAAAAAAAAAAAACAAACAAGAAAACACTTTCCAGATTTCATAATTCAACTTCACAGGTTAATTTCAGATAGGTTTTAATTTCTAATAGTATTTTAAAAATATATAGTATGTATACATGTAATTTTTTCATTTTTTATTATCCTCCTTGTCCTCACATGACCCACTGCATTGAAATTTTGGTGATAAAATTTTATGTTTAGTTTGACATTACTGAAGTGCATGTTTTATAGAAAGCAGAAAACACCCTAAGATCAATGAATGTGTAAATCAAATGTGTGTCAAAATGAGCATAGATATTTCTCATATGATACTGCTAACATCAGTATACACAAAATGTATAGTAGGAAACCAAAAATATTCACATTAAATTAAATTTATATCATTCATTACAAATATTAATAACCTATTACTTTAAAATATGATATTTATGAATATATTATATTTCAAATAATGCTCTCGAGGAGAATGCATATGTGAAGTTCATTATCAAGTGCACCAAAGGGCTGAAAGGTAGAAATACTACAAAATATTGAGGTTCAGATTTGCTTATATACATGTAATAATAGAAGGAAGTACACCCCACATTTAGTATGAATTGAACTGTATTTTGTATAAGATTTAAGCTTTTAATTGTAGATGTGTTGTAATTTCCAGATGAGCAATCAACAATGACTGTTAGTATAGTTTTAATGAAGACATGTTTACATAAATTTATATTTCTATAGCTATTAGATACATGTTTTTACTGAGAACATTAGTTCACTTAAACATGGTACTTATAAAACACAATAGATAGATAAAGAGATAGATAATAGACAGATAAAGAGGAAATATAAAGCATTTAATATAATTATGAAAAATATTGTATTGGCTTATTTGTACAAAACAATTTAAAGTGATGTTAGTATTATATTGCCTTCTGTGCTGTACATTTATGCCTTTTCTCTGTGTTTATGCCTTCCTTCTTTTCTGAATACAACAATGTACTATGAGGGTTACTCATTAGACTTTGAAAATATGTCTCCATTTGTTAGCCATTATATCTTAAAGTAGTGATATCCTCTGTTCTCTTTCCCTACTTCTTTACATTTTTCACCATCAATTTCCATCATAATTGTCAATACATAATGATAAGGAAAAAACTAAACTGATACAAAGTCCACCACAAGCCCCTATATTTAGTCTTTTGAATGATATTTGTTCGCACTGTGAAACCTGAGGTTGTAAACTGGAAAAACTTTGTCCCTCAATGTCCCTCCTTTCTGTTCATTATGTTCACTCCTTGTCAGCTGGTTACTTGCTCTGTCTCTTGACCTAATGATACTTTATTTAGCTGTAGGATTAAAGGTGTTTGTTAAGGCTGACACACACCACAAGTACTTGCTTATAGTAAATAATAATCCCTTACTTTAAAGATGTGTGTTAGGGCTGAGTCAAACCTTAACAAGATTGCTCCAGTTCACAATTTCAGGGGTTCACAATGTAAAATAACCCAACCCATGGTACTTTGTCCTACTTACTCCTTTTTTCTGAAGCATCCATCAGTATTTCAACAGATGCTACCATTATAAAAATGAGAAAATAAAATTTATGTTTCATAGGTAAACCTAAGGCAGAGACCTATGTCACATTCAGTGATTTATGACAGGATCAGTCATATTGAAAGTCCTAATTAGTTATTTTTGTTGTTGTTGTTTTTAAGATTGCATTAGCATTTTTAAAATGCATTCACTTTACATCTTGCTCACAGTCTCCACTCCAGGTTAACCCCTTTGACAATCCTTCCTTCTCTTTTGAGAGGGTGGCACCCCCTAGGGATCCCCCAAACTTCACATATCAAGACTCTGTGAGACCAGACAATGCAGCCTAGCTAGAAGAACATAGCCCACATACAGGAAACAGGTTTTAAAATAGCCCCCACTCCAGTTGTTCATGATTGACCAGAAGACCAAGTTTCACATCTGCTACATATGTGCAGGAAAGTCTATGTCCAGCTTGTGTGCTCTTTAGTTGGTGGTTCAGTCTCTGAGAGCTATATCCAGCAAAATTATCAATCAGCATTGATGGAAAGACGAAAATAATCCAGGGCAAAACCTAATTCAAACAATATCTAGCTACCAACCCAGCCCTACAGAGAATTCTAGAAGAAAAACTCCAACACAAGGAGGGTACCTGTGGGGTGGTGGGTTGTGTGACAGCTGGGTACCTATTTTAGTGCAAGCCTCAAACTCAGAGACCCTAAAGGGATGGTAGGTGTTTGGCCTTGTTCCGGGGCCCTGGTTTCTATCACTTAGCTTTAGCCCTCCATAACCCCTCCCAAAGAGAGGTCTGTGGCTTTCAGTCACATTGCACAGGCATGACTACAGGCCTCAAAGCCTCAAGACATTTTCATATTCATGAGATACCTAAAGGCCAGAGGGCATAGCCAATTAAGCAATCCTTCCCAGACCCTCCTCCTACTTGCAAAAGATGTTTAAATCTTTTTAAACATGGATATAATATAATCCCGCCCTGAGAACATGGGGTACAACTTCATCCACTTTTTGCCATGATAATAAACATTTTAAAACCATGGACTACCTCTTGTCATTGGGGCCCGCTGAGGGGGACTGTGGAGAAGGTCTTCAACTACTGAGCTGCTGCCTAATCTCCGCCGACCTCTCTGCATTCCAGGCACAGAAACCTGCCAACTCAAGCAAGCTAGCTAAGCCAGCCATGACCCAGCCAAGCAAGTCACCATGACCAAGAGTCTCATTCTAAGAGAAGTACTGCTAGAGCTCATCTTCTCCCCCTCACCCCTTTCAGCTGTGGGTTGGTCCAACCCGTGGGCTGAGACCAGCGTGTCTCTGGCTGCTACCTGACTTGGAGATCTTCAACCCAAGAGCTTCAGCCCATGAGGGGTCTCAAACGTTGTTTTCCCCAAGCCCTGGGGCTTCTCACAGGACTTCCACCCCAGTATGCATGGAGTGAACTCAGTCAACTTCCCATGCTTCTGCCCCCTGAGCCATGGCTCCAGTCACCTGAGGCAACAGACAAATGGGACCTACAACTCAGTCAAACAGAACTCATGCCCACATGCGTGCCACAGCCCCACAGGTACCTACACTAAAGAAAAAATATATATTATCCCATAACAAAACCAAAAGGAAAGAATCATGTGCCCTAATGCCACCTACATAAACAAATGTAACAGAAACTAATATTCATCTGACTTTAATATCTCTCGGTATTAATAAACTCAACTCACCTATAAAAACCATAAACTAACAGACTAGATATGCAAACAGAATCCAGTATTTTGCTGCATAAAGAAAAACACCTCAATAACAAAGACAAATACAATCCACAGTAAGAGGCTAGAAAAAGTCTTCCAAGCAAGAGGTCCCAAGAAAAAAGCTGGAGTTGCATCCTAATATACAATAAAATAGACCTTCAACTAAAGTTATCAGGCTAGATGAAGAAGGACACTTCATATTCATCAGAGGAAAAATCCACCAAAAGAAAGTCTCAATTCTTCACATCTATGCTCCAAATACAAGAGCACCTATATTCATAAAAGAGATTTTACTAAAGCCATCTTTCCCATAGAAGTTTACACTTGGTTATTGACTTGACCATACTTGGAATAACTATGTCTTAAGTGGCTGGTCCCACCTATGAGGTGTTTTTCTTAATTAAATCATTTGAAGTGAGATGATCCACATTGAATTCAGATAATTTGAGGTGGGATTATTTACCTTATATATGTACCATACTGTTTTGTGCTAGTTTATATAAAGAACCTAGAGAAAAGAAGCTCTTGCTCTCTGCCTGATTGGTATAAATTTATTCTCATACTGCCATTAAAGCCTACTTCTGTAGGATTCTGAAATATACTGGTGACTAGCTAAGAGATTTCGTCTCTAGGGTTAAACAATTACAGGATTCTTGAACCTTCTGTTGGTAGGCAGATAAAGTTAAACTAATTGGACAATATCCTGTATAATGTGTGCATGTGTGTAAGTGTGTGTGTGTGTGTGTGTGTGTGCTATGTCAGTTATATTTCTCTAGAGATCATTAGCTAAGACAAATTTTGATACCCGAAAAGAATCTAAAGCAACAAAAAATATAAATGTAATTTGTAAGTACCTGAAATGGGCTTTTCAATTTGAAGACACACACAGTGACTGAAGCCTCTTCAGTTATTGAAGCCTTTCTTAGAAACTGAAAGAGTCCTGAAGTACATGGTGAGAACTATTTTAAAAACATAAGGAGACAAATGAATTTGATTCTCCTAATCCTCTAACTATAAGCTGCAAAGATTTTGGTGACAGTCTGTGTAAAATTTTTAATAATTTTAGCAAAAAATAAGAATACTGATGATGTTGGTTTGTTGTTCCCAAAGCCTCCTGTCAAATCGACAAACCAAAATAATGTGCTCCATATTAACATTTACCAACTTATAGCATCTCAGATTAAGGTGACAATGTTAGGAAATAAACTCTGATTAAAGTGCACATAAAGATGCACATAAACAGTCTAAAAGTTTTTAATATAGTCCATGAAAGAGAATTTTTACTCCAGGAGACACAGAACTCAGGTTGAAGAAAATCAAATTGAAATCCTAGTTGTCAAATGGGCTAAATTATAATGAAGATTCAAGTACAAGATGTTTTGGAGAGGTAAACCAAGGTAGTAACTGGAAAAGAATAGGGTCTATGACTTAGAATGGACACCTGTGGAAGAGCACTATTGGGGAAGAGAACTTTAAACCTTCAGATTCTCAAATAATTTTACATGAGAGCGTAGTCTTTTATCCTCAGCAGAAGAAGCACTCCGACCCCTACTCCATAATTATTTGCTTTCCAGACTTTGACTGAGAAAATTAGTCTTTTATTGTCTGTTAAACTAGCAGTGGCTTTTCCCAAAGAAGATGCCAGAAAAGACAATATTAATGTTGTCCCTTAGGGCCTATCTCTAGACATATAAACAGATTGATAGTTAAGCAGACACATAAATAAAAAATAAATGTGTTACACTACACAATTAAAGAGATGGTGAATTTGTTAATATTCAACTGAACCATGCATAATATATGTAAAAATGTAATTTAAGGTTGTGGAATAATGGAGAAAGAAACATAAAACTAGGTCACACTGAATTTTATATGACCCTACTCAGCAGAGATTCTAGAGTTAATGTGCAAATTCACATAGATAAAAATTCTTTCAAAATTTGAATTTGTCAAAACGTAGTCTACCACAAAGGATTTAGAGATTCCTAATATTTAGCTTTTTAGTGTTGATGAAAGAATTTTAAGGCTCAGAGAATTTGTAAGGCTAGCATAGGTATGTTGTGTAAAGCCTAATCCTCCACACTAGGAAGCACCAACAGACTCTCCCTTCACTAATCCTTCAGGCCAAAACTAGTGAGAGGAGCACCAGCACACTTGAAGGTCTCTGTCTTTGCCCCTTTCCTTGTGCCCGAACTTATGATCAGAGGTGATGATGCTCAGTTGATGAATTAAATGCAATGAGTTTAATTGAGCCCTGAAATAGAAAATACCAGCTGGCAGCACTGGTTCAACAAAGACAAGGTGATTGTAATTAATATAATGTGCAGTATAGACAAAGTAATGTCCATGATTACCTGACCCATAATGGGCAGCACTCAAAGAATAAATTTGATGGTGATATGGTTCATATTTACCTTTAACACGGGCTAATAAATCATGGTGTTTCCAAGTATGAAATATGTAAGAAATATACTATATTATTTTTTGATCTGTGTAAACTTTGAATGGGACCTTGAACAGCAGAAACCCTTCATCACTTCATCAGATGCCTGCTATTCTACCACTTGGACAGCACACACAATGGTACTTTATGTGCCAGAGGCAAATAAGGATGTTGTTTGGAGCCTTTGGCAGGTACCTATACGTGACTCATGGAAGAATCCTTTGGAATTTTGGAATAAGGATCTACTACCATCTACAGACAACTATTCTCCCTTTGAAAGACAAGCCTTTCTCTGCTTTTGGTCCACAGAGGAACTCAACATTTAACAAGTCACAAAGCTACCATGCAATCTGAGTAGCCCTTCATGAACTGAGTTCTATCTAACCTACTAAGTCATAAAATAATATGTGAAAAGCAACAATTCATTATCAAATGGTATAAACATTATCTGGTCCAAACAAATTCTGATGGTTTTAGCAATTCACATAAAAAAAATTGTAGAAAGGCATATAGTTTCCACTGCAATTACAATGCTATCTGATATGAAGCATTTTTTTATAAAGCCTCATGGAGTGCTCTCTATGATCTGTTGGCTGAGGAAAAAAAGAATTACTTAGATTACTGGTAATTCTGCATGCAGACGTGGGTATTTGTAGCACTATAATGCCTTCATGAGACATTACTGAAATACTCAGGCATAGCTAAATATTCACAGTAGACAGAACTTCTTGTATACACATAGTATCAAATTTTGTTTAGAAGGATAAATGGTCAGATATGTGATTGTTCAGTGAACCACAGTCTATAGCCAATGGAGTTACTAAACTGTCAAGGACTTGAAAAAATCGTGATTGGAAAATAGGTAAGAAAGATATATAGGAAAGAAAAAATGTGGATAGATCTCACCAACTGAGCAAAGTATAGATACATTTGAATCTCATATAAATTCTCATCAAAAGGTAACTTCAGCAAAAAAAAGAATAGAATAATTAAGTCTATTGGATGGCCATTCTGTGACTGGTCAGTCTCTTGCTCAACCATCTTCATCCTTGCCCAAATGACTTTGAACACAGTGGCCATGTTTAAAAAACATTATGCATGGACTCTACAACATGGATTTCTACTTACCTAGTGACCTGGCTACAACTGCTGCTAAGGCCCAGAAATTCCAACAACAAAGACCAACACTGAGCACCAGATATAGCACCATTTCTTGGGATGACAAGCCATAAAAAAAATTCAAATCCAGAATTGTTTAAATGGCTTAAAGGATAAAGTCCAGATAGATTAAAAATGGTTGTACACCAGTGGAAGGCCCAACAATCTAATAACTGTTTAGTCCATGAGCCTGGATGTCTTGAGTGGTCTTCAGTATAAACTGAAATCCTGAAAAAGTAAGTGCTAACACAAGTGGATGAATAGATTTGCAAGTGAGAGCAAAGATAAAGAGACAAGAGAGCCAGCTTTCTTCTTTCATGTTTTATACATAGGTGGCCAGCAGAAGTTGTTGCTCAATTAAAGACGGATCTTACCACCTCAATGATCTGAATTAAGAGTGGGTCTACACACGTCCAATTACTTAGTTAAGCAAAAACCCCTCACACTTTTACCCAGCCATTCATATTTTAATGAATTCCAGATGTAGTCAAGTTGACAAGCAAGAATAGCCACCATAAGAACATAGCAATAAAATTACTCTTAATGACACTACGACATAATCATAGATCAGTGTGTTGCTCAGCCAACGTCAGAGAAACTTCGTTCTAAAGCAGGTGCTAAGAAATAAAGATAGCCAAAGCTGACTGTGTGAAAAGAATAAGAACTCTCAGAACATGCTGTTCTAAGTTGGATGTTTCCATCAATCTCTCCCCTAAGAGGCCAGGAAAACCCACGAAGAAGAAGGTGGTAAGAGGATAAAAGCCAGAGGTATTAGAGGACCAAGAAAATAAATCCCTCTACATCAACATAATTAATGCACATGGGAACTCACAGAGACTGAGGAAGCATACACAGGGGCCGCACAGGTATGCAACAGAAGAAGTTTTGTAGCTGAAATGATAAACGGACACATGCTCTTAACCCTAATAAGTAGCTATTTCTAATTGATAGCCATTTGCAAATAAAAAATTAGTTTTCTTCAAGGGAGTCTCACTGGGGAAATAAACAACTATTAACAGTAGGCCGTATGCCTAGCAGACCATGTCCAAGAGAAAACAAACTCATGGCCTTTTGGGAGGATTGTTATCTCATTATGTTACAGCAGGACATTGTCTTTTCTTTTTTATTTTAAACTTTATCTTTTTTATTTCTTTATTTTTTTTACTATTTACTTTCATTTAGTTTTAACCATATAGGTCCTTTGCATATGAATTATGGCTTCTGGTTTTGTGGTTTTGTGGAATTTCTAAATTTAAAAATGAGTGGGTCTCTACCTCTGTATCTCATTCTTCTACCCTTGCTTGAATTCTTTTCTCAATGTTTGTTGTTTGTTTTGTCTAACTCTAATTTATTTTTGTTTCATCTTATTATATTATATTTTATTTTTATCTCTTTGATATATGATTGTATTCTAATAAAAAAGGAAAATGAGGAGGATTTGGATGGTAGGGTTATTAGAAAAGTGCTGGATGGTGTGGAGGGAGGGGACATTGTAGTTAGAATTTATTGTGTGAAAAACATATATTTTCTTTTTTATTGGATATTTTATTTACATTTCAGATGTCATCCCCTTTTCCCATTTCCCCTCCCTAGAAAACCCCTATCCCATGCCCCCTTTTCCTTTTCACTTTTATACAATTTTTTAAAATGTTAGTCAAAGGCTTTATAAATTTGGTAATGATCAGTCAGAAGTGTAACCCAATACCCAGCCTAGATATATAAACTATCTTTGACTGGTGGAGACACATGAACATCTGCCTCCATGTTCCCTCCCCTCTTTCTCTCTCTTTCTCTCTCTCATCACCTAGCTTCTCCTCTACTTCATCTTCTCCTCTCCTTACTCCTTCTCTTTCTCTCTGTACTCCTCCCACCTTAGCTCCTCCTACATATCACCCTTCCTGTTAAAATAAAACTTTTCTCTTAAAATACTATTAGTGCATAATTATGCCAATTTGTACCAGTGAGGTACAAGTTAGTCCTAATAACCAGTCCATCATTTTGTTGACTAACCAGAACTTCTGTCATCGATCCTAACTAAAACACTTAGTTCTGAACCTGGATTTTTTCTTGGCTTTAGAATGAATGTCAGCTGAAAACCCTCCACTCAAATCTTTTCTCTCAAAGTATATAGCTTTGAGACTATAAGTTTTTAACCCCGTCAGAAATTCAGAATGACTGAGTTAACTGAAATTATGGGGCACACAAAGCATAGCTTCTAAAACTTAGCCAATTTATAGAGACTGCTGAACACCTGGACAGTCCCTATAATTCAAAACGTTGGAGCATCTGGTCTTCAGCCTTCTGGCCCAAGATCTTCTGACAAACCATAGTGATGCAGAATTACTAAGGGCTGATTACTCTGTCTAGGCAAATATAATTTCTTAAATTGTACAAAATTTACTTCAATTTCAAATTTAAGGTTTCCATTGGTCCGAGCTTCTTATTGATATAAAAGTGAGATGAATATTGATACTCACATAGGCATAGTGCCAGTATAACACATTTAGGAATACAAGGCTTAGACCCAGTCCTTCTTTAACTTTTCTAACTGATTTGGGATGATTAGCCTGTGAGTTAAGGGACATAGCAAATTCAGGGCTTTGAGCTTATTGATGAGGTATTTTCTGTATTTTATTTAGAAATAGCTGAGAGAAGTTAACAGACAACAGTCCAGATTGCCTTACATGGATAGTTGGTTTTCAAAAGGTCAGAAGTCCACAGAATTGATTTTACAAACATTTCTGTATTAATGTTCAACTTGATTAGAGACCTGTCTGCTACTGACAGCTTCCTGTCTTGGATTCTAAGAAGAAATTGAGCATCCTTGGAGTTACTCCAGTTGTGAGGAGACAGCCACTAGGTAAGAATTGCCTCTTCCCATCTACAGACAAATTACTGTCCAGAAAATGATGCACTTGCAGAATAAACATTTTCAATAAAATGATAAAAAGTCTATTTACTTTCTATCACCTCGATTATATGAGGAATACTTTTTTCCTTTCCCAGAAGAATTATAACAATGAAATTTATGTCTATTATTTATACTACCTTTTCAAATACTAACTGAATTTTCATGTTACTAATGATCTTATCTTTACTTTTCTTTATGTTCTGTACGTGTCACTTTCTAAATTCTAAATTATTTTGTTTTATTTTATTTTATTTTATTTTATTTTTGAATAAGGTCTCCCTGGATTGCCTTGGCTGTCCAGAACTCACAATAGAGCCAACTGTTCTCAAATACACAAAGAAATATATATTCGAGTTCAGTAAAAGAAAAAGTATCAGTTTACTTACTCTAGAAATTGATGTTCAATAAATGAAATATCATAGAAAAGAAGCTATACGACTGAAGAATTTTCTCACAGCTTCTTTCATGTCCCTGTTCCTCAGGCTATAGATAAAAGGGTTCAGCATCTGAGGTACAACAGAATACATCACTGAAGCCACTGCAGTCTTTCTGGATGAACCCATAATAATAGATGAAATATATACTCCAAAACCTGTCCCATAGAACAAGCACACAACTGATAGGTGAGACCCACAGGTGGAAAAGGCTTTGTGCTTTCCTTCTGATGATGCCATTCTCAAAATAGAAGATATTATATGAACATAAGAACAAACTATCCCACAGATAGGAATACCAATAAATATGCATGAGGAAATATAGATCAATATGTTATCAATGAGAATATCAGAACAGGACAACTTGAGGATTTGGGGAAGTTCACAGAAGAAATTTGATATTTCCAGCTGTGTGCAGAATGACAGTCTGAGCACCATCAGGCTGTGCATTAAGGAATCTACAACACTAACAAGCAGGGACAATAGAATCAGCAGGACACAGAAACAGGGTTCCATGATGACTGTGTACCTCAGGGGGTGACAAATAGCAATATAGCGGTCATAAGCCATTACTGCAAGGAGACAGTTTTCCATGCCACCAAAAATTAAGACAAAGCTCATTTGAGTGAGGCAGCCTTTGTATGTGATGCTTTGACTATTTTCTCTTATGTTCGCCAGCATTTTTGGGATCGTGCTTGTGCTTAAACAGATGTCATTTAAGGACAAATTAGAGAGAAATAAGTACATAGGGGTATGAAGATGGGAGTCAGAGATAGAAATCAAGATTATAAGAAGGTTTCCCAGGACGGTGACCAGATATATAGAAAAGAACAAGCTGACCAAGACAGGTTGCAGTTTTGGGTCTTCTGTCAGTCCCAGAAGAAAGAATCCTGGAAAAGCTGTTTGATTTCTCTTTTCCATGTTCATAGATCTGAAAGAGATGATGATATGGGAAAAAATTAATAACAAGTTTGGATAAAGCTGTCATACCTAAGAACTTGTTGGAATACTATCCCTGAAGTCTGAAGTTATACTTCAGTACAGAAATATGGGTCTCAAACTTCTGACACCCAGAAACAAGCATGAAGACTAGGATGCTTCAGCAGCCAACCTGTAATCCAACTTTAAAGGTCTTGAATGTGTGTTTTTGAAAATCAGCTGTATGAAGAAAGTCCCGATCATGAAGGAACATCAACATAGCAGCTGTTTCATGAGAGATCGTCACAGACTGCCTCCTAGCAGCACGCATGTCCCTGAGAGATTCAATATCCAAAGCTCTTCATTAGACCTGAACTTGCTTCATCATTTTGACCTCATGAGTACACATCCTAAGAGACTATAGGGGAGCAAATTTGCGTTATGCACTTTATGGCACCAGGATCCCACCTTATAGTATTCAAACATCTTGTTTCTACTTCTTTCCATTGTACAGGCCTTGAGAATATGCTATACGATATTTATATTAATTTTCAACTTACATTTTTCTATATGTTTTATACCATTCATCTGCATGGCAGAACTGTGTGCTATGAAGTATATACAACATATATATATATATAAAATATTATAAAAACTAAAACATCAAATATAGTCCTACTCACATTTCATTAATGTTTCCAGAATTTTAACTTTTTTTCATATTTTCTACAGAAGACTAAAATACCTGAATATTGATTACTAAAATACTATGTCATGTTATACCTTCCTGGAATATTTGTTAATATATTTTCCAATTTAATCATAACATATTTAATATTCATTATCCATCAAAATGATGGAAAGCATTGAAAGTGCTATTAGTAATAGGAGACTTTGATAGAATTTCAAAATTAATCCAACACAGTAGATTTGCTCAGAATTTAAACTTATTTAAATAGATTTAAATACTTTTACATGGTAACACTCATTTTACAAATGCCTTTAAGAATTGTGAGATTCTATAAATCCATTTAACCCCCTTTATCAATATATTCTCCCTCTTTCAAATGTCTCTCAAAATGGGCACTTGATAATTCTCTCACCTCTTTGGATGTTTCTAGTGAAACACACATATCTGAAGATTCAGTAACAACGCACAAATGAAAGAAACTATGTAATGGTTGTCTTCCTGGGTCTGAGCTACCTAACTCATGATCTTTATAGGTCCATTGACCACTGTAAATTTCATAATTTCAGTTTCTCAAAGCTTAATAATATTCATTATGAACATATATTACAGTATCCATTATCTATTCATCAGTTGATAGTCATCTAAGCAGTGTGCATTTTTTTGATTTCTGTAAATAGAACAGCAATAAATGTAGAAATGAAGGTATCTCTATCATAAGATATAGAATATTTTAAATATTAGCTGAAGGATTGCATAGCTCTATCATGAGGTAGAACTATTTACAGGTTTGTTAAGAACATCCACACCAATTTCCATATTGGATGGACAAATTTGTTCTATCATCAACAATATTAAAATGTTTCTCATAATAAAGACAGCAGTTTTCAGTTTTCATAATTTGTTTTTTTTTGTTTATTTGTTTGCCTTAGCCATTATGACTACAGTAAAATGATTAAACCATTTTTCATTTTTGTTTCCATGATGGAAACACTCTATGATGGAAACATGATGGAAAAAAATGTTAAAAATGATTGAACACTTTTTGTAATGTTACTCATCCCTTTGTGTTTTATTTTGTGAGAACCCCTGTTTAGTTTCATCTTACACCTTTAAACAGGTTGTTTTCTTTAATTTTTCGGAGGACGCAAATTATAATGGGTGAAGAGAAGGCAGAAACTAGAAGAAGGAAACTAATTAAATGAATAAAGATTTTTTTCCAAAATGTCATTTGGAAATATACTACTTTAGAATATTCCTCAAATATATCTATATGTATACATTAAAAGAGTCAAAATGGAGTCATTGTAAAATGGGGGAAACCCCTCCCCCCATACTATACAGCAAAGACTAAGAAATAAAAATCCCAAGAATAGCTTATTTATTTTGGAGTTATTTGGAGTTACCTTTAAAAAATGGAAAATAGTACTTTTGTTCTTTTGTTGACCCTCTGACACTTTAAGGTAAGTCCTATTGTTGAAAGCACTATGTACTCAAGTCATAGAACATAGAGAAATCAAGTTGGTACAGATGTTAAAGCTTTATCTCTATGGGTTGGCCATTATAATGCTGGATGGTGCTATGCATGCTATTAGAGGAGAAAAGTAGTGACCAGTCTTACTTAGTTGCGAACCTCATATGCAAAATTAACAACAGGTCCTGCATGTCATGCTCACTGATGTAAAATTGGCAAGGAACTGATCAACCACTTTCTCATTAGATTTAAAAACTGCTCTACAAGATGGAATCTGTATCTAGCAAAATTAATGGACCAAGAACTTATACAGATATACGTTAGACCTTAGCAAAGAATCCACTATTATTATTTTGTTAAATGGACATAGTATTAAGCCAACTCAAAACAAGTTACAAACGTACTCTTGTACTCAAAGATTAAGCCATCACTGCAGAAGATTCCTCTGGCAGTGGATAGAAATAAATACAGAGCCCCTCAGCTAGACAACATTCAAAGTGAGAACCCTTGTAGAACTAAGTCTTACATGTGATGCTCCCATGAATTCCATTCTGTCACAGCTTAGGAAACTCTGCAGAAGGGGTGGTGAAAAGATTTTAAAAGCTAGCTAGAGAGCATACCTTCTATGCATATTAGAACAGTTGTATATATGAAAATCACAAAGACTGTGGCATTACACAATGCTTGCCCAGGTCTGTCTCTGATGGGGTAACAGTGTTAAGAGTGGAAATGGACACAAAACCATATCCTAAACAAAGAAGCTACTTACAATGGATAACAACTTGCAAACTAAAGAAGTTATTTTCTCCAACAGAGTTTTAGTGGAAATGCAAACCACTCTTAAGGCCAGGCTTTATAATCAGCAGTAGATGACCAACACAACATAAACTTAGAGGTACTTTTGAAGATTTCCTTTTGTCACATAATGCATTGTTGCTTTATCTAGGCATTTATTACTTTTTTTTCTTACCCTACAGTTCTTGTTTATATATTGTGTTTCTGATTTGTGTATTCTTTTCCTTTTTATTTAGTCTTCTCTCATACAATACCTCCCAACCAGAGCCTCCACCCTCCAGTCCTGCCAGTTCTAATCTACATTTCCCCTCTACTTTGAATATACTGTGTGTCTGTTTCCTCTCACAGAAAATCAGACCTCTCAGGAATATATCAACTAGACATACTGTAGCATGTTACATAAGACTAGGCAAACACTCAAGTCAAGATGGGATTAAGAAAGGAATTCAAAGAGCACGCAAAAACCAAACCAAAACAACAACAACAACAACAACCAAAACAGAGATACCTCTACTTCCACTATTAGTTGTCCAACAAAAACCCCAAGATGAACAAAAACATATGCAGAGAATTTAGTGTAGTCTCCATGCAGGCTCAATAACTGCAGCTTCTACTTGATTACTTGACCATATCAAAACTGTTTGTAATGTATATGTGACAACTTCTATAAAGATGAATTCTACAGTTTGACAATTGCAAGATTAGTATTTATGGGGGAGTAGTCATGTTCTTCTTATATCCCTAAGCCTTCTGGAACCTTAAATCCTTCCACTTACACAGCATTCCTGACCTCTGCCTAATGTTTGGCTGTGAGTCTCTGCATCTGCTTCCATCAGCTAACGTAGAAAGCCTCTCTGTTGACAACTGGGCTAGGTACCCATCTATAAGTTTATAACAATATCATTAGAAAGCGTTTATTTCATTGACTTATTTATTTCTGAGAAGTCATGTTTGGTTCTACTATAGGTCATTGGGCCAAACAGTTCCTCAAAATAGAGGCAGTGTTGAGAATGGACTTGGTTTCATGGTCTGGGTCTCAGGGCACTAATCATTTCCTCACTACTCCTACAATCTTTGTGCTACCACTACTCTAATACATTTTGAAGGCAGGATGAGTTATAATCTGAAGGTTTATGGACATGATATTTTCTCCCCCTCTGCCCCATAAATACTAGTCTTCCAATTGTCAAACTGTTGAATAAGTCTTTATAGAAGTTGTTAAATATACTTTACATACAGTTTTGATATGGTCACATCTTACAATTTATTTATTGTATATATGGGATTAATATTGAGCCATTGGTGTTCTGTTTATATTTTTTTCTCCTGTGTCAATGAGTTCAAGTCTATTTACCACTTTCTCTTGTATTAGAATCATTATACCTGGTTTTATAATGAGATGCCTGATCTCCATGGATTTGAGTCTCGTGCAGCATGATAAAAATGGATCTATTTCCATTGTTCTACATACACACCACCAGGTAAAATTGAAAATGCTTTCTTTTTCCCCAGTTTTGTTTTGACTTCTTTGTCAAATCAAATGTCCATATGTATGTCGATTTTTTTTCTGGGTCTTTGAGTCTATTCCATTGACTGAGCCAATACACTGTAGTTTTACCACTGTTGCTTTGTTACACAGCTAGAGGTCCAAGATGATGATTCCTCCAGACATTCTTTTGCTGTTCACAATGGTTCTGGATAGCCCATGTTTTCTCTTTTACAATACGAAGATGAGTATTGCTCTTTCATGATCTGTAAAAAAGTTGTGTATGAATTTTTATGGGAATTGCATTGAATCTGTAAATTGTTTTGGTAATGTGGCTATTATCACTGTGTTAATCCTACTGAATCATGAGCATGGTATATCTTTCCATCCTGTGAGCTCTTCTTAGATTTCTTCTTACAAGAACTTGAAGTTCTTGTCACATGGATCTACCATTTGCTTGGTTAGAGCTACACCAAAATATTTTATATTATTTGTGGTTATTGTGAAGTATGTTGTTTCCCTAATTTCTTTTTCATCATGTTCAACATTTGTATAAAAGGTGGCTACTAATTTCTTTGACATGTATGGTGTGTACTCAAAGATTAGTGACTGTTAACCAGAAAGTAGAGAATATACATGATATACCCTACAGACTCTAAGAAGTTAAAGAAGTAAGTTCTATATGAGGATGCTTAAATTTCACTTAGAAGAGGAAACAAAATAATCACTGGAGGCAGATGGAGGGAGGGACCTGAATGAGAGGGGAAATGGGAGAAAAGTATCAGGATTAAGTATGTGGCAAGACAAGAGAGATGCCCAGAGAACCAGGAAAATAAGTAGAAATATACAACTGCTGGTGTTAGGGGCCTGCAGGTAGGGGGAACCTCTAGAATTTCCCAGAGATCTGGGATGGGGGAAGATCCCAGGAGTCAATGTGGATGACCTTTACCAAAACACCCAACAGTGATTACATGGAACCTGAGGAGACCATCTCCAGTAGTAAGATAGGACCTCTAGTGGAGAAAGGGTGACACCAACCTACATACACAGCTCTTGACGAAAATTTTTCCTGTCCCTAAAAAGTTAGGAACAAAAATGGTGCAGAAGCTGAAAGAATGGCAGACCAGTGGCCCACTCAACTTGTCATTCATTCTGTAGATAGGTACCAACCTCTGACACTATTTTTGATGGTATGTTATGCTCAAAGACAGTAGCCTAGCATGACTGTCCTCTGAAAGGCTTTATAAGCAACTTACTAAGACAGATGCAAATACTCACAGCTAAGCACTGGGAGAATGTCTAGGATCCCTATGGAACAGTTAGGGGGATGATTGAAGGAACTGAAGGGGGTGGCAACCCCACAAGGAAGACCAACAGTGTAAACCAACCTGGACCCTTGAGAGCTCTCAGAATCTGAGCCACTAACCAAAGAGCATACATGTGCTGGTCTGAGGCCCCTGGCACATATGTAGCAGAAGGTTCCATTGTCTGGCCTCAGTGGGAGAGGAGAAGATACACCTAATTCTGTAATGACTTGATGCCTCAAGGTGGGGAGGTATGGGGAGCATGCTATCAAAGGCAACGGAGAGGGAGAATAAGGAGAACTCTGCAAATGGGGACTGAGAAGGGGGCAATATTTGGAATGTAAATAAATAAAATAATTAATTAAAAAATATTCTTCTCAGGATAGAGCTCCATAATGAATTTTGTCTTTTAAGTTCTAAGAAATATGAATAAAATTAAAGACTATCAATTTTAAATTTTAAAAGACTATTAAATAACTATAATAAATCAATTTTGCATTTATCAAGCAAAAGATAAACTCTTTATCTTTTCTCTAGAATATTGCATCTCTCATAATGAATAATGTCATGACTCAGATGTAAGGGCAACAAAAGAAAGTTAAACAGAGTTATGAGGGTTTCATTCATCAAGCACTATTTAAGAATCTTTCACCTAATAATTTTTTTTTTAGCAATCTTTTAATTTTTTTGTGGTGTTTAATTATAGTTGAATATATAAAATTATATAAAAGTTTCAAGATACACAGCATTATAGCTATACATTTATAAATATTGCAATACCATTATAAAAGCTATTATTTAACACATCTATTATTGATATACAAATTAGGTATCCATCAATTTGATACAGTTGGTCATATATATATTCCTTCATAAAACATTGTTAGATACAAGATCACAATCAGATTGTTTTCTGGAAAACAGCAACCTGTGCTACCTCTGTCTACTTTCTTAGATGCCTATGCATTAAGAAACTGTCAGAAACTTGAGATCCCAACTTTGTGGAGGGTTTTGTTGGTTTTGTTTTGTTTTTTGTTTTTCGAGACGGGGTTTCTCTGTGTAGTCCTGACTGTCCTGGAACTCATTCTGTAGACCAGGCTGGCCTTGAACTCAGAAATCCGCCTGTCTCTGCCTCCCAAGTGCTGAGATTAAAGGCGTGCACCACCACTGCCAGGCTCTAACTTTGTGGTTTTAGGTTCATAGGTAAAGATGATTCTGATAGTCAATTTCATAGATAATCCAATCTCTGTTTTCTTCAGTTCCAAGCTCTATTTATTTCATATTTTCTAACTTCATCTTCCTAAATGTTTATATGGCAAAGTGTGTCATATAGCACGATATAACATATCTTCTCTTTGCCAAGATTTTCTCACATATAAAGGAAACCAGTTTGGAAACCAGTGTTTGAGAAAGTACATTTCATTATTTTATTCTCACTTTTTTATTTTATAAGATATAGATATTTTACAATTGATAAAGCTTTTCTTAAGTATAATTTTTTAAATTTATTTTTCACTTTAGAATCCAATATCAACTTTTCCTCTCTTCCCAGTACCCCTCACTCAAGGCAAATCCTCACCACATTCTAATCTCCCTTCTTTTTAGAAGTGGAAGCACCCCTCTGAGTGTTCCTTCCCTATTAACAGCACAACTTCCTTTTCTCCTCTGCCCCTCAGTTCCCACCCCACCCACATACCAAGCCTAGATACATCCTCTCCCAATGAAATCAGATGATGTAGATTTAGGGGTGCAGAAAAGCAACAGGCTCAGGGACATCCTCTGCTCCAGTTGTTGAAGGACCTGCCTGAAGAACAAGCTGCATATCTGCTACATATGTGCATGAGGCCTAGGTCCAGCATGAACTCCTCTGTCTTTTTCAGATCCCCCAGTCTTTTTCCAAACAATTCTATAAAATTCCCCAAACTCCATCTAATGTTTGGTTGGAAATCTCTGTATCTTTTTCCATTGGCTGATGGGTAGAACCTCTCAAAAGGGAAGTTATGTTTAGGTTCCTGTCTGCAAGCATAAGAGAGTATCATTACTAGTGTCAGGGATTGATTAGGTCTTGCCTATGGAATAGGTCTCAATTTGAGGCAATTGTTGGTTGATCATTCCCCTAGTCTCTGCTCTTGTCTCTGTACATCTTGTAGTCAGGACACATTTTGGATGGAAGGTTTTGTGAATGGGTTTATGTAGGAAATCCTGTCTTGCTACATAAAGTGGCCACTTCAGAATCCATATCTATCACTTATAGGAGTCTCAGTCAGAGTTTCCCTCACAGACCTTCTGGGACCTTTCTCCATTCCATGTCTCTGGCATGTCCTAGAGATTGCTCCTCTACCTTCACTGACCTCTCTTCTCTCTCCCCTGCTCTCTTTACATGGACTCAATTGCACAGTACCAAGACATAGGCTAACAAAATGGTTTCATAAACAAAATCCATCATTTTGCCTCATACAAAAATCACATCTCAGCAATAAATATAGTCATTATGTAAGTACAAAGGGCTGAAAATAGTTTTTCCAAACAAACAAACCTAATAAAAAAAACTGGAGTAGACATTCTAATATCTAATAAAATAGACTTTCAATGGAAATGAAAAAAAAAAAAAAGACAGGGAAGGACACGTCATACTCATAAAAGAAAAAAAATCCACCAATATTATTTCTCAATTCTCAACATCTATGCCCCAAGTGTAAGGGCACCCACATTCATAAGAGAAAAATTACTAAAGCTTAAATCATACACAGAACTCCACACATTAATAATGGGAGACCTCATTCTCACCAGTGGACATGTCATCAAGACAGAAACTAAACAGAGAATAAAAAAACTAACAAGTTATAATTCAAATGGAGCTCATAAATATCTATAAAATATTTCACCCAAATATAAAACATATAGCTATTTCTCAGCACCTCACGGAATCTTCTCCAAAACTAACCATATAATCAGTCACAAAGAAAATGTCAATTGATTCAAGAAGATTAAAATAACCTCATGTGTTTTATTAGATCACTATTAATTAAACCTGAACTTTAGCAACATCAGAAATAACAGAAACTGAATAAGTCACTACTCAATGACCATTGGGTCAGGGAAGAAATAAAGAAATTAAATAATTTCTAGAATTCAATGAAAATAAGGTCATAACATACCAAAACTCATGGTACACTATCAAATCATTGCTAAGACAAAAGTTCATATAACTAAGTACTCTCATAAAGAAATTGGAGAGTTTGTATAACAACAGATTAAAAGTACATCTGAAAGAAAAAAGAAAACAAGAAGCAAACACACCCAGGAGGAATAGACAGTAGACAAAAATCTCTGGTGGAATGATGTGTTGTCATTTATTCCTGAATGGAGTAGAGCATAGAACATTAGAATAATAACACAGGCAACAGCAATGAATACTTAGAATTAGATAATATAGATACTCATCTGGTCCATGTGTCTTAAATTAAGAGTTGAAATCCAGAAAGTCAATTGTCATAACATGATATAATCTACATGACCTAGATTGTGAAAATCCTCCTTGAACTTATTTAAACAAGTGTTGGTTTTGTTATCTGACCTAAAAGAACAGCACCTAATACCAGTAATCCTTTAGTAACTAGCATCCATGGGATACATTAAATATTTGTAAAGATATTTTTTCATATAATAGCACTTTCCTCCCTTACATTATCTTTTGTTTAGCATGGATATGTTTTCTTGTATAATTTCAATGTCTTGGCTCTAAACTTGATCAGAAACTTAATTTAATTGAATATGCCCACATCTACGACTTTCTATGGCACAGAACCAGGGTGTTTATAAACCATAGTGGTCTCCTGAGAAAAATGAGACTTTAGTAATGTAAGGTTTTCATATTTGGCATGAAAGGTGATAGAAGTATTGCTACCTCTGAAAGGCCACCTGATTATGAACCTAACTGTAACTGTCTAGTTGTTTGGCATAACATACAAGTAATTTCCACATGACCATCTTATACCTATGAGTTGGTAGTAGGTTCTAAGTCTCTAGTAGGTATTTTGATTCTTTGTTAATGCAGTTTATGTTACCAGATTTGGGGTAACAGCCTTTGAACTCACAAATCAATTCTGCCACATGTTCATATCAATCCTATTAAAAGAGAAAATTAATATTGAAAGGTGAAAAAGGATATTTATTTAATGCATCCACAATGAGAGAGTGACAGCAAGACCAGGTAAGCCCTAAAATCCTCTTCTGAGTCTAAAAATTAGGTTAAGATCTAAATATAAGCTAAGAAATAAGCATAACTGAGAACTTAGGTATTCCCTTGCTTATCAGTGTCTCAGTTTTAAATATCTTCTACAATGTCAACTCATTTTAGCTCTTCATTTTTCAACTAAACCAGAAACAATATCTCAATCTCAATAGTGCATACTTTGGAGCAGCACTTTTAAATAATTTTGATTATAATGTAATTATATAATTTTTTCCATTCTCCTCTCAAATATATCCCCTGGACCTCTCAAAAATGCACAGCCTCTACCCTAGACAAATAATCTATAGGCAACTAAAAGAATGCTGAGAGCAGGAGAAACGGTCCTCCTCAAGAAAAGCATACTGATTATCAAATACTATGTAAATCACAAAACACACACAAATAACATTGGACAGATTGATAAAAGTAGAACATTGACCTGTATTGTGTTGGAGATGGCTATGAAAGCATACATAACCGATATAGTAAAACAACTTGTGATATTGTTTTTCCTCTTCATTTGCATATTGGTCTTCTTAACAATTAAAAGACCTCTGTTGACACAAATGGATAATTTTACCCACATTTCTTTACCTAAATGAAAACTTCATTGAGGCTAGAAAACTGGCCTCATTTTCAATGGTTGCATTGTATCAAAAATACATATTTTTATAAAATAAATTCTGAATACTGTTTTTTTCTCTCTACACTCTTCTAAGTTTTTCTCCATTTTCTCTCCCATTCAATCAATATTTTTCTCTCCTTGGAAAACAAAAATGCATTTTAGAAATAAATAATACAGTAAGATAAGATAAATCAGGCACAAAGATATTGGAAGACAAAAAAGACCGAATAAGAAACTGCCAAAGAAAATACAAAAGAAATGCATATAGACACAGAGATACGAATTATCACACACAGGAATCCATAAAAAGAACTTGAACCATTAAACTTAAGCAAAGGACCTTAGAGGTTAAAAAATGTCATAGCTTAGCATTATAAAACACAACAAAAGTGTTGTTGAGTTCATTTAGTATTAGAAATCTACTACTAAGCATGGGGCTTACACTTAAGAGTGATTGTTTCTCTAATTACTCTCCATGAAGAAAACTAAATTTTTGTTCTTAAGTACTTATAAATTAGAGATATGTCCATATAAAATGGACTTCTCCAGGCTTTGTTTATGCTGCCTCGGGGTCTCTGGGCTCATATGTACCATAGTTATATTTAGGAAGCCATGTTTCTTTGTTGAACTTTATGACCACTGGCTCTGCAACTCTCTCAGTCTTCTCCTCTGGAGGGTTCCATAAGCCTAAATGGAGTGATTTGATTGAGACTTCACTTTTAGGGCACCATTTTCTAAAGTCTTTTACTGTCTTCATGTCTGCTATCAATCTGTGTGTTTAATTCTACCTGCTGTTAAGAGAAAGCTTCTCTTACAATGGCTGAGCAAAGCACTGCTCTGGGAGTGCAGTAGAATATCATTAAGAAACATTTTATTGATAAATTCTTTAAGAAAAATGGTAATATTTGGGTTTTGAGTTTTTGGTAACTCAATCTCTGTTGGATATGGGTTCCACTTCATGGAATGGGCCTTTCCTCATCCCACAAGTTTGAACCACCATTATATTAGCATATCTTGCAGGAAGGACACCATTGTAGATTGAAGGTTTTGTACCAGGATGGTGTTTCCATTTCTATGTTCCTATCATGCACAGAAGCTTCCAGTACCAAGCCAACTAAGTTATAGGGATATAGACTATAGGTAGGCACTATCTGTACTATTTGTGTTCAATAAATTGTATAGGTGTTCTCTTCAACAATGGTACCATGCCAGTTTGTGGATAGCAACCTATAACCCGATAAAGAGCCTGGGTTGTTTGGGACTTCCCATTGGACCCTTTGGGCCAATGACTCAATTATCTATAACCCATTCTCAGTTATAGAGGCTTCATTTTGTAACAAAATATGACCAATTCAAACAATGTATTTCCCACTATACAGCAATTTCATTTGGATTACCTTTATATTAGTATATATTTTAGGAAACCTTTACTATATTCCATGTAATCCCTTAAAATAGTCTTCAATTTTAACTAACTCTGTGTCACTTCCATATTAACTCATTTTATTTCCCTCTCTCTGCTTGATCCTCTGTTCCAGTTTCTGTTTTCATTGATGCATTAACTCTTATACTTCCCTTTTCTACAAATATCTATTCACCCTCCTAATCCTTACTCTATATCTAACATCTGTGATTCTACAAATGGAGGCTTGTTTATGATTAACTAAAATCATACTATCCATATAGAAGCAACTACATCATCATATTTCTCTTTCTGTATTATCTCATTTAGAATTATTATATTTCTAGTTCAATATATTTATCTGAGAATTTCATTATTTCATTTTTAATACCTAAGCAATATTTCATGTTAATTGTAACCCATTTTCTGCATGAATACATTGTTGACAGACAATTAGGCTCTTTCCAGTTTCTGGCTTTTACTAATAGAATGGCAATCAGTGAGTATGGTTGAGCAAACATTTCTGTGGAAAGATAATGCATCAATTGGATATAAGCCTAATAGCGATACAGTTGGATTGGTGGGTATTTCCATTCCCATTTTTCTAATGAACCATTACACTGACTTTTTTAGTGGCTGTTCAAATGTACACTTGCACTATAAATGGATGAGTGTTTGCCTAACTCAACATACTCACCAATATGAGCTATAATTTGTTTTATTGGTTAAAAACATTCTGATAAGTGTAAGGTGAAATCTCAAAGTACTTTTGATATGAATTTCCCTGATGATGTTGAATATCTCAAGAGATGCTTAGCTATTTGTGTTTTGAGAATCATTTATTTAAATCTGTGCCACATTTTTATTTTGTTATTTGTTTCCTTGTTAGCAATGATTTTGTTTGCTTTATTTATTTACTTGGGATAATAGCCCCTATCAAATGTATAACACTGTACATATAAAAAGTGTTTTCTCACCATGTAGGAATCTGCTTTATCTGAATGATGATATCCTTTGATATGCAAATTTTAAGTTTCATGAAATATCATTTATTAATTGTTTATCTTACTGCCTGTGCTAGAAGTGTTCTCTTCAGAAATATTTTTTCTTGTACCGGGAAGTTCCTAACTTTCTTCTCTATCAGATTCAACTTAACTGATCTTATGTTGAAGACATTGACCCAGTTGGAGTTCAGTTTTTCCAGCGTGATGAGTATAGATCTATTTTCATTCTCCTATATTCATTCTTTCAGTTTGACCAGCATCATTTACTCTGTCTTAGCTTCCATCTTCACATTGTTTTCTTCTTCCATATCCTTAATAGTGATATTGTACTTACTTTAACTTTCTTTCCTCTACATTACAAATATAAGAGAAAATGTGTGAAGCATTTTTGTGTGTGATGATGATTGCTTCTTTATTATCAAAAGGGCATTCTCATCTACATTCATTTTTCTGACCTTAGAAACAACATCTTTATTTGTGCTTTACCTAGTGGATCTCTGGAATGTACATTAGAGAATTCAGCACTTCCCTAATGTGGTTAGTTTTGTAGTGGAATAATTTATCAGTATTTTTCTTTTGTTGATATGTCATGATACTGGAGATGCCACTTGCCTTGTAAAAAAATTCATTGTTTTTATTTACTTTGCAATCAATGATGACATGTGCTGAGGTATATTTTTACTTTTTTTACAAAATAGAAATGAAATCCATTATTATTTTCAAGCATCCTCTGTTGAACATCCTGCTAATTCATTTACTGGGCTTATTTACATGGAACTATGGAGTTGAGAAGCATGCGTCATAGGGTATTTCAAGCTTCTGAGAGACTGATCCGCTCCTCAGACAGTGAAACATTCAGTCTGGTTTGTGTTTCTCTGTGTATTCCCTTGGAAATCAAGGAAACATGGAAGCTTGAAAGGACAATTTATACTAGACTTTAATCTTGAATACCATGTACAGTTTGTAAATATCATTGTATCCTGGCAACTATAACTGTATTGATCCTGGCATTTGCCACTATATTTTTTTTTATAAGGGTATGAAAAGTCTGATTGTTCTCAATAAAAATTGCTACAGCTTAAGTTTTGTTCTTAACCTTCCAATTAGCCTGATATACAGCTGTTTCAGGATATGTAAGATGATTTTGACCCAGTAAGAAAGTGTTGACACTTACATTTGCTTATTATGACTAGTAATTTTTTGAAATGACACTATTTTTATGTTGATATTTCTTGTCTTAATAATTTCCATACATTATTACTCAAAGACCTCCTGTGTGATGGGGAGTTGTCATAAAATTTATTATGGCTCATAAGAAAACTGTTTTATTTACCCTTCTAATTGCTTTAATAAAGTACCTGACAAGATGAAGTTTAATACAGAAATTGTTCAGTTTTGTTTTATGGTTCAAGTTTACCAGAGTCTATCAGAGTGTGTGATATTGACAAATCAGTACATTAGCCAGGTCTATAAAATGAAGATTTCAGAAAATATAATGAGGAAAATATGGTCTTATGTGTCAGGACCCCAAATATTCTGCGTTGCTCACATTCACATAGTTGGTCTTTATGGGCATCAGTCCTGGAATATTAGTAAAATTAATTTACTGTCTAGTAAAAAGCTTTAGTTATTAAACTGTCAGGGATTTAGAGATTATTAGGTGTCAGCCAGTGTCTGCAATGTCAAAAAAGAATAGATTCATTTTCATCTAAAGATTGCCCTATTCAAGGACTTATTATTACTGTTTTCTTTCATACTTTGGGGTATGCTAAAGATTATTTTCCTTGAAAATATCTGAGTAATGAAGTGTGTTGTATTTAACAATTTGACATGAGGTCAGTTCTTTCACCACAGATTTATCTTAGGAAATCAGTGAGGAAATTGTATGTCAAAGATATTGAGAGTAGGTTTCAGATGAGCACCCTAATATTTTATCAATGAATTATCATTTACACTGTAACAAATATTCAGTTTGCCTTCATTCTGCTAGATATTTATTATGTATATTCAGAGCATCCAGAGAAAGTTTATTCCAAAAGAGAAATATGATCCTTCTCAGAGACACTATGAAACTAACAGATTTATGAACCAAATGGATTTAACTGATATCTATAGAACATTTCATCCAAAAACAAAAGAATATACCTTTTTCTCAGCACCTCATGATACCTGATTGGTCACAAAACAGGCCTCAACAGATACAAAAAGACTGAAATAATATCTTGTACCCTATCAGACCACCATGGACTAAGGCTGGTCTTTCATAATGACAAAAACAATGGAAAGCCCACATACACTTGGAAACTGAACAACGCTCTACTCAATGATGACTTGGTCAAGGAAGAAGTAAAGAAAGAAATTAAAGACTTTTGAGAATTTAATGAAAATGAAGACACATCATACCAAAACTTGTGGGACTCCATGAAAGTGATACTAAGAGGAAAACTCATAGCTCTAAGTGCTTACAAAAAAAAAAAAAAGCAAAAAACAAAAAACAAAAAAACATAGAGAGAACATACAGAACATCCACTAATACTCTAACAACTTGACAGCACACCTGAAGACGTTAGAACATAAAGAAGCAAATACACCCGAGAGGAGTAGATGGCAGGAAATAATCAAACTCAGAGCTGAAATCAACCAAGTAAAAACAGAAAGAACTATACAAAATATCAACAAAACCAGGAGCTGGTTCTTTAAGAAAATCAACAAGATAAATAAACCTTTAGCCAGACTAATCAAAGGGCACAGAGTCAGTATACAAATTAATAAAATCAGTACTGAAAAGGGAGACATAAAACAGAAATTGAGGAAATTAAAAAAAATCATCAGATCCTACTACAAAGGCCTATACTCAATGAAATTGGATAATCTGGATGAAATGGACAATTTTCTAGATAGATACCAAGTACTATAGAAAAATCAGAAGCAGGTAAACCATGTAAACAGTCCCATAACCCCTAAAGAAATAGAAGCAGTCATTAAAAATCTCCCCACCAAAAATAGTCCAGGATCAGACAGTATAAGTGCAGAATTCTATCAGCCCTTCAAGGAAGACCTAATACCAATTCTCTTCAAACTGTTCCACAGAATAGAAACAGAAGGAACACTACCCAATTTGTTCTATGAAGCTACAATTACGCTCATACCTAAACCTCACAAAGACCCCAACAAAGAAAGAGAACTACAGACCAATCTCACTTGTGAATATTGATGCAAAAATACTCAATGAAATTCTCACAAACCGAATCCAAGAACACAGCAAAACAATAATCCATCATGATCAAGTAGGCTTTATCCCAGGAATGTAGGGAATGTTCAATATTGGGAAATCCACCAATGTAATCCACTACTTAAATAAACTCAAAAAAAGAAAAGAAAAAATCCACATGATCATCTCACTAGATGCTGAGGAAACATTTAACAAAATTCAACATCCCTTCATGTTAAAAGTCTTGGAAAGATCAGGAATTCAAGGCACATACCTAAACAAAGTAAAAGCAATATACAGCAAGCCAGTAGCCAACATCAAACTAAACGGAGAGAAACTGGAAGCAATCCCACTAAGATAAGGGACTACACAAGGCTGCCCACTCTCACCCTACCTATTCAATATAGTACTGGAAGTCCTAGCCAGAACAATTAGACAACAAAAGGAAGTCAAAGGGATACAAATAGGAAAAGAAGAAGTCAAAAGTTCACTATTTGCAGATGATATGATAGTATATTTAAGTGACTCCACAACTTCCACCAGAGAACTCCTAAACCTGAAAAACAACTTCAGCAAATTGGCTGGATATAAAATCAACTCAAACAAATCAGTAGCCTTTCTCTACTTAAAAGATAAACAGGATGAAAAAGAAATTAGGGAAATGACACCCTTCACAGTAGTCACAAATAATATAAAATATCTTGGAGTGAATCTAACCAAGCAAGTGAAAAATCTGTATGACAGGAACTTCAAGTCCCTGAAGAAAGAAGTCGAAGAAGACCTCAGAAGATAGAAAGATCTCCCATGCTCCTGGATTGGCAGGATTAACTTAGTAAAAATGACCATCTTGCCAGAAGCAATCTTCAGGTTCAATGCAATCCTCATCAAAATTCCAAATCAATTCTTCATAGAGATAGATCAATTTTCAAATTCATTTGGAATAACAAAACACCCAGAATAGCGAGAATCATTTTCACAATAAAAGAATTTCTAGGGGAATCACCATCCCTGACTTCAATAGTGTTAAAAAAACTGCATGGTATTGGTACAGAGACAGGCAGGAAGATCAGCGGAATAGAATTGAAGATCCAGAAATGAACCCACATTTCTATGGTCACTTGATCTTTGACAAAGGAGCTAAAGTCATCCAGTGGAAAAAGGACAGCATTGTCAACAAATGGTGCTGTTTCAACAGGAGCTCAGTATGTAGAAGAATGCAAATCAATCCATTTTTATTCCCTTGTACAAAGCTCAAGTCCAAGTGGATAAAGGAACTTCACATAAAACCAGATACACTGAAACTAATAGAAGAGAAGTTAGAAAAGATCCTCGAATACCTAAGCACAGGGGAAAGTTCCTGAACAGAACACCAATGGCTTATGGGCTAAGATCAAGTATTCACAAATCGGACCTCACATTGCAAAGCTTTTGTAAGGCAAAGGACACTGTCAATAGGACAAAACAGCAACCATCAGATTGGGAAAAGATCATTACCAATCCTACATCTGATAGGGGGCTAATATCCAGTATATACAAAGAACTCAAGAAATTATACTCCAGACAACCAAATAACCCTATTAAAAATGGGGTACAGAGCTAAACAAAGAATTCTCAACTGAGAAAACATGAATGGCCGAGAAGCACCTTAAGAAATGCTCAACATCCTTAGTCATCAGGGAAATGCAAATCAAAACAACCCTGAGATACTACCTCACACTAGTCAGAATGGGTAAGATAAGAAACTCAGCTGATAGTAGATGCTGGTAATGATATGGAGAAAGAGGAACACTCCTCCATTGTTGGGGGGATTGCAAGCTGGTACAACCACTCTGGAAATCAGTCTGGCAGTTCCTTAGAAAATTGGACATAGCATTACCTGAGGGCCCAGCTATACCACTCTTAGGCATACACCCAGAAGATGCTCCAACATATGACAAGGACATATGCTTCACTATATTCACAGCAGCCTTATTTATAACAGCCAGAAGCTGGAAAGAACCAAGATGTCCTTCAACAGAGGAATGGATACAAAAAATTGGTACATTTACACAATGTAGTATTACTCAGCTATTAAAAATAATGAATTCGAGAAATTCTTAGGTCAATGGATAGAACTAGAAATTATCATCCTGAGTAAGGTAACCCAATCACAAAAGAACACACATGGTATCTACTCACTGATAAGTGGATATTAGCCCAAAAGCTTGAAATAGCCAAGATTCAACTCACAGACCATATGAAGCTCATGGAGAAGGAAGATCAAGTGTGGGTGCCTCAGTCCTACTTAGAAGGAGTAACAAAATACTCAAGGGAGCAAATATGGAGACAAAATGTGGGACAGAGACTGAAGGAGGGGCCATCTGGTGAGAATTCCATCTGGGTATCCATCTCATGTGCAGTCACCAAAGGTAGACAATGATGTGAATGGCAGGAAGTGCATGTTCAAAAAAGTCTGATATAGCTGTCTCCTTAGAGGTCTGCCAGAGGCTGAGACTCAGAGACAGATGCTCACAGCTAACTACTGATCTGAACAAGAGTTTCCCAATGGAGAAATTAGAGAATAGACTGAAGAAGCTGAAAGGGTTTGTGGCCCCATGAGAATAGCAACAATACCAACCCACCAGAACTCCCCAGGGTCTAAACCACCAGCCTCGGAGCACATAGGGAGGGACCCATGACTCCATCTGTATATGTAGGGAGGATGGCCTTTTTGGGCATAGATGGGAGAAAAGATTCTTGGTCTCATGAAGACTAAACACCTAGTGTGTGGGGGATTTGAGGGTGGGAGGTGGGAGTGGGGGGTAGGTGTTGGCACATCCTCATAGAAGCAGGAGGAGGGGGGCTGGGATAAGGGGTTCCTGGGTGGTGGGGGTATGGGGTAAGGAGATAAAATCTGAAATATAAATATAATATCCAAGAAAAAAAAGAAATGAATTGAGGAAGAGCCCTGAACACCTGATCACAGGGCAAAATTTCCTAAACCGAACACCAGTGATTTATGCTCTAAGATCAACAATGAACCTCATAATGGAACCTCATAAAATTGCAAATCTTCTGTAAGGCAAAGGTCACTGTCAATAGGACAAAACAGCAACCAACATATTGGGAAATGATCTTTACCAATCCTACATTCAATAGAGGGCTAATATCCAATATACACAAAGAACTCAAAAAATTAGACTTCAGAAAACCAAATAACCCTATTGAAAAATGTGGAACGAAGCTAAACAGAGAATTTTTAACTGAGTAATCTCAAATGGCTGAGAAACAGTCAAAGAAATGTTTAAAATCCTTAGTCATCAGGGAAACAAAAATCAAAATGAACCTGAGATTCCACCTCACACCCCTCAGAATAGCTAATCTCAAAAATTTAGGTGACAATGAGTGTTGGCTATACTACTCCTGGGCAGATACCCAAAAGATTATCCAATGTATAACGATACATGCTCCACTATATTCATAGCAGCCATATTTATAATAGCCAGAAGTTAATCCAGATGTCCCTCAACAGAGGAATGGATACAGATGTTGTGGTACATTTACACAACGGAGTACTACTCAATTATCAAGAATGATGAATTCATGAAATTCTTAGGAAAATGGGTGGAAGTAGAAAATATCATCTTGAGTGAGTTAACCCAGTCACAAAAGAACATAGATTACCATGTATGCACTCATTGATAAGTGGATATTAGCCTAAAAGTGCAGAATACCAAAGATACAGTTCACAGACAACATGAAGCTCAATAAGGAAGTCTAAAGTGTGGATGTTTCAGTCCTTAGAAGGGAAAACAAAATAATCAAGGGAGAAAATACAGAGACAAAGTGTGGAGCAGAGACTGAAGGAAAGACCATCCAGAGACTGTTCCACCTGGAGATCCATCCCATATACAGACAGCAAACCCAGACACTATGTGGATGCCAAGAAGTGCTTCTTAATAAGAGCCTGATATAGCTGTCTCCTAAGAGGTTCTGCCAGAGTCTGGCAAATACAGATGCAGATGCTTACTGTTAACCATTGGACTGAGCATGGGGTCCTCAATGGAGGAGTTAGGGAAAGGCCTGAGGGGGCTGAAAAGGTTTGCAACCCATAGCAAGAACAACAGTATCAACCAACAAAACCCCTCCCCCAGAGCTCTCAGGAACTAAACCACCAACCAAAGAGTGCACATGAAGGGACCCATGTCTCTAGCTGCATATGCAGCAGAGGATGGCCTTGTCAGATCAATGGGAGGAGAGGCCCTTGGTCCTGTGAAGGTTTGATGCCCCAGTGCAGGGAAATGCCAGGGTAGGGAGGCAGGAGAGGGTGGGTTGGTGGATGAGCACCTTCATAGAAGCAGGGAGAAGGAGGAAAGGATAGAGGTTTTCTGGAGAGAAAACAAGAAAAGGGAATAAAATTTGAAATGTTAATAAGGAAAATATCCATTTTAAAAGCAGAAATAGGGCAGGGCAGTGCTGACACATGCCTTTAATCCCAGCACTTGGGGGGCAGAGGCAGGCAGATCTCTGAGTTTGAGGACAGCCTGGTTTACAGAGTGAGTTCCAAGACAGCCCGAGCTATACAGAGAAACCCTGTCTCAAAAAACAAAAACAAAACAAAACAAAACAAAACAAAAAACAGAAATAAACTTTTTTCTGCCAAAACCATGCTTAAATAAGTAAAAAAAAAAAATTTAGTCTTTGAGAGGACATTTAGATCTTACTCTTTAAGGCTTGGGAACCACTAAGAAAAATGAAACAGAAAGAGTATAGAAGACAGAGCATAGTGAACATAAGGATTCCAAAATACCATTCTCTAGCCCATATATGGAACTACAAAATTGGACATTCAATAATTATTGTTGATTGTAGTCGGGGGTTTTATGAGAGAAGCTCATACTGCTTGTTTTTTTTTCTTATGAGAAGATTCAAGGAAAGAGGGAATTGATGCATTAATTTGTATGCACAATGCTTACCTTATCAATCTCCAGTGGCTAAATCACATCTGATTGACAAAAAGTTGCATACGATTAAATTTAATGTGTAACATAAGAAACAAAAAATCCTGAGTCTAAGATAGAAACAGGTGGGATAAGAAAGTGTGAGAGGTCAGGAGCCAAATAAATTGTATATGTGAATAAAATTGTCAAAGCATTAACTTAATAAACAAGAAAACATAGATTGAAATATTCTACATAAAATGTTAAAAAACAAAAATGAAACTTTTTATAAAACTAACGCAAAAATTTTTTGAAAATATTCTTCATAAAAGTGATCAGAAACAATAGAATAGTATTGTTATCCACATGGGTCATAAAATCCTGTACATTGAATTCCACACTTCTATATACTCAGTCATTAAGCCTTGCTCTCTTGGGATTGGAATTACAGTAAAATAGATGGTCTACTGGGAAGCACTGGGTGTTAAGTACTTATGATACCTGTACTTCACTGTCAGACTCAGCCTGTGACTAACTCCTTAATGTTCTTTGTATGTTAAATTGAAACACCATCCTACCAAAGATTTGCATTCAACAGAAGATGATCATGGTTTTCTAGGAGCCTGTTGAGTCCTAAGGCAACCAGTCTTGTGCAACACACAGGTGAGATTCTGAGGATCACTATCAGTAAGGTAGCAGATACAATATCATCATGGTATCTTACAGAATACTTTGAAAATAAAGGTAGGGGCTTACAATTCTCTCCATTGAGGAAAAAGTTTATGCAACACAATTTATGAGAAACAAGAGCTTTACTTCACTTGTCAGTTGTTGGTTGATGGACTTAACATATGTATTTCTACTGCAATGCACATATGTCTCATTCTGCTTGTAAAATACTATCTAGAATAGTGCACGTTTTCTTAAGACCAGATATTGGCCATTCCTTGACTACAATGACTATCTCAAATCATTCACATATTTCCTTAAGATATTGTGGTAGTAGTGTCCAGAGAATTTGTGAAAATGTTAGTGTACAAAGATTCTCCTTAAAATTGGCTAAAGTTTATGGCTTAATAATAATCAAATATTTTTGTGCTTCTGGAGTTAGCAGAAAAATAAAATATTCTCAGATTTCTTCTTTTCTTAGGCTTGGGGATGTCTATGTATCACTAAAATTTATTAGCTAGAGATGAGAAGAACCTGGGAGGTCAGTGCTTTATCTTGGTAACAGATACCCATAATAATACTCTGCTTCTTCACACAATTAATCAGAGCTGATATATAATTGTCTTTCAGATCTTTCTAAAGTAATGAAGTAATAAACATACAAAATATATTCCTTGAATATTCTCTTCATTCATCTTCATTTTGAAAATACATTTGATCTCGAATTCAACATGATCATTTGTGCATTGATCATTATTAAATATGTATTTATAAATAAATGTAGAGAAGCATATTACTCAGCACTTAAGGAAAGCAAATACTTACCAAATACTTGAATGTGGTACTAATTAAAATGTATGAAAGATGATTGTACATATTAGTATTAATTTTAAAACCACCAATTATGAATTCCAGTTTAAATATAATCCATATTCTGAGTTTATAAGAATCAAGACAATGCAGAAAAATGATTTATGTTAATACTATGAAATAGAATATTGTTATGATTTGATACACATATAACAGTATAGTTATTCTCCCCAGAAATAAGCAATTCAAGTGTTATGTGAGAGATAGAGCTTCAACTATTATTTATTGAGCTTGAAAAATAAGTAAATCAGTATTTGGGAAAAATTTTTATTTTTTGTTCTTCTGTAGACACCCTTGAATTATTTAGTTGTTTTTAATTATATAGTCATAGCCCACAGTAAAGCATACACTAACTTTTGCATATTCAAAACACCTAATTTTGCATTAGGTTTTTTATTATTATATAGATTTTTCCCAATATACTTCTTAGATTAACACTCACAATGATTTTTATTATGTAACTAATTAAGTAGTTTTCAGGTCAGGTTATCACAGAACATGCTAAAATATACCTAGATTAAATAGTTATTTATAGACACATACACATACACACACATGCACGCACACACATATATAAACACATACACACAGTGATTGTAGTCAGTATCCTGATTAAGGATTTTAAATATTCAGTACAGTATTGATATTTGGGTTTTTGTTGTTGTTGTTGTTTATCATTGAAAATTTTCCAGGAAGTAACTCTGAAACTTAATTGCAGTACAAATACTTTAAAAGACATGAAATTTAAGATATATAATTTTATATTTGTAGATTAAAGTTGTGAATTGAGCATCATTTCAAACTTGTCCCGGTGACAGGAGCAAATCCAGATTTCTCATTTAGTTGCAGTTTCTGAATATTTATAAAATTAATACAATAGTCTGAAATAAATTCATGATGTGCCTCATTAACACAATACATAAAAAGTATGTTTTATAAATGCAGAATGTGTGAGATGATTATTACACTAAATGATTATTGCTATTATAGCTATTTTCCTATTTAATATGAGAAGAAAATCTCTACTTTTCATGATTACTCTCCTACTTTCTTACATCTAGTTTTTTAAGTATGTGTTATCTGTAAGTCTCTATCAAGATACTACAAATTGTTTAACAAGAACATTATTTATATATAGCATTTTGGTATTCTCAACTGTAATTTGTCTAATGATATGTTCTGTATTTTATTAAAATTTCAAGATAAATAGTATTATCTAAATCTATTAAGATAAATTGTAGAGTCATTAACATGGTCTCTATACTTCCTGTAAAATTAATTTCTAAAACAGATGGTTTCTTTTAGTTTTCAGTGACAACACTTTTCAGCTGGAAGACTATAGACAGAATTCACCAATTTTAACTCAAACTCACTTGAAATGATGTTCTGCATTTCTTTAAATTTCATTAATGAGATTTTTAGAGTGCATAAAGTGAAGGAAAGCTTAAGACTATATTTGAAATTAAATGCTAAAATGAGAAAAGATTGTGTTATGTCTGAGAAAATTTAGGAGTGGTAATTACATATTTCCAGAGACATAGGTATAGAATGCTCATAGACTCAAACTGAGCAGAGAAGATTGGAGATCAGACTTGTATTCTGCTGGTTGTGTATATGGTTCTATGCTATCATCTCATAAGTGTGTCAAATGCATAAACCAGTTTAGCTGTAATCCAGAGGGATAACAAGAAGATTTTGATTCAAGTCAAAATTTTTGGCCATTGCTATTGATTTTGAGATTGATACATTCACAGCAGTCTGCCATTTTGCTTGAAGGTGTAGACTCTTAAAGGAGAAAAGGTGAGCTTTATTATTCAATGAAGTGTCATCATTGTCAGGATATTCGCAAATGTTTTTGTATTCTATATGTTGAATAGATATTAGAACACAAGCAACAGGAGAAGTTCAGGCAGGCTATAGAGAAAAATCTGAAATATTTTGTAGTTCATCTTATAACTAAGAAAGGTTTTATTTTGTAAGCACTGTTTCTCAAGCTTTAGAGGGAAAAAAAACATCAATGAGTATTTTTTAAAAAATATTCCTTTCTTAGCATGTGCCTGCGTCAGTGTGAAAGTGCTACATGTGAGATAATATTTTTGGAAGACAGAAGAAATCATAAGTTCTGGAGCTGGTCACAGGAAGTTGGGAGCTTCCAGACAACAGTATAGAGAAAAAAACCTAAATCCTGTGCAAGAGCAGTAAGTGCATTTTACCCAGGAGTCTTTCTCTCCGAGCTTCAGTAGAAGTATTTATTTAAAAATGCAATATATCTCATGATCTTCGAAATTATTAAAAGTAAGTCAAAATATTACAATTCTGTTTATATATGTCCTATACTAATGTGATGTTTCTATTCATTACAAAAATAATATATATTCATTCCACTTTTTTGTCAATATTAATGCATATGCATGGAACCTGCAAACCAAACAGGCATTTCAGAATTCTTTCTCATGGGACTAACATATGCCCCTGAACTACAACCCCTCTTTTTCAACTTGTTCCTGTCCATGTACTTTATCACCATCATTGGAAACCTACTCATTATACTTGCTGTAACCAAGGACTCCCGCCTTCACACCCCAATGTACTTCTTTCTTTGCAATCTATCTCTCACTGATATCTGTACAAGCACAACAACAGTCCCAAAGATACTGTTGAACATCCAAGTCCATGACCAGAGCATCACTTACATAGGTTGCTTGTCTCAGGTATGCTTTATCTTGACATTTTGTGTTTTAGAAAGCTGTCTCCTCACTGTGATGGCTTATGACCGCTATGTGGCCATTTGTCAACCTCTAAGATATACAAACATTATGAACCCTTTTCTATGCATTTTCCTAGTGTTACTTTCCCTGTTCATGAGCACTATGAATGCACTACTCCATACCCTTCTGGTGTTGCCACTGTCCTTCTGCACAGAACAGAATGTCCCCAACTTCTTTTGTGAACTTGGCCAAATCATAAAGCTTTCCTGCTCTGATGTATTTATCAATATTATTTTTACTTATTCTGCAACCATTGTATTTTCAGTTATCCCACTCTCTGGGATTATTTTCTCTTATATTCAAATTGTGTCTTCTATTCTGAAGATCCCATCAGATGGTGGAAGGCGTAAAGCGTTTTCCACCTGTGGGTCTCATCTTTCAGTGGTATCTTTATTCTATGGGACTGGTTTAGGTGTGTACATGAATGCTTCAGTTTCTAACTCTTCCATTAGTAATGTAATAACATCCATGATGTATAGTGTAGTACCTCAAATGCTAAATCCTTTTATCTACAGTTTGAGGAGCAAGGAAATCAAAGGATCCTTGAAGCAGCTCATCATTGGGATCATTTGTTTTCCATAGTTTTGTGTTCTAATTTACTGAGGCATTAAATCAGTGACCTTAGTTCCAATTCAAGGTAAATATATAGACCTGTCTTAAAGGCAGAAATGTGTAGCTATTGAATATGAAAAAAAATAGCTTTAAGTAGATACAATATTTACAGTCTGTTTTACTTCATGTTTTGGGCCAGACAAAATGTATCCCAGAAAAAAACTTCTACTTTGGTTCTGATTAATCAATATTATAAGACATTAACTAATTACTAAATCCCCATAATATTTGTCTTTCTGAGGCAGTATAGCTTCTTCTTTGCTTTGTTTCTTTACTTTTAAAATGCAAAAATACATCTACATATTTATTTTATGTTGGTCATAAAATATTATGCAATAAATGGTTTCCTTTACAAGAATGCTATTGGTTCTGAAATAAGAAAATATCCTCATTCCAGTATAAATGTTGTCTATCACAAATACTTCTGAAGTACTGAAACTAAAATTTCAGATATAAATTATCTTTGTTCATATACAAAATATGAACTTCAATTCAAACTTTATATTTTGTTCGGTCTCTAGCTAGTTTAGGATATTGTAGATAATCCCATATTTGCATGATGTTAGTGGCAAAACTCTGAGTGTCCTCCTATTACATAGCTATTACACTGAAAATGTAGAGTCCCTCACACTCAGGAAGCTGACAACACTTAAGAGGCCGAGAAAGTTCTGAAATTAATAACATTCAAAAGACTTCCCCAAAGTGTTATAGTTCCATCAAAGTTTCTAGGAAGAGAATTCATTCTTATTGAAGTTGTTAAGTTAATCAAAGAGATTTTAGGGTGTAAGCAGTTGTAAGCCATCAGCCATAAGGTGGTAGACATCTGGTTTTGAAGCTGTCTTTGATTTACTTATGTTCGTGAATGATTTTTTTGGTTCAGTAAGCTACACTTGTGTGAAGTTATTTTTTTTCATGCCTTTAACTCATAAGCCACTTGTGAGCATAGTAGCTTTTTCATACTTTTCCAAATAAAATCATACAACATCTGCTCTCAATCCATTATAATACATTTTTTCTAAGAAGTCAGACACACAAAATATTCTTGTCATTATCTGAGTGCTAGATATCAATTTGACAAGTCTATATCTTTATATTCTAACTTGTGAGTATTATTTTACATCATAGCAATGTAAATGCCACATATGACAAAAATATTTGTTTGGAGCTAAGTACTAATATTATCTGTGTGGGTGTAAATATAGTACAAAAATATAACTATTTGTAATATTTTTGAGAATAGAGAGAATTGAATAACTGAATCAGCTTTCTTTTTTTATTTTTGTACATGTTTTCTAAATTCTAGAAATTTGTAAAGTGGACCTCAATCCTTTATGTATGCTTGTACAACTTTTTTTTCGCAGTTTACTTCCATTAACCCAGATCATGTAAGTCTCAATTTTGGTTATTTTTTGTTCTTCTGATATTATACCAACTCACATTTATTGTCAGTATCAACTATTATTTACATTTAAAATATATTTATATCACATGAAATGGCAACTAAAATAACCTAACCTTTAAATTTTTATTGAAATGTGGGGAAAATTTTGTTCTACTGTAAATAAACTTATTAAAAGATGTCCTTTCAAGTTTTTATGTTTAGGTAATAAATATCTATACATTTGTGGTAAAAAGATGTCTTCTAGAACTTAATTGCTCTGAATTGACAAATTCAGCTCCCTGTCTAAAAGTATGCATCCTGATACAGTCTTGTGTTACAAAGATTTTTTTCTTTACTTAAAAATTACAGTTCCTTCTAAGATATTGACATTCACTAATATTTCTGACATTTATTAACTGTGCAAGCTTGGTTTTTTCCAATTTATTTCATGTGGTCTTTCCTGTGGTCATACTCACATATTTCAAAGGCCTTGGCACTAGAATTGGCATGTAGTATATTTTTAGATTTACATAAAGACATATAAATTTCTTATTTTCTTCAATCTTTCAAAAACTGTTCCATTTTTGCTTTTCTCTATATTTGAAAAATAATGTAATAGTAATTGAAACATAATTTGTGTGTGAGTTTTTAAAGATTGCTAATGAAAATAATAAATATAACGTCTAAATCTTTTAAAAAAAAATTACCCAGGTGGTATTTGGATGATACCTACAGCTATGTTCTACCACTGTTTAAATATTTTAAAACCTTCAATGGTCAAAAATGGCAATACAGCTTTGTTCAAATGAAAGTTTTTATTATAGCTCCATATTGACACTTCAAGACATCTCACTTAATACTGTTCATAGACAAATACAAGTGATGTTAGGATTAAACTCTGAGGTTAAATGGTCATGTTTATTCACTGAATGAAAAAATGCATCTCAAGAGATTTCTTAGTGTCATTGCTACAGTCTCATCCTCTGCTTATTATGGTAACATTCAAATAGGACATCTTGGGAGGACACTCATTATGACTTTGAATGTTCCAAAGCGAAATGAAACACCTCATCATGAGAAAATCAAAAATTCTAAAGAAATGTTCCCTAATACTCAGAAAGTAAACAACACAGAAGCACTACAAGTCCTAACAACTGAAAAGATGCACAGGACCCTCCTTTCTTAAGATTATACATGGAGTAAAAACTACTGAAGACACTCAGCAAAGACCAGCTTTCCTGGAAGACATTCATAGAATTCAAGATCCCTAGGAGAGGAAGACATTCAGAGAATTCAAGATCCCTAGGAGAGGCTCAGATCATCCCAACTTTCCAAAAGAGAGAGTCAGACCTTTAGAAATCTCTGAAATTTAGGCATAAGGTTGAGAATTCCACTTCTGTTATGGGCTTTTCATGACACATCTGTATTTGAGTCATTCCTAGTCTTCAAGGTATCACTAAGGGGTTAAAGATTACCCTATAAGGGGTTTAAAGTAATACCACACTAATACTAATGTGACTAATTTCAGTAAATTCATTAGTTTTCCTTGTGTGATATCAACTGTATTATTACTGTGGCCTACCACTTCTTCCCTATCAGAAATGATTAGATGTTGGGTTATATCTTCTCAAGTATGATGTTCCAGAACTATGTCAATAATATCTCCAGACAATTCTTTTCCCACTGTAATTTTAAAATTATCCAATAGGACTATAATCTAATTAGTTGTCTTACAGATTCATGTGGCTCACTCATTTATTAAAATCTATCCACCATGCAAATGTTTGTCTTATCTATGTTCTTCTTAGAGTTTTTTTTCTGATACTTCTCAATGATAATGCAGGCATATATTCATTCATTTAGGCTGTGTTACATAATGTCTGACATGACTGTCAAATAAAACGTTCTATGCAGTGTAATAAAATGGTATAATAATACATGTACAAGTACTGTTATTTTTATTGGTTATTTTATTTATTCACATTTTAAATGTTATCCTCCTTTACTGTTTCCTCTTCGCAAACCTCCTATCCCATCCCCCCTGCTTCTATGAGGGTTTTACTCCACCCATTCACCCTCCCATTTCCACCCCAGCACCCTAGCATTACCCTATACTGGGGTATCAAGCCTTCACAGGACCATGGGTCTCCCCTCCCACTGATGCCAGATAAGGCCATCCTTTGCTACATATACAGCTAGAGTCATGGGTCCCACCATCTGTATTCTTTAGTTGGTGGTTTAGTCCCTGGAGCTCTGGGGGGTCTAGTTGGTTGATATTGTTGTTCTTCCTATGGGGATGCAAACCCCTTCAGCTCCTTTGTTCCTTCTAAAAACTCTTCCATTGGGCCCCATTGTCAGTCAGAAGGTTGGCTGTAATATATATATATATATATATATATTACAAAATGGGCAATAAATTTAGAAGACAGAAAAGAAAGGTACATGGAAGAATTGAGATCAAATATAGGGAAGATAAAAGTACTGTAATTATAATCTCAGAAAACATAATCTATGGCTTCTGAGAACAGTGTTATTCACTCATGCTAAGTACCTCCTCTCAAACTTCTTTTTTCTTTTTTTTTTTTGAACTGATTTTTTTAATTGGGTATTATATTTACATTTCAGATTTTATCCCCTTACCCCACTTTCTCCCACCACCCAGACACCTCCTATCCCATCTGCCCTCCTCATGCTTCTATGAGACTGTGCCCCCACCTACCCCTCGCCCCCACTACCCCCTCCCCACCCTCATAATCCCCTACCACACTCTGTGTTCTTTTTTCATGGGACCAAGAATCTCCTCTCCCACCTATGCCCAATAAGGCCATCCTCCCCTACATATACAGCTGGAATCATGGGTCCCTCCCTATGTGCTCCCAGGCTGGTGGTTTAGACCCTGGAAGCTCTGGTTGGTTAGCATTGTTGCTTTCCTCATGGGGTCACAAACCCTTTCTGCTCCTTCAGTCGTCTCTCTAACTTCTCCATTGGGAAACCCTTGATCATATCAGTGGTTAGCTGTGAGCATCGTCCTCTGAATGTGTCAGTCTCTGGCAGACCTCTGAGGAGACAGCTATATCATATTCTTTACAGCATGCATTTCCAGCCATCCACATCAGTGTCTAGCTTAGGTGACTGTACATGGGATGGATACCCAGGTGGAATGGTCTCCAGATGGCCCCTCCTTCAGTTTCTGTCCCATGTTTTGTTTCCATATTTGCTCCTTTGAGTATTTTTGTTGCTCCTTCTAAGTAGAACTGAGGCATCACCACTTGGTCTTCCTTCTTCATGAGCTTCATGTGGTCTGTGAGTTGAGTCTTCACTAGTCCAAGCTTTTGGGCTAACTTCCGCTTATCAGTGAGTAAATACCATGTGTGTTCTTTTGTGATTGGGTTAACTCACTCAGGATGATAATTTCTAGTTCCATCCATTTACCTAAAAATTTCTCAAATTCATTATTTTTAATAGCTGACTAATACTCCATTGTGTAAATGTACCACATTTTTTGTATCCATTCCTCTGTTGAGGGACATCTTGGTTCTTTCCAGCTTCTGGCTATTATAAATAATGCTGCTATGAACATAGTGGAGCATATGTCCTTGTTATATGTTGGGGCATCTTCTAGCTATGTGCCCGGGAGTGGTATAGATGAATCCTCAGGTAATGCTATGTCCAGTTTTCTGAGGAACTGCCAGACTGATTTCCAGAGTGGTTATACCAGCTTGCAATCCCATCAACAATGGAGGAGTGTTCCTCTTTCTCCACATCCTCGCCAGCATCTACTATCACTTGAGATTTTCATCTTAGCCATTCTGACTGGTGTGAGGTGGTATCTCAGGGTTGTTTTGATTTGCATTTCCCTGATGACTAAGGATGTTGAGCATTTCTTAAAATGTTAGTCGGTCATTTGTGTTTCCTCTGTTGCGAATTCTTTGTTTAGCTCTGTATCCCATTTTTTAATAGGGTTATTTGGTTGTCTGGAGTATAATTTCTTTAGTTCTTTGTATATACTGGATATTAGCCCCCTATCAGATGTAGAATTGGTTAAGATCTTTTCCCAATCTGTTGCTTGCCATTTATATTTATTAACATGCACTTCTTGGTATCCACAATAGTGTCTGGGTTTGGTATCTGTATATGAGTGGGATTCTCCAGTGAGGCAGTCTCTGGATGGCCTTTCCTTCAGTCTCTGCTCCACACTTTGTCTCCATATTTCATCCCATGAGTATTTTGTTCCTCCTTCTAAGAAGGACTGATGCCTATGCAAGGTAATAAATATGGGTCTAATGTTTCTGCAAAGAAAATCTACTATTTATTGAAAATGCTTTTTCTTCCACAGCTTGTAATCAGAACTTTTTACAAACATCAAGTGGCCAAAGTTATGTATACTCATTGTTGCACTATTTGTTGTTTTTAGTCTATGATTTTTGTCATATATCTTCAGCTCTGGAATGATAATCCCTAGACCACTGGTCATTTGTATATGATTTTTATGACTATTACATAACTTGTGGATTTCATACAAATTTTAGGATAGTATTTTATATTTCTATGGATAATAGGGTCAAAGTTTGTATTGGGATTGTATTGAACTTGTATTTAGTTTTTTGATTAAAAGTTATTTTTACAATATTAATTTTAGCACAATATCAGCATAGATATAACTCTATTTTCTAGTGTTTTTACCTCTTCAGTGATTCCAAGTTTTCACTGCAGTAGTCCTTTACTCTCATGGTTAGATTGATGCCTAGATATTTTTACCTTATTTGAGGTTACTGAATATTGGAATATGTTCATTGTCTACCTCAATATTTCAAACTTGGACCAGGTTGCACATCTTGTATACCAGTCCGGTCTCCTCTACACACTTGAATTTATTCCACCCAAGTCATTTCCAACATTTAGGACTCACAGAAATGCATATCTTCATTTCTGTCTAACATTTACTTTCCATAACAAAAACTCAGAATGAAGTCCATATGCGCAAATATCATCACAGTATGACCAACAATGCGAAATAACAAGCCAGTATCGTCTTTCCAAAAGCTACCAGTGATTTAGAAATTTTTGCAAATGAAAATTTCCTAGACGAAAACCACAGAGCTAAAAACCAAACAATAATATAAGTCGCCAATGAATTCAAGGTGTTTAAAAAAGACAAAAATAAACAGCTTAATGAAAAGGACTACAAGGAGAATAAATGTCTGAATGATGCAAAGAAAACAAATATAAAGCTGGTAGAAATGACAAACACAATTCATGATTAAGAGCTATGTTTTCCACTTTCATTTTTGATAAGGGAAATAGTTAAACCTGGGGGCTATAATTAGGGAGGAGGAAGGATGATAGATACAGAAAGTGGGAGAAGTATAAAATAATGGTAAGGGTTTCTGAAGAAATCATGAGGAATCATATTAACAGTCTTACTTTTAAAAATATATAACATACATATAAAAATACATTAATAATTTAAGTGAAATTTTGTTATCTGGTATAAGGAATGTCTGGGAGTCAAAGACAGTCTAACACAAACCACAATACTGTTCATTAAAAGTCCAATTTTAAACTTTGACAAGAGATGTCCAAGAGATTTTCCAAGCACACAACCTATTTTTCTATTGCCTTTGGTTGCCCCCAGAGGTGTGTATTGAACTCTAACAATGATACTCAACAAAAGTTCTAGTCTCTTATGATTCAAGATATATTCTCAGAATAATCCATTGCCACAGGAATTCATAAATTTAAAACACAGAAAAAGGCTTATATGATATTAGAGAGAGCAAAGAGCAAAAGATGGGGGAAATGATACAATTATATAATAACCTTAATATTTAGAAATAATTATTTTTTAAAATACCCCATACTGAACAAATTAAGACATAGAGTTTCTTCACCAAGATAGAACTTCTTATAAAAATAACCCTGACAAATTTACTGATCACACTGTATTTAAAATTAAGTACTAGCTTACTTATACAATCTGGCCTGATAAAAGGGATAGTAAAAATATTAATTTACTAATTCGGTACAATGGGTAATTTTGAGATACAAAGATAGTCTTATGGAGGGCTTATGATGGGTTTACATGGATTATAATGCTCTATTTTTCATCCCAGATCATAGACATATACAGATAAAATAAGCCTGTCTATAAAAATTGTGTGTAAATATTCCACAAATTGTCTGTGTTATACTTCTCAAATAAAAGTAAATAAAGGATTTCTGTGAATAATATTTCTAATATATTCTAGAGATAATATTCTTAGAGGGGCTACGAAGATGGCTAAGTAGTTAAAATTGTATACCTTTCTTGCAGAGTACATGAGTTTGTCTCCCAAGACCCACATCAGAAGGCTAACACCTGCCTGTACAAACCAATGCATTTTTCTGGCCTATGTGGACACTGTACTCACAGATACACACCCACAAATAAACACATACACATAAATAGAAATGAAAGAATTATTTTAAAGTATATCTTTCCTCTACACCTAAGTTTTTGGAAGCTGGAACATCACTAATTCTTTGTGTCCCATACATCTTTTATCTTAGGACTTTACACATAGTTTCATAAATGCAGATCAGTTAGTTAACTGGAAAAGTTCTTATAAAAATTGACAAGTAAATTTAATTTATGAGCAGGAAGTTTGTGGGGGAAAAAAAAAACCTGCCCGGGGCAGGAGAGAGTCTGGGGGCAGCAGGCACAAAGCCGAGAGGGTCGCAGCGGGGTTCCGCAGCACTTCCCACACCATCACCAGCGGCAGATCCCACATTCACTCAGCCACCTGTTTTGCCAGGAATGTCTTATGACTGAGGTCAGGTTAAAGCTGTGAAATTCCCAACTAAAAGCAACTCCACAAATCTTAGAAAACTATTAATGATACTCTGTTATGTGTGCAGACAAGAGCTTAGCATAACTGTCTCCTGAGAGGCTTCATTTAGCAACAGATGAAAAAAAGATGTAGTGACCGGCAGAGAAAGATCAGGTGGTACTTGGAGAGTTTTATAGAAGACTGAGGGATAGAACTGAGTGAAGTGGGGAGGTCAATGTTCCCATAAGAAGAACTTTTGGTTGAATATATATTTAGTGGATATTAGGATGATAACTCCAGCTTGTTTCTTGGGACCACTTGCTTGAAAGACATTTTTCTAGGCTTTTACTCTGAGGTAGTTTCTGTCTTTGTTATTGAGGTGTGCTTCTTGTATGCAGCATAATGCTAGATCCTGTTTGCATATCCAGTCTGTTAGCTTATGTATTTTTGTAGGGGAATTGAGTGCATTGATATTGAGAGATATTAATGACAGATATTAATGATTGTTAGCTCCTGTTATGTTTGTTTTTGTAGGTAGATGTTTGTGATTCCCTCTTTTTGGCTTTGTTGTGAAAAATCTAATATCTAGATTTTTCTTTGGCATAGGTATGTACTGTCACTGTGTTGGAGTTTTCCTTTTAGAATCAAATACAGACATTGCAAAATGCATTACATCTTTCTAGCAACAGATCAAAGAACACAGGCAGAAAGTCATGGTTTCCATTGTGGCATTTAAGATCATGGTAATAATAACTTCTGTTGGGCATTGGATGAGGTAACTCCATTTAACTTGCGCCCTTCAATCACCACGTAGCACACACAGGTAGAGGGAGTGATTAGCAGGTCTCCCTCTCCAGAGATTAAAATATTAATGAGTTATCTAAAGGCTAATTAAGCTATCCCCTCCCCTTTTTCCCTCCCTATAAAAAGTCAGGGGAGCCTGGCTTTTGCTGGGAAAGCACATACCATGTACACCTGTTCACCAAGCCATGAACAATAAAAGCTTTGGAAAACCGGACTCCACATGTCCCTCAGGATTCCAGTCTTTGGAACCCAGGAACTTTGAACTGTAGAGTCAACTGACCCGGACCAATGGGAGCTCATAGAGACTGAACCACCAACCAAAGAACACAGAGGGGCGGGACCTAGGTCTCTGACTTTGTTGTTTGCCACTGGATGCCTTTCATCTAACTGGACTGTTTATTTGGGCCTCAGTGGGACAGACCACCTTTAAGTTTATTGAATTTCCCAGGGTAGGATGATATACAGGGCAACTTTCCTTTCTCTGAGAAAAAGGAGATAAGAAAATGGGAGGAGGGACTTGTGTTGGTCAAGAAGGAGACTAGGGGAGACAATCAGGATGTAAAGTGCATAAGTAAAAAAATTAATTTTACAAAGTTTTTTTTTTAAATCACAGATAACAATCACTTAGTATTTACAAAAGATTGTTTCAAGCCCTAAGTGGCCACCACTCTGAAGTAAATGCCAGATAAAATACAAAATACCACACACCATTATATTAAAAGTATCAGAGAGATCAAGAATTCAAGGCCTATACCTATAGCAAACCAACAGCCAATATAAAATTAAATGGAGAGATACTTGAAGCAATCCTACTAAAATCAGGGACAAGACAAAGATGCCCACTCTCCCCATATCTATTCAATACAGTACTCAGTGTTCTAGCTAGAGCAATAAGACAACAAAAGGAGATCAAGGAGATACAAATTGGCAAAGAAGTAAAGGTATCACTCTTTGCAGCATATATGATAGTATCCATAAGCAACTCCAAAACCCAGCTATACAGCTGTAAGGCATACACACAAGATGTCCCCCATGCCACAGGGGCACATGTTCCACTGTGTTCATAGTGGCCTTACTGTGATAGCTAGAAACTGGACACAACTCAGATGTCCCACAGTGGAAGAATGGATATAGAAAATGTGCTTCATTTACACAATAGAATACTACTTAGCTATTAAGAATGAGGATATCATGAGTTTTACAGGCAAATGGATTGAACTAGAAAATGTCACCCTGAGTGAGGTAACTCAGACCCAAAAGCACATGCATGGTAAGTACTCACTAATAAGTGTATATTAGCCCCAAGATGTACAGAACACACAATCATCAGAAGTCAGGAAGGTTAACCAGCCTAAGGGCCCAAGTGTGTATGCCCCAATCCCACTTGGGAGGGAGAAGAATGCAATCAGAGGGGGCAGAGGGAAGAAGAAGAAGGGATCTGAGTGGAAAAGGAAACAGAGGGGAGAAGGGGTGTACATGATCAGGTACTGGGTTTGGGGAGCATGAATGAAGCCCTGAGGGCAAGCGAAAGGAATGGAAATCAGGCAATCTCAGGAGGTAGGACATGGGCAGTCCCTCTAGAATGTACCTGAGAACTGGAAGGTGAGAGACTCTCAGGACTCAAAGAGAGGGACCTTGGATTAAATGCTTTATAGTGGAAAAGGGAAACTTGTAGAATCTACCTCCAGTGGAAGGACAGGACATCAAGTGGAGGGATGCTGTTCCCATCCATCAGTCAAAAGCTGTGACCCAGAAATTTTTCCTGTCTGAAAGAACTACAGGGACAAAACTGGAGAAGAGCATGAGAGAAAGGAGGTCCAGCGACAGGCCCAAATTGGGATCCAGCTCAAGGGGAGGCCCTGGGGCCTGATAATGTTTGTGATGCAACTGTGTGGTGTGCTTGCAGACAGGATCCTAGCATGGCTGTCCTCCAAGAGGCCCAACAAGCAGCTGAAAGAGTCAAGTATACATACTAGCACCAAACCAATGGATAGAAGCTGGGGTCCTCTGTTATTGAATTTGGGAAAAGCTGGAAGAAGCTGAGGAGGGAGTTGGCTCAATGGGAGGACCATCAGTCTCTGACCTGAACCTCCGAGATCTCTCAGACACTAAGCCACCCATCTGGCAGCTGGCACCAGCTGAGATGAGGCCCCTGACACATATACTGCAGACAACTGCCTGTTCTGGCCTCAATGAGAAAAAATACACCTAACTCTTGAGAGACTTGAGGCCCCTGGGGCTGGAGATGCCTGGTGGGGTGGGGGTAGGGGATGGGAAATCCTCTTGGAGACATGGGAAGGTATGGGATGGGAAGGGGCGATGAGTCATATTGAGAAAGAGATGAAGACTGGACTAAAAAAAGACTGGATTAAAGAATAAAAAATGTTTTAAAAAATAGAAGGGCTTTTGTAATATACATAGAACAAACATGTGTATATGTACACATCCATATACATGTAACATACAAATACTAATGAATATATATAATGTTAATATTTGAAATTCTTAAAGATATATTCTTAGGATGCTGAACATCTGAATGTGCCACAATTTGCTTTTAATATGTCAGCACAGAACACCAGCCAAGAGTCTATGCATTTTAAAGTCTCCTGTTTTTATTAATATCATTCAGATAATTCTGTGTTTTATTATTAAATTGTACTAATATATTTTATTAATCATATTATTAAAACCTATCAGTCATAACAGTTTACTGAATTCTTCATAATATTTTCATACATGCACTTATCATACATCATCATTTCTTGTTTTCTATGTGTTGCTTCATTATAGTTGTCTTCTCCAATATTACAGTAATGTAATGTAGCAGCTACACAATAATGGAATCAGAACTATGAAAAAAGATTCTGGATGGTGGATGTGAACAGGAAATAATAGTGTAAGAGTTCATCTATGAAAAGCATGCCAGTTTTATTTATTTATTTATTTATTTATTTATTTATTTATTTATTTATTTTTGGTTTTTTGAGACAGAATTTCTCTGTCCTGGAACTCACTCTGTAGACCAGGCTGGCCTCGAACTCAGAAATCTGCCTGCCTCTGCCTCCCAAGTGCTGGGATTAAAGGTGTGCACCACCACCACCCGGCTAGCATGCCAGTTTAATAACTGCCCTGAAGAAACTAATTAAAAGAGCTATTACTCTCAGAAATCTCAATATTTCTGAAAGTTCCAAACCTAAATGTATGTTTTATATGTGCATTTTTATTTCAGATTTTGTTTCATACATATGTTCATTTAAAATTTAAATGCATTCATATAAAATTTTTTTCTAATTTTATAGAGGTTCTCAATATTTTTATTCAAAATCTTTAATTTTCTGGAATTCATATATGTGGAAGTAGTAATTCATACATAATGAGTCAAGGAGAAAGGGAAAATTACTCACTTATCATGATGTGATAATGTTGTATAATAAATGAGGTGACATCAATATTAGCCAGTTGCCTAGATAATGTCTATGAGATTTGTTCATAGATTTACATAGAGCAATAAAAGCTATTAAAACTATACACAACAAAGATAATTTATGAAGCAGAAGTATAATTAAGTATGTTATAGAAAAGTAATTCATGCCCAAAAAAGTCCTACAAATTTGGAATTTGATACTACATTTTATTATTTACTATTAAGCAGTAATTGTGTCTTGTTTTCTTCCAACAGCAGTTACACAGTGTAAGTAATTGCAATAGGAATCACATAATATAGTAGTAATTTCAATAGCTCCAAATTTATCACCAGAATATTTGTGTTGCCATAACCTTTCTTATCAGAAATACATACCAATTAGGACCATTCAAAAATACTGGCAATCTTTGTGGATTCAACAAATGCATGTTTCTAAAATGACTATAGGTGTTTCATGAGATGAGTATTCATCAAGAACCATATTGATGCTATGTAATAACTCACGATAACCTTATCTATCTGACAGGAATATGTTTAATATATATATCAAATAAGACTCATGTCTTCAGAAAGCTGTATACCTACTGCCTGAGACTGGCATTTTAAGAGTGGAAGAGGTAATTTTAAAGTAAGAGAAAACAACCTCTGATATGGGTACACCACCTAAAGCACTTGTTTGTTATTGATTGGAGTGCGAGAACACGCAAGCTTAATAACCTGACCAAGTTCACAGAAGTAGTGGGGAATTTCAAGATATCTCTCTCTCTCTCTCTCTCTCTCTCTCTCTCTCTCTCTCTCTCTCT
>JANHMN010000006.1:75817601-75835856 GCA_030674055.1 Rhabdomys pumilio | reverse complement strand
CTCTCTCTCTCTCTCTCTCTCTCTCTCTCTCTCTCTCTCTCTCTCTCGCTGTGTGTGTGCGTGTGTGTGTGCGTGTGTGTGTGTGTGTGTGTGTGTATGTACCTTTGCTGTTTGCTGTTCATAGGTACACACATTAAGGCTGATGCCTTGATCACCTATAAAGATGAGGTGAGATTTCTCCCGGAGGAGAATGATGTTCTTTCTTTCAGCTGAGATTATTTCCTGTAGCTATTCATCTGGAAAGTGAGCCTTAAATGAGGCACACATACTTGCATATTAATTGGTATTATTATTTTCAAGTCTTGTTTAGGTGAAGACACCAATAATATTTCATGGTAGAAGCTCCTCTGTCAGATACAGGAGACACAATCATGCAACAGATGACTGTTTATCTCCCTCTTTCAAATCCTTTTCTGTGATTGTTCCAGAGCTTTCTATTTCAGGGTTGTGCTTTTTATGTATCAATTGAGATTTTGTACCACACAGACAGTGGTTATTTCATCTTGAGTAGTTAATTCTTTTTATAATGGTCTAAGCTGCTACAAAAAGGTTTCTCTTAGATAATGGGTAAGAGTTACACTAATATTAGAATAAGTACATAGAATGTATTAGTAATTATACTGGTTTAGGTAAGGTGAAATAGGAGGTTCTTTTCCAGGGTTCCCAGATAAGTCTTCTTGCTCCCCATTGCCCTATTTGTGTTTCCAAAGAAGCTGTAAGATAATTATTTCTATAATCCTTTGTTCGGATACAGCTTAAATGGACACTTTCCAGAAAATTAATCTCAAAATTGTCACATAGGAATACAAAATTCCCACTAACCAGAGAAGAACATCAGGTATTTTCATATGCATGAAAAATAACCCTTAGTTTTATGGTATATAGTCACTATTGTAAGAGATGCAAATGGTTGAAGGCCAGTGATCCATTAGACAGTTCAGAAGGCCACATTGAAAGTAACAATAGAATATTAAGAAAATAGATGTTTAGATTCTATTTAGAAAATAAATGGTTTTTCTCAAAGCTTTCTTCATATCTTTGTTCCTCAGACTATAGATAAATGGGTTCAGCATTGGAGGAAGCACAGTATACATCAATGACGCTACAGAAGTCTTCCTGTATGATTCCGTAAATGCAGAACTAATGTATACCCCAAAAGCTGTCCCATAGAACAAGGAAACAACTGACAAATGAGACCCACATGTTGAGAAAGTCTTATGCCTACCACCCGATGATGGCATTCTGAGGATGGAAGAGATAATTTTAAAGTAAGAGAAAATAATCCCTACTAGGGGCACACCACCTAATGCACTAGTCACTACATATACCAGAATGCTATTTATGAGGGTGTCAGAACATGCAAGTTTGATAACCTGATCAAGTTCACAGAAGAAGTGGGGAATTTCCACAAGTGTGCAGAAAGATAGCCGCAAAATCATTAAACCATGTAGAAGGGCATCCATGGTGCTAAGGCACAAAGACAATAAAATCATCACAAAACACAAGTGCACTTTCATGATGGCTGTGTAGCGTAGGGGATTGCAGATGGCCACATAACGGTCATAAGCCATTGCTGCAAGAAGAAAGTTTTCCATTCCAGCAAAAAGTAAGACAAAGCTGAGCTGAGTAATGCAGCCTGTGTAACTGATGGCTTTGCTCTGTTTCAGAAGGTTCATCAGCATCTTAGGAACAGTGGTGGTGCTGAAGCAGATATCAGTGAAGGACAGGTTTGAGAGGAAGAAGTACATTGGAGTGTGGAGGTGAGAGTCAGAGACAATGGCCAGGATAATGAGCAGGTTTCCAGAAACTGTCACTAGATACATAAGCAGGAACAGTCCAAAGAGAATGGGCTGAAGTTCTGGATCCTCTGAGAGTCCCAAGAGAAAGAATTCTATTACTCCTGTCTGGTTTTCTAATTCCATAATTTCTTAGCATCTGAATGGAAAAAATACAAATGATTGGTTACAGAAGAAAATGTATTCACTCAATCTGACCTTTTCTTTCATTTTCCAATCTCCACACTTTACCTTCTACTTCTGTTCTTTGTACCCTCCTCTGTACTGTAGTACTTTATATAGTGAATGAGTTTTCTTATATTGTAGAGTCAAACAAGAATAAAAGAAAATCATACATAATTTTAAAACTGAAAATTCTCCAAAGTTCTAGGAATATGAAAATCATACTAAATCTAAGGAAAATATATCCTTAGTTCATATTTTAATGTTCCATACATCCAATTCCGGATTCAGTGTCAAGATTTTAAACAAGAAAATATTTTTCAACTGTATCAAACATGTTCTATAAATTATAAAACAGAAAACTATTATAAAATATTCTATAATGTGGAGAGGAAAAGAATATGAATACAAAATCAATATCTTTAACAAGTGGTATGTGGGATGTGATGCTTATATTTAGCTTGCTAATTGTGAATTATTTATGCACAAACATGATCAGACAACTTTTCACAATATTGTACACAAGAGAAGTGATGGGTTTGTGAACACATGATCTGAAAAGAAATCTTACAGAGAACTTTTGTCAAGTTAGAAAAGCTTGGAGTAAAAAAGATCGTCTTCCACTATGAGAGTACAACAATTGTTTGTCCAATGACAAAATGTGATTTCTGAAAAAAATACAAGTAATATTATAGGGACTTAATAGGTAATATTTAAGATTTAAGAAAAATATGTGTGTGTATATATGTATATGTATGAATATGTACATATAGGTATACAAAAACAATTAGTGAAAAATGAGGACATTACTTTGAAGGAGAACAGGGACAGTATATAGGAAGGAGTATAGGAAAGGGATAAATCTTTTATGTATATTATAATATCAAAAAAATAAAAACAATGAAAAATAGATCATATTTTGGAGAGTTTTTTGAGTGCTTTTATTTGGTTGCAGTTTTTTATCTCTTTTTTATTGGTTATTTTATTTATCTACATTTCAAATGTTATCCCCTTTTCCCGTTTCCCTTCGAAAACCCTCCTATCAATCTTTTGAATAATATTAGAGTTCAGTGGACTCATGTATTAGAATTGCCGTTTAGAATATTGCACAAAACAAAACAAGAAAAGCATACAATTCAATAAATAACACTGATGTTACTATTGTCTCATGTACAAATACTGATGCCTAGTTATAAAAAAAAAATAGTTGCCATGTCAACATAAATACTAGTTTCAAGACATACGTAATTTTCTAGTAGAAAACTATAGCATAATAAACTTTAAAGATTTTAAATAATATAATTATACCTAATAAAATATTTAAACTATTTAAAAATAGTGAAACCTAAAAATTGTCATCTTTAACCAGTAAATTAAAATATGTTGAAAATTACCACTAAATGTTACTAGAAGGAAAATGATGCAAATTTACCTTTCTAATTCATGTGTGAATCATGCATTTTTATTTCCACAATGGAACGCAAAAGTTGTTATTCATTATTCTTCTAAGATTTTAGTGCACTTAATTTTTAAATCTGTGAGTAATATCTTTGTTTTTCTTTGTAAAATTCTATTTGCATTCTATGCCAATTCTCATAGATTTTAGTAATATATTCTTCTTTATATCATTAATATTAACTTCATTTATTATAGTGCTTATGTACATAAAATACTATTTATATTTTTTCTCCAATAGAGTATTTATAGAATGGTATTACTATGTAAAATCTGTAGGATTATTTATAAAACTATATTAAGAATAATTAAATTATACTATATATTTTTCTCTGTTAAAAGGAAAAATAGAGTAAAACATAAAGGATGATTTAAACTATTAGATTTGTTGATTTTTTTATAGAAAAATCAGATCTGGTCACAAAAGTATCTCATTAGCTTATTATGGATATGTATACATTATTGTATTGTCTCTATTCAGAGTTATTCTTACTTTTAAAATTTAAATATCAAGACAGTTATAATCATGTGCTGGCAGAGCCCCTCAGGGGACAGCCGTACCAGGTTCCTGTAAGCAAGTGCTTCTTGGCATCAGCAATAATGTATCGTTTTGATATCTGCAGATGGCATGAATCCCTAAGTGGACAGTCTCTGGGTGGCCTTTCCTCCATTTTCTGCTCCATTGTTTGTGCCTGGATTTCCTTTAGACATAATCAATCCTGCTTTAAAAATTTTGAGATGGGTGAGTTGCCCAATCTCACTACTAGAGACTGTGCCTATCTACTGGAGGTGGTCTCTAAATGTTCTATTTCTTCCTTGTTGGTTGTTTTAGCTAATGTCATCCCTGTTGGATCCTAGATGCCTTTTGCTTTATTGGCATCTATGGCTGTTCCTGAGAGGCTCTGCCAGCACTGCCTAATATACATGCAGATACTCACAGCCAACCATCAGACTGAGCCTAGGGACCAAAATGAAAGAGTTAGGGAAAGGACTAGAAACTGAAGGGGATTGTAACACCATAGGAAGAAGAACAATATCAATTGGATCACACAGATTTCCCATGGACTAAACCACCATCCAAAATGCATACATGGCTCTAGTTATATATGTACCAGAGGATTGCCCTATCTGGCATCAATTGGAGGGGAGGCCCTTGGGCCTGTGGAGGCTTGATGCCCCATCATAGGTGGAATCTACAGTGGTGAGGCAGGAGTAGGTTTGTGGGTGAAGGAGTACACTAATAGAGGCAAAGAGAAAGGAGGAAAGAATAGGGAGTTTGTAGAGGGAAAACTGGGAAGGGAGGCAATATTTGAAATGTAAATAAATTAAATAACCAATAAGAAAATTAAAAGAAAAAACAGTTTTAATAATGTGTAATCTTACAGTTAGTTTTTGTTTATATCAAAAAAGAGCAATGTCAGCAAATATTTTATTTTTCCTGAGTCAATAAATAAAAAATTAACTTCAACTCACTATATAACTTTGACATTCATCAAATGATCTAAAATTCAGTTAATCTTGGAAGAACCTTCACAAATTAGGAAGAGTAGGTTGGCACTGATATTTAGAATTAATGTAAGAAATTACTAGAATGTAAACTGCTCAAATGTTGGTCTATAAGGAGAGGCAAGCAGGAAAAATGACTGAAAATTCTGTAGATATCTGGCACTTCCTTGTCCCACACATTCTGGAATGGACCTATAAATTATCCCTTGTCAGTAGTTCTGAAAATAAATAAAGGAGATTTCAGATTACCTTAATTTCAAGATCAAAAAATGACATTCAGTTCCTCTCTGGATTTCAGGAAAAATATGGAAATGTTGTTCTGAGGAACACAGTAAGGTGGGTAGGCAAGGTGACCCTGTGGATAAAAGGTGATTACTAAGATCAGGGTCAGGAAAGCTACCTACTACCTGTACAAAGCTTATAAGTAGATGGTCACCATTAGATTAGATGTAACTTCCATGACCCTCGGGGTTTAATATCCAAAGTTCCTCATTAGTCAGACAGTTCCAATCCCAGGTGACTGAAGGGCAGCACAAACATGTATTTTAACCTTTTACCATCTGTATATTATTATTCCACTTTCAAATCATTCTCCATGATACCTTAGGCAAATTGATGGAACTAGAAAATATCATGCAGAAGGAGGTAATACAGTCACAAAAGAACACACATGGTATGTATGTACTCACTGATAAGTAAATATTAGGAAAAAAGTTCAAAATACCCATGATACAACTTTAAGACCAAATGAAGGTCAAGAAGAAAGAAGTCTAAAGTGTGGATGCCTCAGTCCTATTTAGAATGGGAAACAAAATAATCACAAGAGGTAAAGGGTGGGTGGGATATGGGAGACAGAGAGGAGGGGAAGAGGAAAAAAGGTGGGCAGGATCAGGTGTTGAAGAGACTTGAGAAATGTACAGAAAGTCATGAAACTGAACAAAGCAATGGGGAATGGGGAATTCAGGATAGCCAACAGAAAGTCCCTGACACCAGGAAAGCAAGAAGCTCCCAGGTCCCAACGGGGATAGCATTAGCTGAAATACCCAACAAAGAGGAGAGAGAACCTGTAGAAACTATATCCAGAGGTTAGGCAAGGCCCCCAGTTGAGGAATGGGGTCAACTACCATTCTCAAAAATTTAAGCCAGAATTGCTCCTGTCTAAAGGAAATACAGGGACAAAGAGTGGAACAGAGATTGAAGGAAAGGTTATCCAGAGACTGCCCCACCTGGGGATCCATCACATATACAGCCACCTAACCCAGACACTATTGCTGATGCCAAGATGTACTTGGTGACAGGAGCCTGATATGGATGTCTTATGAGAGGCTCACCCAGAGCCTTACCAATACAGATGTGGATGCTTGCAGCCAACCTTTGGACTGAGCGATGGGATTCCAGTGGAGGAGTTAGGGGAAGGACTTAATGAGCTGAAGGGTTTTGGAACCCCACAGCAATACCAACAATAGCAACCAACCAGACATCCCAGAGCTCCCAGGGACTAAACCACCAGCCAAAGAATACACATGGAAGAACCCATGGCTTCAGCTGAATATGTAGCAGAGGATGGCCTTGTCTGGCATAAAGGGGACAGGAGATCCTTGGTCCTATGAAGGCATGATGCCCCCTTGTAGGAGAATGCTAGGATGGCGAGGCTAGAGTGGGTGGGTGTGGGAGCAGCTCATGGAGGCAGGGAGGATTGGATAGGGATTTTTCAGAGAGGAAAGTGGGAAGGGGGATAACATTTGAAGTGAAAATAAACAAAATAACCAATAAAAAATAAAAGAAATAACAAAGGGAGACAATCCTAGAGAAGGAAAACCTAAAACACAGATCAGGATTCATAACGCAAGAATAACCAACAGAATATAAGAGAAAGATGAGAGTATCTCCAGGTGAGGCAGTCTCTAGATGGCCTTTCCTTCAGTCTCTGTTCCACACTTTGTCTCTGTATCTCCTCCCAGGGATATTTTGCTCCCCCTTCTAAAAAAGATAGAAGTATTCACACTTAGGTCTTCCTTCTTCTTGAGCTTCATGCTGTCTGTGAATTGTATCTTAGGTATTCTAAGCTTTTGGGCTAATATTCATTTATCAGTGAGTGCATACTGTGTCCTGAGAGGCTCTACCAGATACTGACAAATACAAAGGTGGATGTTTGTAGCCAATCATTGGACTAAGCACGGGATCTTCAATGGAGTTAGAGAAAGGACTGAAGGATCTGAAGGGGTTTGCAGCCCCACTGAAGGAACAATAATATGAACCAACAAGACCCCCCAGAGCTGCCAGGGACTAAACCACCAACCAAAGAGTATACATGGAGCAGTTCATGGGTCCAGCCACATACATATACATAGCAGAGGATGGCCTTATGGCACATCAGTGGGAGGAGAGGCCCTTGGTACTGGGAAGGCTCAATGCACCAGTGTAGGAAAATGCCAGGACAGGGAATTGGGTGTGGGTGGGTGGGTGGGTGGGGGAATACCCTCATAGAAGCAGGAGTATGGGTGATGAGATAGGTGGTTTTCAGAGGGGAAACCAGAAAAGGGGATAACAATTGAAGTGTAAATAAAGAAAATCTCTAACAAAGAGAACATTTAATAAAAAAAATGGGGTACAGAGCTAAACAGATAATTCTCAACTAAGGAATCTCAAATGGCTGAGAAGCACCCAAGAAATGTTCAACTTCCTTAGTCATAAGAAAAATGCAAATCTGTAGATGGAGAGAGGCAATTCTTGCCTGGTGTCTGTCTCACCACAACTGGAGTAACTCCAATGATGCTCAATTTCTTCTTAGAATCCAAGACAGGAAGCTGTCAGGAGCAGACAAGACTCTAATAAAAATGAACATTAATATAGAAATTTTTGTGACGTCAATTCTATGGATTTCTGACGTTTTGAAATCCAACTATCCATGTAAGGTAACCTGGACTGCTGTCTGTTATCTCCTCTCAGGTATTTCTAAATGAAATATAGAAAACACCCTAACAATAAACTCAGAGTCATGAATTTGCTATAGTCCCTTAACTCACAGGCTAATCATCCCAAGTCAGTTAAAAAAGTTAAAGAAGGACTGGGTCTAAATCTTATATTTCTAAGTGTGTTATAATGACACACTTGCAGAATAGTCGACTGATTATATCTGCCTAGACAGAGTAACCAGCCATTAATAATTCTGCAGCACTAAAGTCTGTCAGATGAGTTTGGGCCAGAAGGCTGAAGATTTGATGCCCCAACGTTCGGTAGTATAGGGGTTGTCCAGGTGTTCAGCGGTCTCCATAAATTGGCTAAGTTTTAGAAGTTATGCTTAGTGCTTCCCACAAATTCAGTTAATTTAGTCATTCTGGATTTCTGACGGCATTGAAGACCTATAGACTCATAGCCAATCCAGGCTATTTACCTTAAGAGAAAAGATCCGAGTGGAGGGTTCTCAGCTGGCATTCATTCTAAAGCCAAGAATAAGCCAGGTTCAAAACTAAGTGTTCTAGTCAAGTGAGACGGCAGAGGTTCTGGCTAGTCAACAAAAGGATGGACTGGGTATTAAGACTATCTTGTACCTCACTGGTACAAATAGGAATAATTATGCTCTAATTGTATTCTGAGAGAAAAGCTTTATTTTAACACGAAGGGTAATATGTAGGAGGAGCTAAGGGGAAAGGAGTACTGAGAGGAAAAGATGGAGTAAGGAGAGGAGAAGATGAAGTAGATGAGAAGCTCGGTAATGAGAGAGAAAAAGAGAGAGAAAGAGAGAGGAGGCATGGAGGCAGAAGTTCATGTGTCTCCACTAGTCAAAGATAGTTTACATAGCTAGGTTGGGAATTAGGTAACACTTCTGATTGAGCATTACCATACTTACAAAGCCCTTGATTAACATTTAAAAAATTGTATAAAAGCCAAATGGAAAAGGGGGGGCACAGGATAGGGGTTTTCTGGGGAAGGGAAATGGGGAAAGGGATTGGCATCTGAAATGTAAATAAACTATATATATATATATATAGATAGATAGATAGATAGATATAGATATAGATATAGATATAGATATAGATATAGATATAGATATAGATATGGATATAGATATAGATATAGATATAGATATAGATATAGATATAGATATATAAAGAAAAATGCAAATCAAAATTACCCTGAGTTTCAACCTCACACTAATCAGAATGGCTAAGTTCAAAAATGCAGGTGACAGCAGATGCTGGGAAGGATGTGGAGAAAGAGGAACACTTCTTCATTGCTGGTAGGACTGCAAGCTGCGAATAACACTTTGGAACTCAATCTGGTGGTTCCTCAGAAAATTAGAAAGAATTCTACATGAAGTCTCAGCAATACCACTACTGGGCCTATATCCAAATGATGCTCCAACATATAACAAGGGCACATGTTTTATTATGATCATATCAGCCTTATTTATAATAGCCAGAAGCTGGAAACAACCCAGATGCCCTTCAACAGATGAATGGATACAGAAAATGTGGTACATTTACACAATGGAGTAGTACTCGGCCATTAAAAACAATGACTTCATAAAATTTAAAAACAAATGGATGTAACTAGAAAATATCATCAAAGAGAGAGAGAGAGAGAGAGAGAGAGAGAGAGAGAGAGAGAGAGGATCTCATTCATAAACTATACCATAGAAGACATAGACACTACAAAGAAAATACAAAGTACAAAGTCTTCTAACTCAAAACATACAAGAAATTCAGGACACAATGAAAAGACCAAACCTAAAAATAATAAGTATATAAGAAAGGGAAGATTCCCAATTCAAAGGACCAGTAAACATCTTCAATGAAATCCTAGAAAAAAGAGAACTTCTGTGACCTAATGAAAGAAATGTCCATAAATGTACAAGAAGCTTAGAGAACAAAAATAGACTAGAACAGAAAAGAAATTTCTCCCATCTCATAATAATCGAAACACTAAATGTACAGAACAAAGAAGCAATATTAAAAGCAGTAAGGAAAAATTCAAGTAACATATAAAAGCAGACCTATCAGAATTATACCAGACTTCTCAACCAAGATTCTAGAAGGCAGAAGATCTTTGACAGATGTCATACAAATGCTAAGAGAACACAAATGCCAGGCTTATATAGCCAGCAAAACTCTCAATTACCATAGAAGAAGAATCAAAAATATTCCATGACAAAACCAAATTTAATCAATATATTTCCACTAAATCAGCCCTACAGAGAATAATAGAAGGAAAAACTCCAATACAAGGAAGGAAACTACAACCAAGAAAAAACAAGAAATTAATCTTCTCACAATGAACCTAAAAGAAGAGAACACCCAAACATAATTGCTCCTCTAACAACAAAAATAACAGGAAGCAACAAGAATTCGTCTTTAGTATCTCTCAACATCAATGGACTCAATAAAAAGACAGGCAAACAGGTTGGATACATAAACAGGACCCAGCATTTTGCTGCATACTGTAAATGCACCTCAGTGACAACAACAGACACTACCTCAGCATAAAAGACTGGAAAACAATTTCCAAGCAAATGGTCCCAAGAAACAAACTGCAGGAGCAATTCTAATATCCAATAAAATAGACTTTCAACAAAAGTTATCCAAAGAATAGGGAGGGACACTTTATATCCATCAAAGGAAAAAATCCATCAAGATGAACTCTCAATTCTGAGTATCTAGGCCCCAAATGCAAGGGTACTCCCATTTGTAAACGAAGTGTTACTAAAGCACAAAGCACACATTGAACCCCACACAATCATACTGGGAGACTTCAACATTCCACTCTCAGCATTTGACAGATCATAGAAGCATAAACTAAATAGAGACACAGTGAAATGAAGAGAAGTTATGAAGCCAATGAATTTGACAGATATCTACAGAACATTTCACCCTAAAACTGAAGAACATACCTTCTCAGCACCTCATGGAATCTTCTTCCAAATTAAACATATAATCAGAGACAAAACAAACTTCAAAAGATACAAGAAGATTGAATTAAACCCATGCATGCATTATCAGATCACCATGGACAAGGTTCAGTAAAAATACAAACAAAAAACAAACAATCAAACAAACAAACAAATGACCCAGAAACCCCACATACTCAATGAAGCTGATCAGCTCTCTACTCAATGGTAACTCAGTCAGGGAAAACTAAAGAAATTAAAGACTTTCTCAAAGTTAATGAAAATACAGGTACAGCATACCCAAACTAATGTGACACAAAGACACAGTGCTAAGAGAAAAACTCATAGCTCTGAGTGCCTTCATAAAGAAACTGGAGAGATCCTATATCAGTAGCTTAGCAACACATCTGAAAGCTATAGAACAAAAAGAAGAAATACAACCAAGAGGCAGGAAATAATCAAACTCAGTGCTGAAATCAACCAAGATTTGCAGGTTTGGAACACAAATTGTAAAGGGATACAAATTGTATAGGATGAAGTCAAAATATCACTATTTGTGGATGGTATGACAGAATAGATATTATTCCAAAAAATTATACCAGAAAATACCTACAGCTGATAAACTACTTTAGCAAACTGGCTAGGTATAAAATTATCAAATCACTAACCCTCCTCTACACAGGATAAATGGGCTGAGAAAGAAATTAGATAAACAACATTCTTCACAAAAGCCATGAACAATATATTTTGTTGTGACTCTAGGAAAACAAGTGAAATACATATGTAACAGAACTTCAACCTCTAAAGAAGTTGAAGAAGACCTCAGAAGAAGGTAGAAAGATCTCCCACGCTCATTGACATGCAGGATTAACATAGGAAAAATGGCCATTTTACCAAAAGCAATCTACAGGTTCAATGCAATCCTCATCAAAATTCCAACTCAATTCTTCACAGACATACAAAAAGCACATCTCTACTTTATCTGGAATAACAACAAAAACCCAGAATACTGAAAACAATTCTTAACAATAAAAGAACTTCTGAGGGGAGGAACCATCCCAAGCTCTACTACTGAACAATAGCTATAAAAAGTGCATGGTATTGGTACAGAGACAGACAGGCAGATCGTTGGAATAGAACTGAAGACCCATAAATAAACCCACACACCTATGGTCACTTGATCTTTGATATAAAAGCTAAAATGATCCAGTGAAAAATAATAAAGCATTTTCAACAAATGGTGCTGATTCAATTTGCCTTTGGCATGTAGAAGAATGTAAATTGATCCATTTTTATCTCAATTTACAAAGCTCAAGTCTAAATGGATCAAGGACCTCTTCATAAAATCGAATACACTGAATTTAATAGAAGAAAAACTGGGAAGGCATGGGCATAGGGGAAAATTTCCTGAACAGAACACCAATGGCTCAGACCCTAAGTTCAACAATTAATACCAATTGGGACCTCATAAAATAGAAAACTTTCTCTAAGGCAAAGGAAATGGTCAATAGGGCAAAACACCATACAGATTTGTAAAAGATCTTTATCAACCCTTATCCAATGAAGGGCTAATATCCAAATTATTCAAAGAACTCAAGAATAAGACTCTAGAGAACCAAATTACCCTATGAAAACTGGGATACAGAGCTAGACAAAGAGTTCTCAATTGAGAAATCTTGAATAGCCAAGAAGCACATAAAGAAATGTTTAACATCCTTAATCATCAATACAAATACAAATCAAAACAACCCTGAGATTCCAACTCACACCAGTCAGGATGGCTAAGATCATAAACTCAGGGGATAGCAGATGCTGGTGAAGATGTGGAGAAAGAGGAACACTCCTCCATTGTTCCCTTGTTGGTGGGGTTGCAAGCTTGTACAACAACTTTGAAAAACAATTTGGCAGTTCTTCAGAAAATTGGAAGTAGTTCTACCTGAAAACCCAGCTATACCACTCCTGGGCATATACCCAAAAGATGCTCCAACATAGAACAAGGACATATGCTCCTCTATGTTCATGACAACCATATTTATAATATCCAGAAGCCGGGAAAAAAAACCTTGATGTTCCCTCAATGGAAAATGGATACAGAAAATGTGGTGAATTTACACAATGGAGTACTCAGCTATTAAAAAGGATTACTTCATGAATTTTCAATCAAATGTGTAGAAATGTAAAATATCATACTGAGTGAAGTAACTCAGACCCAAAAGGACAAACATGGTTTGTACTCACTGATAAGTGGCTATTAGCCCAAAAGCTCAGAATACATATGATATAACTCACAGAATATGTTAAGCTCAAAGCAAAGGAAGAACACAGTGTTTATACTTCAATCTTACTTAGAAGGGGGAGCAAAAATAATCATGGAAGGTAGAAGCAGGAATGACCTTGAAGAGAGAGAGAATGGGGAGGGATAAAGGAAGAGCAGGATCAGGTATGGGAAGAGACAGGATAGAGGCCCAGAAGGTCAGGAGAATGAATAGAAATATGTAGCAGTATGGGGCAAGAAACAGAAAAAAAAACACTAAGAAGTCCCAGATGACAGGGAATCTAAAGGTTCCCAGGATCTACATGGAATGACATTAGCTCAAGTACCCAACAGAGGGGTGATAGAACCTGACTATACCAACTCCAGTAGAAAGGCATGGTCTCCAGATGAGGCCAAGAGCCTCACAACTATCTCACAATTTTTAACCCAGAATTGTCCCTGTCTAAAGGAAATGCAGGGTCAAAAATGGAGCAGAAACTGAAATAAAAGTCCATTATCCAGAGATTGCACAACCTCGTGAACCATCCCATCTTCAGAAACAAAACCCAGACAATATTGCTAATGCCAAGAACTGCCCCCAGACAGAAGCATAGTATGGCTGTCTTCTGAGAGTCTCTGCCAGCATTTGTCTAAGACTGATGCAGATGCAACCAACCATTTGACTGATTCCAGGAATACCAATGGAAGAGTTGGGGAAAGGATTGAAGGAGCTAATCGGGCTTGCAATCCCATAGAAAGACCAACAATATCAACTAACCAGATTCCCTGGAACCACCAACAAAAGATTACACATAGATGGGTATATGACTCCTGTTACATATGTAGCAGAGAATGGCCTTATCTGGCATCAGTGGGAGGGGAAGTCTTTGGTCCTGTGGAGGCTTGTTGCTCCAGTGTAGGGGGATGCTAGAGGGTAAGGTGGGAGTGGGAGTTTGGTGAGAGAGAGAGCACTCTCTTAGAGGCAAAATTGAGAGGGAGTTAGATGAGGGTTTGCAAAGGGGAGACTAGGAAGTGGGACAACATTTAAATTGTAAATAAATAAAATAACCAATTAATAAAAAAACTACACTAAAATAAGTTAAATGTGGATAGTTACTTCCTAATCTTTGTATCTTTCCTCTCGTTGTTCTACTGGCCAATTCTAACATATAATTACATCATTATTTATTAGTCCTTTCTCAAATAAAGAACATTTAAATTATAAAATATATTTACAAGATTCTAAATGTATAGACATAAATACCAAAAGGGAGTAATGCTTAAATAATTTTAAATGTAATTTGCATATAAATAATGGAACATGATCATAAATGCAGTAACACTACAATGAAATGATAAAGGTCAATTAAAAAAACTATTTTTAAATCATATTATATTACGTTATATATACTCTATTTGATAATATTTCATCACCCATTAACTTCTATTACTTCTTTATCTCTTATAACCAATACCAATATGTTTTAAATTTGAATATAAAATACAAGGTTCAGAATTTTAGGGGTTGGACATGGATATAGTCAAGGGTGGATTAACCTGTAGTGACGTAGATTCAGTAGTCATGAAGTTATCAAGAAAATAAGATTAAGTAAAAGAAATTTTGATCCAGGTAGGCCTGCATTTAAGAATCTTATTTATGAACAACAAAATTACCTAGTTCTAGGTATAAATGGTAATTTTTCGGTTTGCGGTTTAGATTGCTGCATGCTACCAAATCCAGTGAGTTCTGACCTGCCACAAACTATCCTTTACCACCGAAGCCCTTGGGGCTTAAGTATCCAAAGATCCTCATTAGTGAAGTCCTTTGGTCTCAGCTGATTGCCTGGTAGCATCAATTTTTAGGTGCCAATAACAAGTGATTTATTATTTTATCTAATTCTCTTTTTAGAGGGGTCACAGAGATGCCATGATATAGACATAAGTCCCAAAATGACAAATGCATGTTAAAAATAAAAAATCTGTTTTAATACTATTGCTAGAACATGGCACATAGATTCTAAGTATGTACTTTCTCTTAAATATTTGCTGATATATCATCCCAGTCAATGTAAAACTACACAGTTATTTCTTTTTGTTATTGGTGTTTTTAATCCCTCATCTCCCCATATTCATTGTTTGAACAAACATGTTTCAGAATAACAACAACAGTAACAAAATGGGAGAGAGTATAAAAAGCCTAGTAGGCTATATCATCCCACAGGTTTATACATTTTGTGTTTTCTCTTTAGATACATTTGACAAATTTGGACGTGTTCATGGTAGATGTGTTTTGTGACACATATGACATCATCCCTTCCTACTGTGAAAGGCTGTAGAATCCTTTTGCAGTCATTATGGTCTGTATGAACTGTCCTGTCAGAATTAGTGTAGTATCTGTAGTATCTACAGTGTAGTATCTACAGTGTAGTATTTATAGAGACAGATGTACAATATGTTCTATTCAGTTTAGTATCTATAGCCTCAGTCATTCTGGGAACTAAATTATAAAACCTAGGTGAAAGAAAATGTAGTTATAAGATTAACATATTATACATTAAGTTAGCAAACATTAAAATAAAATGCTGGTAAAAAAAAAAAAAAACTACAGAAAACAACAGCAGCAACAGCAACAACGACAACAACAAAATCCAAAAATGGTAGTGTGTATATGTGAGAGGATTGTAAGGCATTGTTGATATCACTAGAAATGTAATCATAAATCATTTTGCTCTTTTTCCTGATTATATTTATTTTATGGATAAATTATACATTTATTCTTAATAGTTTTATTAAATTTTATAGGCAATAAGCATCATATATTTAATCTGTACAATTTCATATATTTGGCATAATATATTTATATGTGTATGTTCAAATATACATATATAGGTATAGATGTGGGTATACACCAAAAAAAAAAATCTTTATCAAATCTCGCAGTAGCACATCCATAAGAAAATTTTGCTTATCCCTTAGTAAAATGGTTTCCCTTTTCTCTTGAATTTATAATACTTTTAAGATTCTTTTATTCTGTTATATCAACAGTTCATTAGCTTTTAAAAATTATTTTATATGTTTGGATGTTTTGACTGCATGTATATCTCTCTACCAATTGCCTGCCTGGTGCCTGCAGGAGCCAGATAATAGTGTCAGAACTGAAGATACAAATGGCTGTATCGTGTCACATGAGTGGAAGGAATTGAATCCAGGTAGCCTGGAAGAGAAAAGGATGCACCTTTAACCAGTGAAAACTCACTTAAGCTCAATAGTACATTAAATTATTATAATTTATTTAGAGAATTGCTCATATGAATACTACATCTAAATCAGTATTGCCCTGCTTCCTACCTCCAACTCTTCTTTGGTCCTCCATTCTTCTAAAATTCATGATCTCGTTTTTATTTTTGTTACATACCTATATATATGCATATTACATATATTGTCACAAGTCTGTACATAAATGTATGTATACAAATGTATATACAATTTACTAAGTCAATTTAGCATTGCTTATATACATTTGTTCACTAATGTAATGACCACTTCAGATTGGACAGTCTATATTGGAGAAAATTAATTCACTCTATTCATAATATCTTTTCTCATGGGATTAGTTCCTTGATAATTTCATAGAACATACTTTTGATCATATTAATGAGTTCCCTCTCTCTCCATCACATTCATCCTTTCTAACTACTCAATTCTGTATGCAATGTTTTTAAAATCTAAGTAAAGTTTTGCTTCCCGTGTATGGTCAACCAATCAGGTGCTGTACCTTAGGATACAGTGGCTCCCCTTCTGGCAGTAACTTCCAATTATCAGGACCAACTTTTACAGGAATTCTGCTTTGGGTCTACATACCTTCTGCATTTTGGTAGTTTCCTGTTAGCTATATTTGCACAGGCTTTGTTTATGTTGTCAAACCTACTGTGTATTCATATGTGCAGCAACCCTTCAGTACACAAAAACAAAACAAACAAACAAACAAAACCCACTGTTTCTTGGACTTATTCACAGACTATAAGTTTTATAATCATATTATTGTGGAATTTTAAGTTTATCTAGCTTCTGATTATATTTCATCTGATTATATTTCATTCATGGGTATAGGAAGCACTGCTACTAGATACTTTTAGTAAAATGAACTGAAAAGCTCAGTCTTTTGTAAATATGTTTCTAGGACACACATGACACATGAGAAGCTCCTGAAACTTGAGTCAAAATAAAGCTTTCCTCCTAAAGGTTGCTTTGTCCATGCATTTTTTTTAAATAATAAGACATAACAGAAATCAATACATTCACTTCCACTTCCCTATTTTTCTTTCTTTTTCTTTTTGGACTCTACAAATGACAGAAAACACCAAATAATTGTTATGATGAATATGGCTTATTTTGCTTTATATGGTAATGATCAGTTACACCAATCTCCTTCAAATGGCATAAAATTAATTGTGTAACATTCCAAATCAGAGAAGCTAAATACTACAATGCTGAGTCTGTGAAGCAATGCATGCCACATGCTAATGCAAAGAGTGACCAGAATGAGCACAAAATACAGTAAGGCTTTCATGATCATAATGTACACTATTAGAAAGATGTCAAATGGTCAAACAGTAATCATAGACCAATGTTGTGAGGATTTTTTTTAAGGCAAACAAACAGTTACCAAAAAAATCGAGGTAATTTAATTGGTATATCTATAAAACAGTCCCTCACACAGGACTCAGTCAACATTGCAGAAGAGTAAGAAAAAACTTTGTAGGAGGTAGAAGACTAGGAGATTTGCTGGAGGAATATATATTCTAATAATGTAAGAAACTCCACCAATAAAGTATCACCAACATGAATCACTAAACATGAGCAGAACAAGGATGACACCAATAGGTATCTCAAAGTAGATGAAGGAAAGCTGGCAAAGCCACAAGCCTACACAAAGAACTACAGGAATTTAATAAATGCCAAGAGAAGAAATAGTCTTCTCCAATAATAACTGCAATTAGCTATTCAATATGAAATTGCCATACTGAACCACACATAAACATAGAAACAGATTAAACATAGAAACAGATTATAGTTAAGTATATATATATATATATATATATATATATACATATATATATATGTATACATATACATATATAGAGAGATATAGAGATAGAGATAGAGATAGAGATAGAGATAGAGATAGAGATAGA
>JANHMN010000006.1:75717668-75817591 GCA_030674055.1 Rhabdomys pumilio | reverse complement strand
GAGATAGAGATAGAGATAGAGATAGAGATAGAGATAGAGATAGAGATGATAGAGATAGAGATAGAGATAGAGATAGAGATTCACAACAGTAACTGCATAAAGAGGCAAGAGGTAATAAATTTTAAAGATAGGGTAGAATAGAAAATTTGAAAGGAGAACATGTGAGAAATGATGTAATGATATTTTGATTTCAAAAGTAAAAGAAATAATAAATGCAACTCTATTTAGTGGACATAGTAATATGTTTTCATCTTTATAACCAAAGATTAGTATATCTTTCAACTCTCATCAGAAAAGTTTTTTTTGTAGTAGATGGCAATTAAGACAGAAACTCACAACTAGCCTACATTCAAAAAATAAGAGACTGAGGACTGCTCAGCCCTAAATGAAACACGTATATTACATGACTTCTTCACAATGCTAAGAGAAACAATGAAATTGTAAGAGTCAGATAGAATAGTTATGTACTGCCAAAGAGTATTTGCCAGGTATGACAACACCATTAACACTTGAGCTCACATTGACTTTTACTCCATCTATAAGATCTACAGTAGATTAAGCCAGACAGTGTTCTAGCATGATGGAAAAAAAATCCATAAAATACAAACTTTAGTTGTGGTATAAATGAGAGATGGTAGTGATTAAAGGAAGGAAGTCCTTCATTTTTGGAGATGAGATACCCTAATAACCTTTCAATGTTCCAGTGGATGGTCGTACACATATTTTCATGGACACACTAAGTAGATTCTGTGTGTTTAAAACACACAATACAGGAACAAAAATAGCTCATGGAAATGAAAAGAAGATATGTTTAGAAAGAAAGTGAAAATTTTTATGGGAAGTTATGGGAGTAAATGTGTACAAAAACATTATTTTCATGTATTAAATTCTTATCCAATTAAAAATGATGATCTCTTCGTGTATTTTGGTGTTCACTCAGTTCTGTGGAGAGAAAGAGGAGGTATAGTTTTTTAGATGGGAATAGTGGAATATATTTTGGTTTCTAAATCACACACTATTTTTTGAACCTAATGTAAAATAGTGGGGATAATAGAAAATAAACAAGTTTCATAGTCTTCTTTTCCTCTGAAGCAATAGGATTGCCTGGGATTTATTAAGAATGTCAGTTGTTGGACTATAATCTGTAACCCCCATGAAAATCAGCCCTAGAAATAAGCATCATCAATCCTGCAATTTCTGTGGGCTATCAAGTCTTCCAACACATTTTAATATTTGCAATTTTATTCTCTAGAAAACTCTTTCTTATAAACCCAAATAAGTCAGAAAAACATTTTATTTTGATTTTTCTAGAACTCCATGCCTGTTCTCTGTATATAACATCTCTGTATGTATTTACCCTTCCTGTCCAATTTTCAATAAGTATTAATTTATTTATGTATTTTGTCAAGTGGCAACAATGAAATTAAATGCTGTAAATTTATTCATTCAGAATAAATTACTACTTTCTACATTTGGCATGTGAATGAAAATTATAATCAAGAATTTCCTTGTTAGGAAGTACTTTTTCTAAGCTCTTAGGTGTATTTCAATTAGAAGGCAAAGTGCAAGGTATAAAATTACATATATATCTATAAAACTCATGTGAAAATAGGAATAGTCATTACTTGTCAGAAGACACAATCACAGTAAAATTATGACTATATTACATTTTCTAGGAGAAATGTCCCTAAAGAACTTGGTTTTCTTCCATCTGAATGAATACAGTTGCCCATAAAATCAGACATTATCTCTAATTTCCTTATTTTCAAAAGCTTTAAAATAAATTTGATTCCGAGACTTGGGGCAGTGGGTGTTTGAGGGATTATAGGCACAAAAATACAAGATTCCAGTGAAGAGGGTAAAGGATAACTTTGCATGAGTCAGGGCTCTCCACCTACCAGTAAAATGAGATTTGGTTATATCACAGTATTTTATAGTTTATCTATCTATCTATCTATCTATCTATCTATCTAACTATCTATCTTCTATCTACTGTGTGTTCATCTTTATGCATATAGACATCCACATGCTATGGCTTGCATATTGAACTGAGAGGATAAATTATGGGAATGAATTTCTACCTCCAGCCTACTTCCAGGTAGTAGGATAATTCAACCTACTAAAGGTAGTCAGTCTACATGACATATAGTTAAGTCATTCAAAGTGACCAAAAAAGAACACTTAGCTATATATATCTTCTGCCTTAATGAGACACCGCTCTTGAATTTTGATATTATTCCCAGCACCCAGAAGGAAAGAAATGTAGGAAGGACTGGTGGAATTTAAAGCTTCTTCAAACATATTCTTCACCATGAAATGTCCAGTTATAATGATGGACAACTCTATTATTCTATGATGTAAATGTTAGGGTTTTTATTCTCTTAGGTCTGAAGATACCATCACTGATCAATGATAACTACCTCAAAATCAACAAAAAAACTAATATATAAATGCATCAATTCTATGGATAATGGCATTGATTTTATTGAGAAATGCTTAACTCACAAGGAAGTGCACTGTGATTAAAAAATCATAGTAGCAGGTTCACTAGAAATGAGTATCCATCTCCTTGTCATATAGCCACAAAAATGTCATAATTGTGAAGTTTGATGTAGTTAGAACATAGTGCTTTTGTTGTAATATTAGAAGAGTGCAGTATGAAAAGGGTGGAAATTCCTATTCAGTAAAATTGTATTAGTTTACTTACTCTAGAAATTGATGTCTAAATAAATTAAATATTATAGAAAAAAGTCATTCTAGCAAAGAATTTCTTCATGGCATCCTTCATGTCTCTGTTTCTCAGGCTGTAGATAAAAGGGTTCAGCATCTGAGGTACAACAGAATACATCACTGAAGCCACTGCAGTCTTCCTGGATGAATCCATACAAATAGATGTAATATATACCCCAAATCCTGTCCCATAGAACAAGGACACGACTGACAAGTGAGACCCACAGGTAGTAAAGGCTTTGTGCTTTCCTTCTGATGATGACATTCTCAAAATAGAGGACATGATATGAATATAAGAAAAAATTATTCCAGAGAGAGGAATTCCAACAAATATGCATGATGAAATGTAAAGCAGGATGTTATCAATGAGGGTATCAGAACAGGCCAACTTGAGGATTTGGGGAAGTTCACAGAAGAAATTTGATATTTCCAGCTGTGTGCAGAATGACAGTCTGAGCACCATCAGGCTGTGCATTAAGGAATCCACAACACTAACAAGCAGGGACAATAGAATCAGCAGGACACAGAAACAGGGTTCCATAATGACTGTGTACCTCAGGGGGTGACAAATAGCAATATAGCGGTCATAAGCCATTACTGCAAGGAGACAGTTTTCCATGCCACAAAAAATTAAGACAAAGCTCATTTGAGTGAGGCAGCCTTTGTATGTGATGCTTTGACTATTTTCTTGTATGTTCACCAGCATCTTTGGAATCGTGCTTGAGCTTAAACAGATGTCATTCAAAGACAAATTGGAGAGAAATAAGTACATAGGGGTATGAAGATGGGAGTCAGAGATGGAAATCAAGACTATAAGCAGGTTTCCCAAAATAGTAACCAGATATATAGAAAAGAACAAGCTGACCAAAACAGGCTGCAGTTTTAGGTCTTCTGTCAGTTCCAGAAGAAGAAATCCTGGAAAATCTGTTTGGTTTCTCTTTTCCATGTTGATCTTAAATTTGATAGAGAGGGTAAGATGTGAAAAAATTAATGAAATTTTGCATCAGACACAGCAGCTACACTTAAGAATTTGCTGAAATACTATACCTGAAGTCTGAAGCTATGTTGCAATTATTGAAGCACTTACTACAGAAGCATGAGGCCCAGACTTCTGATCCCCAGAAACAAACATAAAGACCAGGTTCTGAAGCAGCCAACATGTAATCCAACTTTAGAAGTCTTGAATGTGTGTTCTTGGAAATCAACTATATGAACAAGGTTCTGGTCATGAAGGAACACCATCAGAGCAGACTTTTCAGGAGGGATCATCAGACTCTCTCCTAGCAGCATACATATTCCTGGGAGATTTCAAATCTAAAGCAACTCATTAGACTGACACTACTTTTAACACTTTGATGCCATGAGTGCACATCCTAAGAGATTATAGAAGAGTATGTTTTGTGTTACTCACTTTGTGGTACCAGAATTCTACCTTCCAATATTGAATCGTCTTTCTTATACTTTCTTCCATTCTAGAGGCCTTGAGTACGTGCTACATAATTTTTATATTAATTTTAAACTTACATCTTTCTACATGTTTATTTTATATGGTTCATCTATTTGAAATAATTGTTCAATATGAGCTGTATCTAGCAAATATAACTCTAAATTAATAAATATTAAATCATAATAGTAATGTAAAAACTCAGGATTTTTTCAACATTTATTTATTTATTTATTCTCTATACATCCTGATTACAGGCTCTCTCCTCACAATTCCTCCTCATACAACCCCTCTCCCACCTTCTTTCCCTTTCTTCTCTGAAAATAGGGAGGAACCCCTAACTACCCACTTGCCCTGGCACAACTAGTAACTACAGGACTAATCACATCCTGTCCACTGAGACCAGACTAGGCAGACCAGTTAGTAGAACAATATCTACAGCCATGCAAGAAAGTCAAGAACACTCCCCTTTCCAGTTCTTGGGAGACCCTCCTACAGACCAAGTTGCACATCTGCTACACATGTGTTGGAGCCTAAGTCCAGCCCATGTGTGCTCTTTGGTTGGTGCTTCAGTTTTTGGCAGCTCCCTGGGTCCAGGTTAAATGACCTGTTCTTCTTGTGAAATCACCACTCTTCTAGGTTCTTCAGTCCTTCCCTCAACTCTTCTACAAAACAGCTTGAGCTCCCTATAATATTGGCTCTGGGTCTCTGCATCTGTTTCTGTTAGGTGTTGGTTGGAGCCTCTCAAAGGACAATTATGGTAGGCTCTTGTCTGCAAGCATAATTGAATATCATTAATAGTATCAGGGGTTGGTTCGTATTCATGGGATAGGACTAAAGCTGAGCCAGTTATTGATCAGCCATTACCTCAATCTTTGCTCCATTTTTATCCCTGCAAACCTGTAGACAGGGCACATTTGTGTTGAATGTTTTGTGGTTAGGTTTCTGTCCTTATTCCTCAACTGGGATCATGTCTGACTACAAGAGATTGCCATTTCAGGATCCCTATCCCCCACTGACAGAGTATCAGATAGAGTAATCCCCAGATTTTCTGGGGGTTCCCCATAACCCAGGTCTCTGTCATGACCTAAAGATACCCATGTGGCCACCACCAATTTATATTTTCTCACTTGCTCTCTCTGCACCAGAAAAATTTCCAGCTCTCTTCCCCATCCTGTTTTCAACCAAGTTTCCTCCTTCCATCCACCTAACATATCCACTTTATTTCCCCTGCTGAGAAAGATTAAACCTTCCTGTCTTGGGCACTCTTTGTTATATTGTTTCTTTGGGTGTGTGGATTTTAATGTGGCCATCCTGTAATTTATGGCTGATATCTACTTTTAAGTGAGTACAGACCATGCATTTCCTTTTGAGGTCTGGTTTACCTCACGCAGGATGATATTCACTAGTTCCATTTATTTGCCTGCAAAATTCATGATGCTTTTGTTTTTAATAGCTAAATATTATTCCACTGTGTAAATGAACCATATTCTTTATCCATTATGCAGGTGGGGGATATATAAGTTGGTTCTAATTTCTAGCTATTATTAATAAAGCTGGTATAAACATAGTTCAGTAATTGTTCTTGTGAAATAATAGAGTATATTTTGGGTATATGCCCAAGAGAGATTTAACTGTGTCTTGTGGTAGAATTATTCCCACTTTTATTAGAAACCTCCAAATTAATTTTCAGAGTACTGGTTTGCATGCCCTTCTGATATAGAGGAGTGTTAACCTTTCTCCACATCCTTGCCAGGATATGCTGTCTCTTAAGTGTTTTTTTTTTTTAATCTTAGCCATTATAATTGGGGTAAGATGGAAGCTCAGAGTCATTTTGATTTGCATATCTCTGAGGAATAGCCATTGAGCTTTCTTTAAGTGCTTCTAGGTCATTGGAGATTCCTCTATTGTGAATTCTCTATTTAGTACTGAACCCATTTTTAACTGAGTTATTTGTTTTATTGATATATAAATTTTTGATTTCTTTATATATTTTGGATATCAGCCCTATGTCAGATAAATGGTTGGGGAAGATCTTTTCTCATTCTGTAGGCTGCCATTTTGTTCTATTTTTGTCTTACAAAAGCTTCTCAGTTTCTTCAGGTCCCACTTATTAATTGTTGATCTTAGTACCTGAGTTACATTTGTCTGTTCAGTTACATTTACCTGTCTCCTGTACCAATGTGTTAAATGTCCTTCCCAAATTTTTGTTCTATCAGACTTAGAATATCTGGTTTTATCCTTAGGTCTTTTACCTACTTGGATTTGAGTTTTGTGCATGGTGATAATTTTGGATCTAATGACATTCTTCTAAATGCAGATATCCAGTTAGACCACCACTATCTGTTCAAGATGCTTTCTTTTTTTTCTCCATTGTATTCTTTTGGCTTCTTTTCCAAAAATTCAACTGTCCATAGGTGTGTAGGTTGATTTCTGGGTCTTTGATTCAATTACATTGACAAACCTGTCTGTTTCTATACCAAACCAGTTTAATTAGATTGTTCTGTTGCTCTGTTGTACGGCTTGAAGTTAGGGATGGTGATATCTCTAGAAATTCGTTTGATATATAGGATTGTTTTAGCTGTCCAGGGGTTTTGTTTTGTGTGTTTGTTATATGAAATTCTAAATTGTTCCTTCAAAGTCTATTCAGAATTGTGTTGGAATTTTGATAGGAATTTTGTTGAAACTATAGATTGCTATTCGTTAAATGGCCATTTTTACTATGTTAATCTTAGTGATCTTGGAGTGTGAGAGATCTTTCTTCTTCTAAAATCTTCTTCAATTTCTTTCTTCAGAGACTTGAATTTCTTTCTTTATGGTCTTTTACTTTTTTGGTTAGAGTTACACCTAGATATGTTATATTATTTGGATGGATGTTGTTTCCCTAATTCCTTTCTAGGGTCATTTACTATATGTATATTTGAGGACTATTATTTTATTTTTAGTTAATTTTGTATCCAAACTCTTAGCTAAATCAAGGTGTTTATCATATATTGGGGATCTCTCATAGAGATTTTGGTTCACCTATGTATATCATTACATCATAGGTGAGTTGCAATACTTTGACTTCTATTTTTTCATTTTTTTATAGCTCTGACTTCTTTTAGTTGCTGTATTGCTCTATCTATAAATACAAGTACTATTTGATAGAGATAGGAAGAGAAAAGAAAGTCTTAACTTGTCCTTGATTTTAATCGAATTGGTTTATGTTTCTTTCAACTTAATTTGATGTTGGCTATAGGCTTGGTATATATTACTTTTATTGTGTTTTTTATACTACTGTGGTTGATCTTCAAGAATTTTACCATGAAGTGATATTGTATTTTGACATTCCCATTCAGTCCTACAAGCCTCTCCCTTCCCTGCTGTCTGGGATTTTCTGGTGGCCTCCACCAGTTCTCCATCTCCCACTGCTATGCATACCTATTCAATTTTCTGACCCTCTCTGTATATCTGTCCCTTCCTATACCTTATCCTGTCTCTCCTTTTCCACTGCTTGTTCACGATCCCTCAACAGGTCCCTCCTTTTCTCTACCTCTTGTGATTATTCTGTTCCCCCTTCTAGTTAGGATTGAAGCATCCACACTTTTGTTTTCCTTCTTCTTAAGTTTCATATGGTCTGTGAGTTTTATCATGAGTATTCTGAGCTTTTGAGCTAATATCCACTTATCAAAGACTGCATACCATGTGTGTTCTTTTGTAACTGGGTTACCTCACTCAGGATGATATTTTCTATTTCCATTCATTTGCTTAAGAATTTCAAGAGATGCAAGTTGAGCTTTGGACCAGGGAAAAGAGCGCAGAGAGAAGAGGGCAAGACTCCTGCTTGCTTCACAGAGACACAGCACAGTCAGGCAGTGAATTGGAGTCAGATATGTTTTATTCAAGTTTGTGTATATATGTGTGTGTTTCCAGAATTTTTACTGTTGGTTTTGTATTTTCCACAGAAGATTAAAATCTAAAATACCTGAATATTGATTACTAAAATAGTATATACATGTTATACTTTCCTGGCATACTTATTAATATTCTCTAATTTTATTATAATGCATTTAATACTCATTATCCATCAAAATGGTGGTAAGCATTGAAATTTATTTTAATCATTTGAGATCTTAATGGAATTACAAAATTAATCAAAAGCAGTGCAATTAGTTATCATTTAACCTTAGTTAAAGAGATTTGTTCAATTTTCCATGGTAGCTCTCAATTTATAAATACATTTAAGAATTTTAATATTCCATATATTCATTTTAATCCATTATACCTGTACGTTCTCTCAAAAAACTGTATATAGTCCATTCTATGTCCATTTCTTTTTGTTACCCTCCAAAACATGAGTTTGTATTGCTGAAGATACTATGTCCTTAAGTCATAACACATGGAGAAATTAAGCTGGTACTAATGTAAAAACTAGTGGTTGTCTTTCATAGTACTAGATAGTGCTATGTATGTTATCAGAGAAGAAAAGTAATACCCAGTCTTCTAAGTGTGAACTTCATAAGCAACAATAACTACAGATCTGCAAGACATGACCACTGATGCAAGAATAAAACTCAAAGGATGATTCCACATAATTTTATTTTCGAAAACCACTAAGAATATTGAACTGCCTTACAAACATAGGTATGGATTTACTTACAGAATTAGTGATATTCTGCACTCTAATAAGCCAAGACTGTAAATACTTTACCCAACATGAGGGTTTCCCCAAAATTATGGCTGCCTTGATCTATTCTTTCCTAACCTATATCTACTCTAGCCCCTCTGTCTAGTAGTGTTCATGCAATTAATTCAGAATTGTATGGTAGGGACCAACTGGACTCACCAGTGAAAATATCAGGACCCTCTGTGCAGGATATAGATAAGCAAACTCACCTGTGATGATCTTTTGCAAGAACTCACCACTGAGTGTCCCAATATAGTATGTTTCAGATGCCAGTCACACATGAGAATTATAAATTAACATTAACATCACTAGTGTAATACAAATAAAGTAGAAAAAGAACATACAGTAAAAGTTCTCATTAATATGAAGCGTTACTTTCCCTCATTGTTGAGATGAGAGGTAAAATTTAACCAAATTTAATTCGTCTAGTAACAGATATTTGGTTAGTTTATAATTGTATTAATAGAGCTACTAAAGATGGTCAATTATAATTCTATCTCACATCCAAAAAGGAATGAAATAAAGTAAAAAATATATTGAGATGATTGTGAAGGGCTTGAAGAGGATATTTATAAAATCTCTATAATTTTTTTCTTTTTACATCTAACTGTTAACATTGAAATTATATGATCACCTACCTCTTCTCTATGACCCAGTCCTCAACTTCACTGATAGCCCCTGCTCAACCACAGGAAATTCTTGCCAGAGGACCACATAGGATGCACATGAACCTGCCCTCTCTTACATCAGACTCAACTTTCCAGGTCACCTTTAGTACTGCAACAAAATCCCACTAGCAGTTTTGAAATCTACTAGACAGGCCTCCTGTGGATTCCACACACAAACCTCTGCTCACCTACACTTATAAACTCCTCTCTGTCCATACCTCCTGCGAATTCCTCAAACCATCACCTCCTGGCATCCTACTCCTCCAACATTCAACATTAGCAAGAATTCACAGTGAAAACATCAGCTGAGCAGGCCAATAAAACAGGGGACACTAAGCTGACACATCCTCTGAAAATGCAGAGGGAAACAAAAATCTAGGAAGAAAATTGCTAACTAGCCAAGACAAATCCATTAACCACCAACTAGACCTTTAATAACTCCAAATACAGGTGCTTACATACTAGCATAAGAACACAATCAGTTACATTTATGGAAATATTTAACTAACATAGTTAAGCTATTCTACTTTAACACAGATAAAGCACAAGACAAAGACCTTAAAAACAGTGTTATAAAGATATATGTAACCTTGCCCTGACCACAGTAGCCAGAGCAGACACCCAGCTCTGTGGAAAAATGTGCCCCAGACGTTCAAGGTGCTGAGAAAAAGGTATATTCTTTTGTTTTAGGATGAAATGTTCTATAGATGTCAGTTTAGTCCAATTGGTTCATAACTTCTGTTAGTTTCATTGTGTCTCGATTTAGTTTCTGTTGCCATGATCTGTCCAAAGCTGAGAGTGGGGTGTTGAAATCTCCCACTATTATTGTGTGGGGTGTAATATATGCTTTAAGTTTTAGTAAAGTTTCTTTTATGTGTGTGGATGCCCTTGCATTTGGAGCATAGATGTTCAGAATTGCAAGCTCCTCTTGGTACATTTTTCCTTTGATGAATATGAAGTGTCCTTCTTTATATTTTTTTATTACTATTGGTTGAAAATTGATTTTATTTGATATTAGAATAGCTACTCCAGCTTGTTACTTGGGACCATTTGCTTGTAAGATTGTATTCCATCCTTTTACTCTGAGGTAGTGTTTGTCTTTTTCACAGAGGTGAGTTTCCTGTATGCAGCAAAATTCTGGGTTGTGTTTATGTATCCAGTTTGATAGCCTATGTCTTTTTATTGGAGAATTGAGTCCATTGATATTAAGAGATATTAAGGAATAATGAATGTTGTTTCCTGTTATTTTTGTTATTGGCATTGGAGTTATGTTTGTGTAGGGGTCTTCTTTTAGGGTTGTTGGAAGATTACTTTCTTGCTTTTTCTAGGTTGTAGTTTCCTTCCTTGTGTTGGAGTTTTCCCCCAATTATCCTTTGAAGTGCTGGATTTGTGTTAAGATATTGTGCAAATTTGATTTTGTCATGGAATATTTTGGTTTCTCCATTGAAAGTTTTGCTGGGTATAGTAGTCTGGGCTGGCATTTGTGTTCTCTTAGGGTCTGTATGATATCTGTCCAGGATCTTCTGGCTTTTATAGTCTCTGGTGAGAAGTCGGGTGTAATTCTTATAGGTCATCCTTTATATGTTACTTTACCTTTTCCCCTTACTGCTTTTAGGATTTTTTCTTTGTTTTGTACATTTGATGTTTTGATTATTATGTGACGGGAGGTATTTCTCTTCTGGTCTAAAGTATTTGGAGTTCTGTAGGCTTCTTGTATATTTATGGACATCTCTTTCTGTAGGTTAGGAAAGTTTTCCTCTATGATTTTGTTGAAGATATTCACTGGCCCTTTAATTTGGGAGTCTTCCCCCACATCTATACCTATTATTCTTAGGTTTGGCCTTCTCATTGTGTCCTGGATTTCCTGTATGTTTTGGGTTAGTAGCTTTTTGCATTTTGCAATTTTTTTGACAGTTGTGTCAATGTTTTCCATGGTATCTTCTGCACGTGAGATTCTCTCTTCTATCTCTTGTATTCTGTTGGTGATACTTGTGTCTATGACTCCTGGTCTTTTTTTTTAGGTTTTCTATCTCCAGGATAGTCTCCCTTTGTGATTTCTTTATTGTTTCAACTTCCATTTTTAGATCTTGGAAGGTTTTGTTTTATTCCTTCTCCTGTTTGGTTATTTTTTCTTCCAATTCCTTAAGGGATATTTGTGTTTCCTCTTTAAGGGCGTCTATCTCTCTGCCTGTGTTCTCCTTGATTTCTTTGAGAGTGTTATTTATGTCCTTCTTAAAGTCCTCTAACATCATCATGAGAAGAGATTTTAATTCTGAATCCTGTTTTTCTGGTGTGATTGGGTGTTCAGGGCTTGCTATGATGGGGGAACTGGGTTCTGATGTTTCCATGTAACTTTGGATTCTGTTGCTTACGTTCTTGCGCTTGCCTTTTGCCATTTGGTTAACTCTAGTGCTCCCTGTACTTTCTGTCTCTGACTGAGGTCTCCCTTTCCAGTTATCTTGCTTGTGTCTGGTCTCCTCGGGGTCCCAATGTCTCTGTGATCTTCTCCGGCTGCTCTGAATACAATGGTAGCTCTAGAATTACTCAGAATATGGTGTCTCCTAGGTAGCAGTTCAGCTAGGTGTCCACTGTTCTGAGTGTAATGTCTCTTCTAGGATGTCTCAGGCTAATGTATCCACTGCTTTCAGTGCAGTGGCTCCTCTATTATGTCTCGGAATATGTTGTCTGTCATTTTGAGTTCCTTTGGTCCTCTGCCACTCTGGGTTCAGAGGATCCTCTAAGGTGGTTCAGGAGGAATTCGGTGTCCCCAGGAGCAGACCAGGTGGGGGTCTGCGTCAGGCCTCAGATCTGGGAGAGGGGTGGAAGGGCTGTGCTATTCCGCAGGGCACACCTGTTTTTTCTATTGCTTTTGGATGCCTACCAGAGGTTGAAGGTAAGTTGCTATAATTGAAAACATTGTGTACTTGAGGCAGAAGGCCCAGAAAACCTTCATAAAGCCCTGTCTGAATGCTTCCTCCTTGAGTACTAGATTCCATTGTTACAGGATTGTTCCATTGTTACATTTGATTATTGTACATAGAAAACATAAATGTTAGCAAAATATAAAAACTTAAACAAATATTGAATTTTTCAGATGCAGTTAGATGTGTCCTGTAGAGATGCAGATTGACTGTGCCTCTAAAAGCATCTATAGATTAGAATGCTAAATAATGTAAAGTTTCTTTCTATTTTAAGGCAAGTTGCTGTAGGGTTGTAGACCCATGTGTCCTCAGCTACTAGGCAAGGCTGCTTGGGAGGTGGAATGCAGGGAGTTTGACTACACTTTTACCTTGCTGCCCCCAAGGTGGGTGCTGGGCTGTAGAGAAGTGCCAAGACACCACTCCAGGGTTGGAAAATTGCAGTCTAAGATGGGAGAAAGCCTGAGCTGGTTGGGGATGTTTTTGAGCCTGTGAGAAGTCCAGGGCCATAGAGTTTACAAACACTCTGGTGGGAGTAGTGTAAGAGCAGAGAATGGAGTTGGGGAGGGGCACAAGCTTGGTACAGAGTCTAGTCAGGGAGGGGGAGAGGAGCTCTGGCTTATCTCATGTGGACTTGAATGATTGTCCTTGGCTTGGAGAAGTCAGGTTTGTGGCACTTGTGGCTGGGAGCACAGAGATGTCTTCTATTGGGGTATTAGGCTGAGACTCTGTAGGCAAAGACCTTCTTCATGGTTTCCCAGAGTGGATCCTGATGAAAAGAGACAGTTCATGGTTCTAAACAGTTTATTGTCATGGCAGAAAATAGATGTGTAAACCTATATTCCCTTTCTCACGGTGGGACTCAGATTAAATACCTTTTGCAAGGAGGAATGTCTGGGAAGGAAAGCTTATTGGCTAAGCCCTCTGGGCCTCTAGATACCTCATGAGCATGAGTAATTCTGTTTTGAGCTTACATGAACATAGGACAATTTTTTTTTTATGTAAGAAACATGGCACATGTTCCACATGAGTCTGGCAGGGAGCTGGGAGTCACCTAAGCTTCAGGTGTGTGCCCAACATATCTTCATGTCTCCACCTGCTCTATATAACCAAAATTTCTACTATGGTTTTATATTTTACAACTTTCTACAGCAAATAAAAATGCAGAATTGTGACGTTCAGCTCCAAGGGATGTATTTATTAAATGCCTACTGCACCTAAGACTTGGAGATCATTGGAGAGCAGAATGATGGTAAGAGCTAGAAGATCTGTGAAATCCCTGTAAGATTGTGTATCCAATAAATTCAGAGCTATACCCAAAAACTCTCATGAAAACAATAGCCCAAATACAAGCAGATTTGAAAAACAATAATAAACATTTTGTTAAATGGATGGGATAAAAACCAGGAGTACTGATATCTATAATGCTGGGAATCTGAGAAATAAGCTTTTTAAAAAAACAAACAAAAATAAAACTGTAACTTTACATACACAATAACAAGTGGTAAGCCTTGAAACATGCATACAGTTTATATTACACACACACACACACACACACACACACACACACACACGCACACACACACACACACACACACACATATTTAACCACAGTTTATGAAAAAGTACTCTGCATGCATTATAATGCATAAGAGTTAGTAGAAATATGTAACCATCCCATTAAGAGAACAAATAGATGCTTTTTCCATGAATTAGTTTAATCAAGAATGAGTCCAGATTTTAATTATCTATTTCGTGTTCATTGTGCCTCTGATCTTCTGCCTGTCTGTTGTATGAGTCAGAATCTCTGCCTACCTGAAGTCTGTCTGTTTTGTCGGTTTGCCCCTGTGATACAGTGTCTTGTCCCTATGTGTGTATTTCTGTTTTTCTATGTGTGAGTGGTGTTTGTTATGTCTCTGTGCGAGTGCTGTTTATTTCCAACAAAGCAATTCAACCTGATTTTATTGAACAACATAGAAAGCATTGTAAAAGTAGAGAAATATTTTCCAATTTATGTCTTTGTTTCTTTCAGGAAAAGACACACATGTGTTACCCTGGGTCAGGGTCATGGAAGTGTACATAACTTGTACCCTTGTGGTAAAAATTTCCACCACATGGGAAATTCAAACCAAGTTTATCCTTATACTGTTCTCTTATAGATATCTGAAACAAACAGTATGAGTTCACAATAGAGTAGAAGTTTTAAGTCTTAAGTAACCTCAAGATATATACTTAACTCTGTGGATGGGACTCAACAAAAGTTCCTGTCTCTTATCATCCAAGAGGTATCCTTAAAATATTCCATTGCCATAGAAATCCATAAATTTAAAGTACATAAAGGAGTCTTATATGAGAGGATTTGTAGGGAGCAAAGGATGGGGGAAATGATTCAATTATATAATAACCTTAAAATTTAGGAATAATCATTTTTTTAAATACCCCATATTGAACAAATTGAGACAAAGAATTTCTTCACTAAGATAGAACTTCTTATAAAAATAACCCTGACAAATTTACAGATAATATTGAATTTAAAATTAAATTCTAGTTATTTGTAGAATCTGACCTGATAAAAGGGATAGCAAAAATATTAATTTATTAATTCAGAATACTGGGTAATATTGAGATACAAAGATATTCGCTAGTTATGGAGGGCCTATGAGGGGTGTAAATTGATTATAATGCTTTAATTTTCATCCCAGATCATAGATATTTACAGACAAAATAATTAATTATATCTATAAGACTTGTGGATACATGTTCAACAAATTGTTATACTTCTCAAATAATAGTTAATAAAGAATTTCTATGCATAATACTTCTAAAATATTCTAGAGATAACATTCATAGAGGGGCTAGAAAGATGGCTAAGTAGTAAAAATTGTGTATTCCTCTTGCAGAGTACCAGAGTTTGTGAACTGGAGAAGTCAATGTCACCATAAAAAAAAAAAAAATATATAGAATCAACTGACATAAACAAATGGGGACTCATGGAAACTGAACAACCAACCTAAGAGCACACAGGGGCTTGACCTAGGTTTCTGACTTTGTTCTTTGCCATTGGATCCCCTTCATCCAACTAGACTGCCTAGTTGGGCCTCAGTCGGAGAGATAGACCTTAAGTTTATTGAATTTCCTAGGGTGGGGTGGTACACAAGGCAGCTTTCCTTTCTCTGAGAAAAAGCAGAAGGAGAAATGGGGAAATTTGTCTCAGGAAGGAGACTAGGGGAAGCAATCAGGATATAAAGTACATAAATAAAGAAATTATTTTTTTTTAAAGATTTTTAAAAAAATAACAAATAACAATCACTTCAAGCCCTAAGTGGCCACCACTCTAAAGTAAATGCCTGATAAAATCGTTCTTACAAAATATTGCTACAACTTCTTCCAAAATACATAATCCAAATTCTCTGTAACTGATACTGTATTGTTATGTAAATAAATGTGGGCATTTTGGAGGCTGTTAAATAGAAGGGCTTGCTGGAAATCACAAGGAGCTCAGTGGACACAAGGCACATCATTCCTCAACCACCATCCCCAAATTCCACTCCCCTTCCAGCCTGTACTTTCTGCTGGGGCAGATCACCAGCTTGTCTCCTCTGAAGACACCACAGTCTGAAGGTCTGCGAGAAAAGTCACTGCAGCCAGGGCAAAGGTCACAGGCATGGATGCTCTTCTGAAGACTGCACAGAGATAATCAGATGGAGGGATGCAAGTGCAAGACCAAAACAACAGAATTCAATATACTTTGGTATCATCAGAAACCAAATTCTTCCTCGACAGCAAGACCTGGACATACCAACATACCTAAAAATTAGAATGCTGACCTAAAATCCTATCTCATGAAAATGATAGAGTCATTTAAGGAGGTTATAAATAACTCACTGAAAAAATACAGGAAATCACAGGTAAATAGATAGATGCCCTAAAGGAGGAAACAAATAAATCCCTTACAGAAATACAGGAACACAGAACCAAACAGATGAAGGAACTGAACAAAGTGGTGCAAAACCTAAAATTGGATGTAGAAAATATTTTTAAAAAACACAAATGGAAGCAACCCTTGAAATGAAAACCTAGAAAAGATGTCAGAAATTACATATTTAAGCATCACGAACAGAATACAAGAGATAGAAGAGAGAATTTCAGGTGTAGAAGATACCTTAGAAGATATTGACACAACTGTTAAAGAAAATTCAATATATAAAAAATCCTAAGCCAAAACATCTAGGTAATCCAGGATACATTGAAAAGACCAAATCTAAGAATAATAGGTATAGAGGAGAGTGAAGATTCCCAGATTAAAGGACCTGAAAATGTCTTCAACAAAATCATAAAGAAAAACATTCCCAACCTAAGGATAGAGATAGCCATAAATGTACAAGAAGCAAATAGAATGTCAAATAGATTGGAACAGAAAAGCAAATCCTCTCCTTACATCATAATCAAAACACTAAATGAACAGAACAAAGAATATTAAAAGCAGAAAGGGAAAATGACCAAGTAACATATCATAATTACAGCAGACTTCTCAAGAGAGACATTAAAAGTTAGAGGAGCCTGTACAGAGGTCATGGAGACCCTAATCAAACACAATTGCCACCCCAGACTAGTATACCTAGCAAAACTCTCAATCAATATAGATGGAGGATCCAAAATACTCCAGGAAAAAAAAAAACAAATTTAAACAATATATATCTATGAATCCAGCCCTACGAATGATTCTAGAAGGAAAACTCCAACACAAGGAGGGTACTTACAGCATAGAAAAAACAAGATATTAATCATTTCATGGCAAAACCAAAAGGATATAATCACATGCACATAATGACACCTATGACAACAAGCATAATAGGAACTAACAATCATCTGTCTTTAATATATCATAATATCAACACACTCAGTTCCACTATAAAAAGACATAAGCTAACAGACTGAATATGCAAACAAAATCCAACAATATGCTGCATAGAAGAAACATACCTCAATAACAAAGACATATACTACCTAAGAGTAAAAGGCTGGAACGCAGATTTCCAAACAAATGGTCCCAAGAAACAATCTAGAATTGCCAACCTAATATTCAATAAAATAGATTTCAACCAAAAGTTATCAAGCATGATGGAGAAGGACATTTCATATTCATCAAAGGAAAAAACCCACCAACAGAGAGTTTCAATTCTGAGCACATATGCCCCCAAATGCAAAGGCACCAACATTTATAAAAGAAACTTTACTAAAGCTCAAAGCCCACATTGAACCCCACACAATAATAGTGGGACATTTCAACATCCTAATCTCACTAATTGACAGGTCATTGAAACAGAAACTAAACAAAGACACAGTGAAACTAATAGAGGTTGTAAAGCAAATGGATTTAACAGATATTTACTAAGATTTCATCCTAAAACAAAAGAACATACATTCTTCTCATCACCTCATGGGACCTTCTCCATACTTTACCTTATATTTGGTCACAAAACAAGGCTCAACTGATACAGGATGATTGAAATTATCCAATGCATCCTATTAGATCACCGAAGACAAAGACTGGTCTTCAGTAACAACAAAAACAACCACATACCTATGAAACTGAAAAACTCTCTACTCAGTGATAACTTGGTCAGAAAAGAAATAAAGAAAGAATTGAAAGACTTCCTAGATTTTAATGAAAATCATGACCCAGCACACCCAAACTTATGGGACACAAGGAAAGCAGTACTAAGAGGAAAATTCATAGCAATAAATGCTCTGGTAAAGAAAGTGGAGAGATTCTAGACTAGCAAGTTAATAGCACACCTGAGAGGTCTAGAACACAGAGAAGCAAACACACTCAAGAGGATTAGATGATAGGAAATAGTCAAAGTCAGGGGAGAAATCAGCCAAATAGAAACCAATACAAAGAATCAACAAAACCAAAAACTGTTTTTTGAGAAAATCAACAAGATAGATAATCCCCTAGTCAAACTCACTAAAGGTCCCAGAGCAGTATCCAAATTAATAAAATCAGAAACGGAATGGGAGATATAATAACAGAAATTGAAAAAATTCAAAATCATTAGATCCTATTACAAAAGCCTATACTGAACAAAACTGGGAAATAGATGAAATGGATAATTTTCTATACAAATACCATATACAAAAGTTAAATCAAGAGCAGGTAGCTTTCCTTCACACAAATGATAAATGAACTGGGAAAGAATGTACGCAAACAACACCCTTCACAGTAGTCTCAAATTATATAAAATATATTGGGATAACTAACCATACAAGAGAAAGATCTGTTTGAAAAGAACTTCAAGTCTCTCATAATGAAATTCAAGAAGACTTCAGAAAATGAAGCGATCTCCAATGCTCATGGATAAATAATGAGAGTTAGCAGCTTCAGGTAATTATTTCTATAATCCTTTGTTCAGAGTCAGCTTCTATGGACACTGTCCAGCAAATTAATCTCAAGTTTTCCACGTAGAAATTCAAAATCCCCACAAACCACACAATACCAACAGATATTTCATATACAACAATAATAACATTTAATTTTATGGTATCAATTCACTATTCTAAGAGAAGCAAATTGTTGAAAGGCTGCCATTTGACTCATCCAGTAGTCCATGAGACAGCTAAGAAGGCCACATTGAGAGTAACAATGGAATATTAAGAAAATAAATGTTTAGATGAATTTTCTCAAAGCTTTCTTCATATCTTTGTTCCTCAGACTATAGATAAATGGGTTCAGCATTGGAGGAAGCACAGTATACATCAATGACACTACAGAAGTCTTCCTGTATGATTCTTTAAATGCAGAACTAATGTATACCCCAAAAGCTGTCCCATAGAACAAGGAAACAACTGACAGATGAGACCCACATGTTGAGAAAGCTTTATGCCTACCACCCGATGATGGCATTCTGAGGATGGAAGAGATAATTTTAAAGTAAGAGAAAATAATCCCTACTAGGGACACACCACCTAATGTACTACTCATTGTATATATCAGAATGTTATTGATGAGAGTGTCAGAACATGCAAGCTTGATAACCTGATAAAGTTCACAGAAAAAGTGGGGAATTTCCACAAGTGTGCAGAAAGATAGCTGCAAAATCATTAAACCATGTAGAAGGGCATCCACAATGCTAACATACAAAGACAATAAAATCATCACAAAACACAAGTGCACTTTCATAATGGCTGTGTAGCGAAGGGGATAGCAGATGGCCACATAACGGTCATAAGCCATTGCTGCAAGAAGAAAGTTTTCCATTCCAGCAAAAAATAAGACAAAGCTGAGCTGAGTAATGCAGCCTGTGTAACTGATGGCTTTGCTCTGTTTCCGAAGGTTCATCAGCATCTTAGGAACAGTGGTGGTGCTGAAGCAGATATCAGTGAAGGACAGGTTTGAGAGGAAGAAGTACATTGGAGTGTGGAGGTGAGAGTCAGAGACAATGGCCAGGATGATGAGCAGGTTCCCAGAAACTGTCACTAGGTACATAAGCAGGAACAGTCCAAAGAGAATGGGCTCAAGTTCTGGATCCTCTGAGAGTCCCAAGAGAAAGAATTCTATTACTCCTGTCTGGTTTTCTAATGCCATGATTTCTTAGAGTCTAAATGGAGAAATACAAGTGACTGGTCACAAAAAAAGGTGCAAGGTCACTCTGGCCCTGCTCCCATTTTCCCATATCCACCCTTTCTTTCCCTTCTTCTTCTTTTCTTTGTACTCTAATTTGTATTTCAGTATTTTATGTAGGGAATGCCTTTCCTTACAATATAGAACCAAACAAGAATAAAAGAGAATGATACATAATTTTAAAACTAAAAATTCTCCAAAACTATAGGAATATAAAAATCATACTAAATCTAAGGAAAACTAACCTTAGTTGGTATTTTATGTTTCATACATTTAAATCTGCCTTCAATGTCCAGTTTGTAAACAAGATAATTGTTTTCACCTGTGTCAAATATGTCTTTCTTCAAATTGTATAGCCAAAAGCTATTATAAAATACTATTTAATGCCGAGAGAAATAGAAGGCAAAAAACAAAATCAAAATCTTCAACAGCAGTACTTGGGATGAAATAGGTTGCTGATTTAGTTTGCTGATTGTGAATTATTTATGCATAAACATGGTCAGACCGCTTTTCACAATACTGTACACAAGAGAAGTGATGGGTTTGTAAAGACATGATCTGAAAGAAATCCTACAGAGAACTTTTGTCAAGTTAGAAAAGCTTGGAGTAAGAGAGATACTTTCCCTATAAGAGTACACCAATTGGGTGTCCAATGCCAAAATGTGGTTCATGAAAAAAAAAACCTTACAAGTAACATTATATAGGCAGGATTGGTTATATTTAAGAATATGTATGTATGAATATGTACATGTAGGTACATAAAAATTATTAGTATAAAACAAGGATATTAATTTGATGGAGAACAGTAACAGTACATGGGAATAAGAATAAAGAAGGGCTAAATATTTTATGTATATCACAATCTCAAAAATTAAAATTAAAAACAATAAAAAATAGATAATCTTTTGAATAATGTCAGAATTCAGTGAAAAATAAAGTATTAGAATTGTGATTAAGAATATTGCACAACAAAAAGCAATAAAGGCACACAATTCAATAAATAACACTGATGTTACTACTCTCTTATGCACTTATAGGGATGCCTATACATAAAAAAATTTAGTTGCAGTGTCAACATAAATAATAGCTCCAAGACATACTTAATATTCTTGTAGAAATCTATAGCATTATAAACTTTAAATTTTTAAGAATAATATAATATTATACAATAAAATATTTAAACTATTTAAAATAATGAAAACAATAGAATTATTGTCATTAGCTAATAAAATATAATATGTTAACAATTACCTCTAAGTGTTACTAGAAGGAAAATGCACACTTCTACTTCTCTAATTCATGTGTAAACTGTGCATTTTTATTTCCTCAATGGAGTGCACAAGTTGCAATTCATTATTCTTCTAAGATTTTTAGTGAAATGAATTTTTAAATCTGTGAGCAATATCTTTGTTTTCCTTTTTAAAATTGTATTTGCATTCTCTGCCAATTCTCATTGGTTTTAGTAATATATTCTTCTCTATATCATTAATATTAACTTGATTTATTTCAGTACTTTATGTACATAAAAATTATTTATATTTTTCTCTCCAATAGAATATTTATAGGATGGTATTAATATAGATATACTCAAAAATGTGAAATCTCTAGATTATTTATAAAAGTATATTAAAATAATTAAATTATATTACCTACTTTCTCTCTAAAAAGGAAAAATGGAGTTGAACATGAAGGATCAATTAATCTATTAGATTTGTTGGTTTTTTATACAAAAATCAGATCTGCTGGTAAAAGTATCTGATTGGCTTATTATGGATATATGTAGATAATATTGCATTATATATTCAGAGTTGTTCTTACTTTTAAAATTTGAATATCAAGACAGTTATAATCATGTGCTGGCAGAGCCTCTCAGGAGACAGCCATACCAGGTTTCTGTAAGAAAACACTTCTTGGCGTAAGTAATAGTGTCTGGGTTTGGTGCCTGCAGTTGGGATGGATCCCTAAGTATGGAGGTCTCTAGATGACCTTTCCTTCATTCTCTGCACTATTGTTTGTCCCTGCGTTTCCTTTAGACAGGAATAATTCTGGGTTAAAAAATTTGAGATGCATGTATGTTCCCATCCCTCAACTAGGGGCTGTGCCTATTTACTGGAGGTGGTTTCTACAGGTTTTCTCTCTCCTTTGTTGTTTATTTCAGCTAATGTCATCCCTGTTGGGTCCTGGAAGCCTCTCACTTCACTGACATCTATGGCTGTTCCCTGTAAGGCTATGCCAGACCCTGACTAATACAGACGCAGATACTCACACCCAACCATCAGACAAAGCCCAGTAACTCAGAGTGAGAGGAAGGACTGAAGGAGCTGAACAGAATTGCAACCCTATAGGAAGAACAAGAATACCAACCAGTCCACACAAATCTCCCAAGAACTAAACCACCAACCAAAGAGTATATATGTAGGAATCCATGGCTCCATCTATATTTGTAAAAGAGGATTGCCTTAACTGGCGTCAAGGGCAAGGGTGGCCCTTGGTCCTCTGGTGGCTTGATGCCCCAGCATGGGGGGATGCTAGAGAGGTGAAGCGGGAGTGGTTGAGTGGTTGAAGGAGCACACTCATTAGAGGCAAAGGAGAGGAGGGATGAGAAAGTGGGTTTGTAGAGGGGAGACTGAGAAGTGAGACAACATTTGAAATGTAAATAAATAAAATAAACAATAAAATACTTTAAAGATATGTTCTAATAATGTCTAATAGTACAGTAAAGTTTTCTTTATATCAAAAAGAGCAATGTCAACCAAGATTTTGTCTAAATTTTTCCTGAGTCAATAAATAAAAAAATAACTTCAACTCACTATGTACTTTGACAGTCATCAAATAACTTAATATTCAATTAATCTTGGAAGAACCTTCACAAATTAGGAAGAGTGGGTTGGCATTAATTTTAAAATTAATGTAAGAAATTGCCAGAATGGAAGCTGCTCAAATGTTGGTATATGAGAAGTGCAAGCATGAAAAATGACTGAAAGTTCTGCAGATATCTGACATTTTCTTATCCCACACATTCTTGAAAGGACCTATAAATTATCTTCTGCCAGTAGTACTGGAGATAACTAAAGGAGATTTCAGATTACCTGGATTTCAAGATTAAAGAATGGCATTCAATTCTTGTCTGGAATTTAAGAAAAATACAGAAATGTTGTTCTGAGGAGCATGGAAAGGTAGAGAGGTAAGGTGACCGTGTGGAGAAATGGTGATCACTAAGAGCAGGGTCAGGAAAGCTACTACTACCCATACAAGGCTAATAAGTAGCTGGTCACCATTAGATTACATGTAGCCTCCATGACCCTCGGGGTTTAATATCCAAAGTTCCTCATTAGTCAGACAGTTCCATTCTCAAGTGATTGTAGGGCAGCACAAACATGTATTTTACCTTTTACCATCTATATCTTATTATTCCATATTCAAATCACTCTCCATGATACTTTCATAATTCACTGGTTGCCATGGTTACTCCATGTTCAGTACACTGAACAAAATATTGTAAATAACCACAGCTTCTAACTGTTTCAGTATGTCAAATATATTTTCTCCAGCTTCATATATGTGGATTTAATTTAATCTTCTACATGTGAACATATTCTCCCTGAATTATTTGTTGAAAACCTCTCATTTTCTAACGTGTTTTGAGATCGTGTTCAAAACTTAAAAGATTTTACCTGTGGGTCTTTATTTCATAACATCTGTACCAGCCTCCATTGTACTGTATGTCTGTTATTATCATATTACCTTCGTTCTTGTGATATTATCTTATAATGTGAGATACATATTATGATTCTGAAAATTACTATTTTTTCCTAAAAATTTCACATATGGATATTATTATTATTATTATTATTAAAATATCTTTAGTCTGTTTTTACAGTCTAGTCTCTATCCCCCTCCTGGTCCACCCTCTGACATTTCCACATCCCATTTTTTTCTCCCCTATCTCCAAGAGGATGGTCCCATTTTACCCAACCCCAACCCCATCCCACCCCATCAGACCTCTCAACTCTGTGGGGCCTCAAGCCTCTCCAGGGTTACACACATCTTTTCTCACTGAATCCAGTCCAGATAGTACTCTGCTATACATGTGGGTTGGGGATCTTTTGCCAGCTAGTGTGTGCTGCCTGGTTGGTGGCTCAGTGTCTGAAAGATCTCAGGAGTCCGGGTTAGTAGAGACTGATGGTCTTCCTATAGGATTTCCCACCTCCTCAGCTTCTTCCAGCCTTTCTCTAATTCAACCACAAGGATACATGACTGCAGTCCATTGGTTGAAAGTATCTGCATCTGTTTCAGTCACCTGTTTGTTGGGACTCACAGAGGGCAGCTATGCTCATATCTGTAAGCACACCATAGCATCAGGAATAGTGTCAGACCTTGGATCCTCCCCATCAGATAGATCCCAATTTTGGCCAGTCACTGGATCTCCTTTTCGTCAGTCTCTTCTCCATTTTTGTCCCTGAATTTCTTTTAGACAGGAACAATTCTGGGTCAGAATTTTTGACTGTGGGATGGCAACCCTATCCCTCAACTTGATGCCCTGTCTTTCTACTGGAGGTGGAAGTTAATGACCTTTTAAAACTGTTTGGTTTATTTATTCACCATATATATTTTACAATCTTCCCATTACTCCATAACAACACCTCTCTAGCTCTATTACTTAAGACTATTCCTTTATGTTAATGTTCCCTAATAAGTTCACAAATTTACCTCTTGCTAGACAATATGGTTGTCCTCAACAGTCAACCATTGCAATGAAAGCTAATATTAATATTTAGATTTGGATCTTTTTATGGACACATGCATATATTTCTTTGTAATAAACAATAAAGAATTTAATATGAATTAATAGCTATATACAGAACTTTTTTATTCAAAACTGATAAAAGTGCTTTTAAACATGATCAGACTATTACATAACAGAATTATATGAAAATTCTTATTTTTTCATATCTGAGTTATGCATATAATGGTTTTCTTTGCATTTTCTATTTTATTAATACTTTACTATACTAATAAAGTACTACACTATTACTTTAGTATTTTATTTTTATTATTGCATTCTCTATTTTTCCTTGACAAAATGGTAGTTCTTATTAAGAAAATTTCATATATGTAAATGAAGCACTGTACTCATATTCATCCTTCCTTTGTGCAAATGTGTTATCCTTTCGACAGTTTTGTATTTTTATTTTCAAATTTAATTTACATTTTCCTAATAACAGAAAGATTAACTCTATTTATGTGCTTCTTCACTATATATATAAATTTATATGTATATAAATTAATAGTGAAAATATTTAGAAAATTAATATATATATTATATATATTATTAGATATGTTAATATAAAATATATAAATATAGAATAATATATTACATATATTACGTTTCTAAATATAATATATATAGTATATATATTGTCTAAATATTTTCTCTAAATATAATATTATACATATTTTATATATATTATTTTATATATATGTATAAAATATATATAATGTATATTATATATATTTTATATAATATATACTATATATTTTATATATAAATATATATATAATTTTATATATAAAATATATTATATGTATTTAAAATATATATCTATAATATTATATAATAATATGTTTATATATAAATGTAATATTTATATATATTATACATTATATATAAAAAAATAATATTTATATATATATTTTGTATATATAAATACATATAATACATTATATATAAATATATATAATGTATTATATATATATTTAAATATATTTATTTATATTTAAATATATTTTTTATATATATTTAGAACATTTATATATTTTAAATATATAAATATTTCATATATATAATAGACATATTAAGTTTCTAAATATTTTCACAATTAATTTATATATAGATATATATAAATATATAGATATAGTGAAGAATCACAAAAATAGAGTTAATCTTTTTGGGAAATGTATATATAATATAAACATTTATATATATGTATATACACATATACATATTATATATTATATATTTAGAAACTTAATATATATTATTACTAATATTTAATATGAATTAAGTATATTATTATATTAATATATTATATATTGTAACTTAATGTATATAACATATTAATATTAAATATATTAAATATCTTAATATATTAACATATATTATATGTATTAAGTTTCTAAATATTTTCACTATTAATTAATTAGTTTGATTATTTATTCATATTAGATATAGTGACTATTTTAATATATTTGAGATTTTAGGAGTTGTTCAAAGTTATCAACTTTTAGTTTTCTTATAACCAAAATTATGATAATGAAGAGAAATTTAGTGTAAAAATACCCATGTAAAATGTAATTTTCTGGATGAAATTAAAGTAAATTCATGTAAAACAAAATATGTTAAGTTTTACATTAATGGTGATTAATTAGTGAATAATGGATTAAAGCTCTTTAGTACTAATTATATGCCTGTTAAAATATTTTCAATCTGAAAATTAACAGTCAAAGAAAGACAAAGACAGTGTTTGAAATATTGAGATAGTTGAAGCTAAATAAATAACAAAACCACGTTAAATATATAAATAAGCAAACAAACAAAATCAGCAACTTAAAAGTATAATTATTATTATTTTTAAATGTCTTTTTTATTATTTTATTTATTAACATTCCAGTCATTGCCCTCCCCCAGGTCACCCAACACAGTTCCTCATCCCATTCTTCCTCCCCACAGCCAAGAAGAGGGTACCCCCTCCAGACTTCTTTCTTCCCTGCGGTTTCAATTCTCTCAAGGCTCATCTTCTTGCACTGAAGTCAAACCAGCCAGTCCTCTGCTATATATGTGCCAGAGGCCTCAGAACAGCCAGTGTATGCTGCCTGATAAGTGGCTCAGTCTCTGGGAGCTTTCTGGAGTCTGGGGTAGTTGAGACTGCTGGTCTACCTATGGGGTCACCCACCCCTTCAGCTTCCTCATTTCTTTCCCTAATTCAACCACAAGGGGTTTTTAACTGTTTTGACTTACATCTCCTTGATGGCAAAGGATGATGAACATTTTTTAAAATATTTCTCAGCAGTTAGACCTTTCCCTTTTGAGAGTATATGGAGAGGGGCAGTTTTGATCTGATTATAATGTAAATAAATAACTTAGTCAAAAAAATTCTGAGGCCTTAACACTAATGAGTTCCCATTTTTCATAACTGTCACTAATCCTTGTGTCACCTTCATAATGCCAATTCTTATATCCAAGGTCTTGGCATCATATAGACCAGATAAAAGAAGTTTTGAATGAATGTTTTGTACAATAAGCCTTACTTGCAGAATAATAATAATAAACATAGTTTAGTTCTCAAAAATGAGAAAAGAATGACCCCTACACCCTCCTGGCTCATATAAATTTATGACTGCTTAGTCTTTCAGAAATGCCACTACTTGAGAAGCATTAGCAGGTGTGGCCATCTTGAGGTAGATGTGGCCTTTTAGAAGAAGTCTATTAATTCAGGGTGGGCTTTGAAACTTCAAAGCCCAAGCCAGATCCAGCGGTTCTCTCTGCTGCTTACATATCTGGATGTAAAACTTTCTGCTACTTATCCAGCCTCATGTTTGCTTGTGTGCCACCATGCTCCCTGCCATGTTGATAATGCACTAAACTACTGAAATTTTAAGGAAGTCTCTGTTGAATACTTTAACTTATTTTGTAATAGTTACCATGGTGATAGTGTTTCCTCAAAGTAATTAAAAATTGATAGCAACTTTACTTCTGTTTCTATTTTATGTAATAATTTGAAGAGCATTGGTGTTAACTCTTTTTGAAATTCTGATAGAATTCTGTGCTAAAACCATCAGAATCTTGGATTTATAAGATTAGGAGACTTTCAACTACTGTTTCTATTTCACTAAGTGTTTTAGATCTGTCTAAATTGCTTACCTAATATTGATTTAACTTTAGTGATACCTATTGATAAAATAATATATTTCTTTTATGATTTTTAAAATTTAGTTTTATATTTTTGCATATTCATTTTACATCCTGCTCACTGCCCCTCTCCAGGTTACTGGCTCCCACAATGCTTCCCCCATCATCTGAGCTGGTAGGGGCCCCATGGGTATCCACTCACATTAGCACTTCAAGTCTCTGCAAGGCTAGTCACTTTCTCTTCCATTGAAGCCAGACAAGTCTGCACAACTAGATGAGCATACCCTTGGTACAGGCAAAAGCTTTTGGGATACTCCTTGCTGTTCCAGTTGTTCAGGACTGACACAAAATCAAGCTGCACATCTGTTACATGAGTGTGAGGAGTCTAAGTCCAGTCTTTTTATATTCTTTTATTGGTGGTTAGGTCTCTGAAAGCCCCAAGTTTCGAGATTAGTTAACTCTGTTGGTATTCTTGTGGAGTTCCTATCCCCTTTGGAGCTCACAATCTATCCCTCTATTCTTCCATAAGAGTCTCAAGCTCCATCCACTCTTTGGCTGTAGGTATCTGTATTTGTATAAATTACCTGCTAGGGGGAGCATCTCAGAGAACAAAATGCTCTTGTCTGCTTGACTGGTGCTTGACCATGGGATGGATCTCAAGTTGGGGTGGTTATTGGATGGCCATTTCCTCAGACTCTGTTCCATCTTCCATGTCTGTATTTCTGATAGAGAGAATAAATTTTAGGTTGAAAGTTTTATGGGAGGGTATGTGTCACTAGTGGTCCACTGGGATTCCTGCCTAGCTATCACAGGTGATCTCTTCATTTTCTATATCCCCAGTAAAATGAATCACAAATAAGGTCACCCCCATTGATTCTTAGACACCTCCCTTATCCCATCTCACTGTCTTCCCAAGGATATGTCTCTACCTCCTCATCTTGTCTGTTGCAGATTTCCATTCATTTTCATGGCCATCTAGCCATCTCTCCCATGCTTCCCCAAACAAGATCCTGATCTCTGGGCCACCTCCTTTCATTGCTAGTGGGAGTGTAAACTTGTACAATGACTTTGCAAATTAATTTGGCAACTTTTCAGGATACTGGAAATAATTCTACCTAAAGACACAGCTATATCACTCCTTGGCATATACCCAAAAGATTCTCCAATATCTTTTTTATAATTTTTAATTTGACAAAATAAAAGTTTCTAAAGTATGTCATGACAATTCTATACATTTTCTCAGTGTCTGTTGTTATGTCCCTTTTGCATTTCTAGTTTTATTAATAAGCAAATTTTTGTTCACTTTTTAGTTTATTTGGCAAAGAGTTGGTTAACTTTACTTTCTCAGAAAATTAACTCATTTCATTACTTCTTTGCATTTTTTTGTTTGTGTTTTTGTTGTTGTCATTTCTATTTAATTCGAATTAGGTTGATTGTTTCTTGCTGCCTACTCCTTTTGGCTATGACATCTGTTTTAACTAGGGTGAAATCTATCCATTTATTATGAAGGTACTTTATAATATGAAATTGCTACTTAGAAACATATTCTTGCCCTCGCTTGGTCTTTTTGGCTGAGGCAGACATCTAGCTGGTCTGCTCCAGTGAAGACACCATATTCTAAGCCACCATAGAGGAACTACTGTACTCAGAGAAATGGGTAAGAACCCTTTCCCACTACCCTACACCCCAGAGCTACAACTGGGAGCCTGGAGTGCTCAGGACAGATCAGCCACCCAAACCCTGCCCCTCTGTAATACCACTCCCCTTCTGCCCCTTTCTTGGTCCTTTTGGCTGGGGCAGACACCTAGCTGGTCTGCTCCTGTGAAGACTCAATATCCTGAGCAATCCTAGAGGAACCACTGCACTCAGAAAAGCAGACACCATGTCCTGAGTCATCCTAAAGAAACCAGTGCACTCAGAGCAGAGAAGAAACCACCACAGTCAGAGCAGCAGAATTTCAGGTTCCCAGAGGTGGCCTGAGTTCCAGCAGTTCTTCTACTCAAGAGTTCAGGATCACAGAGGCATCTAGACTCTTAGGAGTTCTGACACAAGCAAGATAACTGGAAAGACAGGCACCAGTCAAAGACAGTGAGTGCAGGTAGCAGTAAAGTTAACCAGATGGCAAAAGGCATGTGAAAGAACATAAGCAAGAGAAACCAAAGTTACTTGGCATAATTGGAACCCAGTTCTCCCACCATAGCAGGCCCTGAACACCCCATCACACCAGAAAAGCAAAATTCAGAATTAAAATCACTTCTCATGATTATGATAGAGGACTTTAAGAAGGACATAAATAACTCTCTTAAAGAAGTACAGGAGAACACAGGTAGACAGGTAGAAGCCCTTACAGAGGAAACACAAAAATCCCTTAAAGAACTGCAAGAAAACACAACCAAACAGGTGAAGGAATTAAACAAAACCATCCAGGATCTAAAAATGGAAGTAGAAACAATAAATAAAAATCACAAAGGGAGACTACCCTGGAGATAAAAAATCTAGGAAAGAGATCAGGAGTCATAGACACAGAATCATCAACAGAATACAAGAGATAGAAGAGAATTTCATGTGCAGAAGATACCAGGAAAAACATTGACACAACTGTCAAAGAAAATGCAAAATGCAAAATGCAAAAAGACTCATAACCTAAAACATCCAGAGAATTCCAGGACACAATGAGAAGACCAAACCTAAGGATAATAGGTATAGATGAGAGTGAAGATTGTCAACTTAAAAGGCCAGTAAATATCTTCAACAAAATTATAAAGGAAAATTTTCCTAACCTAAAGAAAGAGATGTCCATGAATATAAAAGAAGCCTACAGAACCCCAAATAGACTAGACCAGAAAACAAATTCCTCTTGTCACATAATCATCAAAATATCAAATGCACAAAACAAAGAAAAAATATTAAAAGCAGTAAGGGAAAAAGGTAAAGTAACATATACAGGCAGACCTAAAAGAATTACACCAGACTTCTCACCAGAAACTATTATAGCCAGGAGATCCTGGACTGATATCATACAGACCCTAAGAGAACACAAATGCCAGCCCAGACTACTATACCCATCAAAACCATCAATTACCATAGAAGGAGAAACCAAGATATTCCACGAAAAAACCAAATTTACACACTATCTTTCCACAAATCCAGTACTTCAAAGGATAATTGATGGAAAACTTCAACACAAGGAGGGAAACTACAACCCAGAAAAAGCAAGAAAGTAATCTTACAACAACCCCCAAAAAAGATAGCTACACAAACATAATTCCACCTGTAATAACAAAAGTAACAGGAAGCAACAATCATTTTTCCTTAATATCTCTTAACATCAATGGACTCAATTCCCCAATAAAAAGACATAGACTATCAGACTGGATATGTAAACAGGACCCAGAATTTTGCTGCATACAGAAAACGCATATCAGTGACAAAAACAGACACTACCTAAGAGTAAAACGATGGAAAACAATTTTGCAAGCAAATAGCCACAAGAAACAAGCTGGAGTAGCCATTATAATGTCAAATAAAATCGACTTTCAACCAAAAGTAATCAAAAAAGATAAGGAAGGATATTTCATACTTCTCAAAAGAAAAATCTACCAAGATAAACTCTCAATTTTGTACATCTATGCTACAAGTACAAGGGCATGCACATACATAAAATAAATGTTACTAAACCTCATAGCACACAATATTAAATTGCTTCTCACACAATAATAGTGGGGAATTTCAACACCCCACTCTCAGCAATGGACAGATCATAGAAACAGAAAATAAACAGAGACACAGTGAAACTAACAAAAGTTATGAGCCAAATGGATTTAACAGATATCTATAGAATATTTCATCCAAAAAAAAAAAAAAAAGAAAAAGAATAAATATACCTTCTTCTCAGAACCTCATGGTACTTTCTCCAAAACAGACCATATAATTGGTCATAAAACAAGCCTCAACCAATACAAAAAGATTGAAATAATTTTTTGCATCCTATCAGATCACCAGCGACTAAGGCTCATCTTCAACAATAACAAAAATAATGACAAGCCCACATAGAGTGGAAACTGAACAACATTCTACTCAATAATAACTTCACCAAGGAAGAAATAAAGAAATTAAAGACTTTTTAGAATTTAATAAAAATGAAGGCTCTTCATAGAAAAACTTATGGGACACAATGAAAGCAGTGCTAAGAAAAAACTTATAGCTCTACATGCCTACAAAAAGAAACTGGAGAGATCATATACTAGGAATTTGACAGCACGCCTGAAAACTCTAGAACAAAAAGAAGTAAATACACTCAAGAGGGGTAGAATGCAAAAAATAATAAAACTCAGGGCTGAAATCAACCAAGTAATAGGAAAGGAACTATACAAATTATCAACAAAACCAGGAGCTAGTTCTTTGAGAAAATCAACAAGATAGATAAACCCTTAGACAGACTAACCAGAGGGCACAGAGACAGTATCCTAATTAATAAAATCAAAACAGAAAAAGGAGATATAACAACAAAAATTCAAAAAAAATCATCTGATTCTACTACAAAAGCCTCTACTCAACAAAACTGGAAAACCTGGATGAAATGCACAATTCTCTAGACAGACACCAGGTAGCAAAGTTAAATCAGGAGTAGATAAACCACCTAAACAGTCCCATAACCCCTAAAGAAATACCACACAGTCATTAAAAGTCTCTCTACAAAATAAAACACAGGACCAGATGGTTTTAGTACAGAATTCTATCAGACCTTCAAGGAAAACCTAATAGCAATTCTCTTCAAACTATTCCACAAAATAGAAATATAAGGAACACTACCCAATTCATTCTATGAAGCCACAATTACAATCATACCTAAACCACACAAACACACAACAAAAAAAGAGAACTTTAGACACATTTCCCTTATGAATATCGATGCAAAAATACTCAATAAAATTCTGGCAAACTGAATCCAAGAACACATGAAAACAATCATCCGTCATGATCAAGTAGGCTTTATCCCAGGAATGCAGGGATGGTTCAATATTCAGAAATCCATCAAGGTATTCCACTACATAAATAAACTCAAATAATAAAACCACATGATCATCTCACTAGATTCTGAGAAAACATTTGAATAAATTCAACATCCCTTCATGGTAAAAGTCCTGAAAAGATAACGAATTTAAGGATCATACATAAACATAGTAAAAGCAATATACACCAAGCCAGTGGCCAACATCAAACTAAATGGAGAGAAACTTGAAGCAATCCCACTAAAATCAGGGACTAGATAAGTCTGCTCACTCTCTCCCTACCTATTCAATATAGTACTGGAAGTCCTAGCCAGAGCAATTAGACAAGAAAAGGAAGTCAAAGAGATTCAAATAGGAAAGAAAGAAGTTAAAATATCACTATTTGCAGATGATATGATAGTATACATAAGTGAACCCAAAACTTCCACCAGAAAACTCATAAACCTGGTAAACAACTTTAGCAAAGTGGCTGGATATAAAATTAATTCAAACAAATCTGTAGCCTTTCTCTACTTGAAAGATAAACAAGCAGAGAAACAATTTCGTGAAATGACACTCTTCACAATATTCTCAAATAATATAAAATACATTGGTGTTAATCTAATCAAGCAAGTGAAAGATCTGTATGAAGAGAACTTCAAGTCTCTGAAGGAAGAAATCGAAAAAGACCTCAGAAGATGGATAGATCTCCCATGCTTTTGATTAAAATAGTAAAAATGGCCATCTTGTTAAAAGCAATCTATAGATTCAATAAAATCCTCATCAAAATTTCAAATCAATTCTTCATAGGGATAGAAAGAGCAATTCGTAAATTCACTTGGAATAACAAAAAACCAAGAATAGTGAAAACTATTTTCAATCACAAAAGAACTTCTGAAATCACCATCCCTGAGAACAATACAGAGCAATAGTTATAAAAACTGCATAGTATTGGTACAGAGACAGGCAGGAAGATCAATGGACTAGAATTAAAGATCCAGAAACGAACTCACACAGCTGTGGTCACTTGATCTTTGACAAAAGAGCTAAAACCATCCAATGGAAAAAGGACAGCATTTTCAATAAATGGTGCTGGCTCAACTGGAGGTCAGCATCCGGAAAAATGCAAATCGATCCATTCTTATCCCCTTGTACAAAGCTCAAGTCCAAGTGGATAAAGGACCTTCAAATGAAACCAGATACACTGGAACTACTAGAAGAGAAGGTGGGGAAGACCCTCGAATACTTAGGCACAGGGGAAAAAAATTCCTGAACAAAACACCAACGGCTTATGCTCTAAGATCAAGAATTGACAAATGGGACCTCATAAATTTGCAAACCTTCTACATAGCAAAGGACACTGTCAATAGGACAAAATGGAAACAGATTGGAAAAAGATCTTTACTAATCCTATATCTGATAGAGGGCTAATATCCAATATATACAAAGAACTCAAGAAATTAGACTCAAGACAACTAAATAACCCTATTAAAAATAGGGTACAGAGCAAAGAAAGAATTCTCAATTGAGGAAACTCGAATGGCTGAGAAACACATAAAGAAATGTTCAACATCTTTAGTCATCAAAAAAATGCAATTCAAAACAACCCTGAGATACCAACTCACACCAGTCAGAAGGGCTAAAATCAAAAACACAGGTGATAGCAGATGCTGGCAAAGATGTAGAGAAAGAGGAACACTCCTCCATTGTTGGTGGTATTGCAAGGTGATACACTCTGAAAATTAGTCTGGCAGTTTCTCATAAAATTGGACATAGCATTACCCAAGGACCCAGCTATACCACTCCTGGGCATATACCCAGAAGATGCTCCAACATATAACAAGGACATATGCTCCTCTATGTTCATAGCAGCCTTATTTATAATATTAGAAGCTGGAAAGAACCAAGATGTCCATCAACAGAGGAATGGATACAGAAAATGTGGTACATTTGCACAATGGAGTATTACTCAGGTATTAAAAACAATGAATTCATGAAATTTTTAGGCAAATGGATGAAACTAGAGAATATCTTCCTGAGTGAAGTAACCCAATCACAAAAGAACACACATGGTATGCACTCACTGATAGTTGGATATTAGCCCAAAAGCTCAAAATACCCAAGATACAACTCACAGACTACATGAATCTCATGAAGAAGGAACACCAAATTGTGGATGCTTTGGTCCTTCTTAGAAGGAGTAACAAAATACTCATGAGAGCAAAAATGGAGACAAAGTGTGGGACAGATACTGAAGGAGGGGCCTTCGTGAGACTGCCATACCTGGGTATCTATCCCAGGTCCAGTCACCAAAGGCAGACGCTGATGTGGATGCCAGGAAGTGTAGGCTAGACTAGTCTGATATAGCTCTCTCTCCTTAGAGGTCTGTCACAGCCTAACTTATGCAGAGGCAGATGCTCACAGCTAACCTTTGAACTGATCATGGGGTTCTCAATGGAAGAGTTAGAGAGAAGACTTAAGGAGCTGAAGGGGATTGCAGCCCCATTGTGAGAGCAACAATAGGAACCAATCAGAGCTCCCAGGGTCTAAACCTCTAGCCTGGGAGCAAATAGAGAGGGAGCCATGGGTTCCAGCTGTATATGTAGGGGAGGATGGTCTTTTTGGGTATAGGTGGGAGAGGAATCCATTAGCTAGATGTGCAAGTGTGGGGGAATTTGAGGGCTGGGAAGTGGGAGTGGGTGTATGGGTGAGGGCAAATCCTCTTAGAAGCAGGAGGAGGGTGGATGGGATAGGGAGTTTCTTGGTGGGTCAGAAATGGGGAAAGAGGGTAACATTTGACATGTAAATAAAATATCCAATAAAAAATTAAAATGTTAAAAAAAGAAATGAAAAAATGGTTACAGCAGACTGCTTCTTAGGGTCACTTGTTTTGTATTTCTTTTTCTATCCTTTACACTTGTTTTTTTTTTTAATACGGTTTTTAGACACAGCAGAAGAACAAATCTTATTTTTTCACCCATTCTATTACTCTCTGTTGTTGTTTGTTGGTTTGTTCGTTTGTGGTTTTTGTAGTTTTTTATTTTGTTTTGTTTTAATCAAGGAGTTCAAAACACTGATTTGTATAGGTTTCACTGAGCAGTGTTTGTTGATTTCTGATATGTTGTTATTGTTGTGTTGGTGCTAGTGCTGCTGGTGGTGGTAGATGTAGATATGTTCTTCCCCTTTGTTTTCTTAGGTGTTCTTAAACTCTTAAGATAAAAGATTTCATTTTAGCCTCTTTTCTAGGTCTGTATTTTTAGATATATAATGCTTAATTTGGATTTATCATGGGATATCTTATTTCCTCCATCTATTAAAATGAAAAATTTTGCTGGGTATTATAGTCTAACCTGATAACTATGGTCTCTTTGAGGCTCGCCAATGTCAGTCCTAGCCCTTATTGCTTTTACTGCTTCCATTAATAAGTCAGGTAGTTTTCTAGTAGTTTTTGCATTATGTTACTTATTTTTTCCCTTCCAGCTATTTTGAAATTAATTATTTTATTTATATACATTCCATAAGTTGCTCCCTCCAAGTACCCCCCCAAGTTTTTCACCCCATTCCTCCTCACTTTTTCCTCCAAGAGGGTGCTCCCTCCTCCCCACCGGGTATCCCCTTTTGCTGGGGCATCAATATTCTACAGGTTTCAGCTCATCCTCTCCCACTGAAGCTGGACAAGGCAGTGTTCTGCTATAAAATGTACCACGGGGCCAGAACCAGCCAATGTTTGCAATTTGTTTGGTGGTTTTGTTTCTGGGAGCTCCCAGAAGACCATGTTTTTTTTTTTTTTTGACATGAAAAATGCCAATATAGTGAACAAAATGAGCAGACAATACAGTAAGACTTATGATTACTGTGTACACTAGTAGAAAGATATCAAACGATCAAACAGCAATCATAGACCAATGTAGTGAAGATAATTTTTTTAACAAAGCAAACAAACAATTACTAAGAAGATCTGGGTAATTCAATAGATGTATCTATAAAGCACTCTCTAATACAGGGCATTGTCAACATTTCAGAAGAGTAGGAAAAATCTTTGTAAGAGTCAGAGGTCTAGGAAGTTTGCTGGAGGAATTTGTCTTCTATTAATATCAGAAACTATACCCATAAAATATCACCAACATGACTCACTAAACATGAGCTTAACAAGGATGACACCAATAGACATGCAAACATAGATGAAAGAAAGACTGCTAAGCCTCAAGCCTACAGAAAGAACTACAGGCAATTGAGAAATGCCAAGAGTAGAAATAGTCTTCTCCAAGTATAACCCAGATTGGTTATTCAGTACCAAATTGCCATACCTGAACCACACACAAACATAAATATTATATAGTCAGAACAGATTATACTTAAGAACATACATGTAAATGTATGTCTCTGTGTATAAATATAACAACAGTTACAGGAAAAAAGAGGGAATGAATTTTAAAGACAGCAAGGCAGGATACAAAAGAAAATTTGGAAAGTCTAAATGTAAGTAAGAAATGATGTATTGATATTTTGATCTCAAAATTAAAAGAAATAATAAAAATACTTTGATAAATCCATTTAGTGGGCATAGTAATATGTTTTCATCTTTATAACCAAATATTAGTGCATCATTCAACACTCATTAGAAAAATTTCTTTTTGTAGTAGATGGCAATTAAGACAGAAACTCACAACTGGCCTACATTAAAAAGCTAAGAGACTGAGCAATGCTCAGTCCTAAATGGAACATGTGTACTATGTTCCTTCCATTTAAGGATCAGGGAAACATCATCAAAGAGACACAATGAAATCTTAAGAGCCAGATGGAATAATTATGTACTGCTAAAGAATATTTACCAGACATGACATCACCATAACATACAAGAACTCACAGTGACTCTTACTGCATCTATAAGATCTACAGTAGATTAAACCAGACAAAGTTCTAGCATAGATAGGAAAAGATCCACGAGATACCAACTTTAGTTATGGTATCAGTAAGAGACGATAGTTGCTAAGAGAAGGAAGTTCTCCATCTTTGGAGATGAGGTCCCTAATAGATTTTCAACAGCCCAGTGGATGGTCCTACACATATTTACACTGACACACTAAGTGGGCTCTGAGATTTTAAAACACACAACACAGGGACAAAAATAACTCATGGAACTGAAAAAACTACTTTTAGAGAAAAAGGGAAAATTTTGAGGAGAAGATATGAGAGTAAAATTTATGCAAACATGTTAATTTCATGTGTTAAATTCTCACCCAATTAAAAGTGATCTGATAGTATGTTTGGGTGTTTACTCATTTCTGTGGAATAGACTGAACTAAGCTGAAATCAATATAAGATTATGGAAAGTAATGCAGAGGTGGGGATCAAATTCCACAGCCAGAATAATGATTAAAATATTATTTACAGAATGCTAAACAAGTATCTTGGTAGGAACAGAACCCCTCAAAGAGAGGGTATATATTTTTTAAAATGATCTGTCAGTCTTTCAGAAAGGGATATTGGAATTGCTTTTTGGTTTCTAAATTCCCCATTATTTCTTGAACCTAATGTAAAATAGTGCTAATACTGAAAAATAAACAAAAATGTTTTACATCCTCCTGCTCCACTGAAGCAATAGAATTACCTAGAGATGTATTAAGAATGTCAGTTGCTCTACTGCAATCTGTAACCTTCATGAAAATCATCTCTAGAAATGAGCATCATCATGTGCAGTTTCTGTGGTCTATCAGGTCTTTCGACACATTTTAAAGTTTGCAAATGTCTTCTTTAGAAAACTCTTCTTTATTGTAAACACAAATAAATTAGAAAATGTTTTATTTTGATTTTCAGGAACTCCATGCTTGTTCTCCTATATCATCTCTGTATGTATTTATATTTTCAGCCCAATTTTCAATTAGTAATAACTTATTTATACATTGTATCAAGTGATGACAATGAAATTAAATGATGCAGCTTTATTCATCCAGAATGGTATACTACTTTTTACATTTGGAATGTGAGGGAAAATTATAATCATGAATTTCCATGTTTTCTTAGGAAGTACTTTTCCTAAACTCTTAGGTACATTAGAAGGCAAAGTATGTAACTTTAAGAGGAATAGTGTAGGGTATAAAATTATATATTATAAAAAACACATATTAAACATAGGAATAGTCATTATTTCTCAGAAGAGACAGTCACAGTAAAATAATGAATACATCACATTTTCTAGGAGAAATGTTTCCACAGAACTTGGTTTTCCTCTGCCTGGAAGAAACACAGTTGCCCATAAATTCAGAAATCATCTAGTGATTTATTGTCGTCAGAAGCTTTAAAATAAATTCAGTCCCCAGACTTGTTTTTTTATGGAACTGTGTGTATAGGGTTATATAGAGCACATAAGTACAACACAATATTTGACAGTTATCTATCTATCATCTACCTATATAACTGTGTGTACATGTTTATCCACGTACACATTCACATGCCATAGCTTGCATATAGAACTCAGAAGACATATTATGGGAGTGAATTTCTACTTCTAGCATGTGGAAACTAGGGGATGAAACAAATGTCAGCAGGTATAGCAATACACATCTTTACAAAGTGGGCAATCTCAATGTCCTGAAACCTGGACATATTTTCAGGACAGCAATTCAACCTACTAAAGTTAGTCAGTCTAAATGATATATAGTGAAGTCATTCAATGTGACCTAAAAAGAACACTTAGTCATATATATATATATATATATGTATGTATGTATGTATGTATGTATATATATGTATGTATGTATATATACACATATACATGTGTATATATACATACATATGTATATATGTGTGTGTGTGTATACATATATGTATACATATATATATATACATATATGTGTATATATGTATGTGTGTATATGTATATATACATGTATATGTATGTATCTATGTATATACACATATAAATGTGTATGTATATGTGTGTATATATATATGTGTATATATACATATATATGTATATATGTGTGTGTGTATATATACATCATATATATATATATATATATATATATATATATATATAATCTTCTACCTTAGCCAGAAACTCCCCTTGTATTTTGATATTATTCCTTGTACCTGGAAGTAAAAGTTTATAGGAAAGATTGATGAAAGCCCAACCTTCTGCAAATATATTCTTCACCATGAAATGTTCACTTATAATGATGGATAGCTCTATTTTCCTATGATATTAATGTTAGGGTTTTTAAATCTCTTAGGTCTGAAGATACTATCACTGATCATTGATTACTCTCTTAAAATCAACACAAAAAACCAATGTATAAATACATCAATTATATAAATAATGGCATTGAATTTGCAGAGAAATTTACCTCGAAGGTACATGTAATATTATTAAAATATTACAGCAACAGTTTCACTCGGAATGAGTGTCCATCTCCTTGTCATATAACCACAGAAAATGTCATAATTGTGAACTTTGATACAGTTAAAACATAATACTTTTGTTGTAATATTAGAAGAATGCAGTATTAAAAGGGTGGAAATTCCTATTCAGTAAAATTGTATTATATTACTTACTCTAGAATTTGGTGTCCAAAAAAGAAAAGAAAAGAAATATCATAGAAAAGTAGCCATTCTATTGAAGAATTTCCTCATGGCATCCTTCATGTCCCTGTTTCTCAGACTGTAGATAAAAGGGTTCAGCATCTCAGGTACAACAGAATACATCACTGAAGCCACTGCAGTCTTCCTGGATGAATCCATACAAATAGATGTAATATATACCCCAAAAGCTGTCCCATAGAACAAGAACACGACTAACAAGTGAGACCCACAGGTGGTAAAGGCTTTGTGCTTTCCTTCTGATGATGACATTCTCAAAATAGAGAACATGATATGAATATAAGAAAAAATTATTCCAGAGAGAGGAATTCCAGCAAATATGCATGATGAAATATAAAGCAGAATGTTATCAATGAGGGTATCAGAACAGGCCAACTTGAGCATCTTTGGAAGTTCACAGAAGAAGTTTGGTATTTCCAAGTGTGTGCAGAATGACAGTCTTAGCACCATCAGGCTGTGCATTAAGGAATCCACAACACTAACAAGCAGGGACAATAGAATCAGCAGAACACAGAAACAGGGTTTCATGATGACTGTGTACCTCAGGGGGTGACAAATAGCAACATAGCGGTCATAAGCCATTACTGCAAGGAGACAGTTTTCCATGCCACAAAAAATTAAGACAAAGCTCATTTGAGTGAGGCAGCCTTTGTATGTGATGCTTTGACTATTTTCTTGTATGCTCACCAGCATCTTTGGAATCGTGCTTGAGCTTAAACAGATGTCATTCAAAGACAAATTGGAGAGAAATAAGTACATAGGGGTATGAAGATGGGAGTCAGAGATGGAAATCAAGACTATAAGCAGGTTTCCCAAAATGGTAACCAGATATATAGAAAAGAACAAGCTGACCAAAACAGGCTGCAGTTTTGGGTCTTCTGTCAGTCCCAGAAGAAGGAATCCTGGAAAAGCTGTTTGGTTTTTCTTTTCCATGTTGATCTTAAATCTGATAGAGAGGGTAAGATGTGGAAAAATTAATGAAATTTTGGATCAGACACAGCTGCCACACTTAAGAAGTTGCTGAAATACTATCTCTGAAGTCTGAAGCTATGCTTCAATAATTAAAGCTCTTGCTACAGAAGCATGAGTCCCACACTTCTGAACCCCAGAAACAAACATAAAAAGCAGATTGTTTTAGCAGCCAACATGTAATCCATCTTTAGAAGTCTTGAATGTGTGCTCTTGAAAATCCAACTATATGAGCAAAGTCCTGGTCATGAAGGAACACCATCAGAGGAGACTTTTCACGTGGGATCATCAAACTCTCTCCTAGCAGCATACATATCCCTGGGAGATTTCAAATCTAAAGCACCTCATTAGACTGACACTACTTTTAACACTTTGACCCCATGAGTGCACATCCTAAGAGATTATAGAAGAGTATGTTTTGTGTTACTTACTTTGTGGTACCAGGAACCCACCTTCCAATATTCAAACATCTTGTCTCCACTTTCTTCCATTTTGCAAGGCTTCAGTATATACTAAATAATTTTTATTTTCATTTTCAGCTTATATTTTTCTACATTTGTTGTATACAATTCATCTGTTTGAAATAATTGTTCAATATAAAGTATATCCAGCATATATAATTCTAAAAATATATATATTAAAACAATAACAATGTAAAAACATTACATTAAAGTTTTTATTAAAACTTAATTATTTTATTAAAGCAATAATAATGTAAAAAGATGGTTTTTTTCATTTATTGCCATTTATTTATTCATTCTCTATACATCCTGTAGGCCCCCTCCTCACAATTCTCACTCATACAAACCCTCTCCCACCTCTTTTCTCTTTCTTCTCTAATAAAAGAGAGCCCCCAACCAACCTAACTACCCTGGCACATCAAGTAACCGCAGGAGTAATCACTTCCTCTCCAATGTAGCCAGACAAGACAGTAGAACAGTATCTACAAGGAGGCAAGAGAGTTAGGGATGTCTCCATTTTCAGTTGTTGGAGGACCCTCCTAAGACCAAGTTGCACATCTGGTACACATGTGGTGGGGGCCTATGTCCAGCCCATGTGTAACCTTTGGTTGGTGTGTCAGTCTCTGAAGGCCTCAAGGATCCAGGCTAGATGACTTGCTCTTGTGAAATCCCTACTCTTCTGTGTCCTTCGAGCCTTCCCTCAACTCTTTCACAAAACAGTCTGAGCTCCATCTAATGATTGTCTCTGGGTCTCTGCATCTGTTTCAGTCAGGTGTTGGTTGAAACCTCTCAGGGGACAATTATGCTAGGCTCCTTTCTGCAAGCATAATGGAGTATCACTAATAGTATCAGGGATTGGGTCATACCCATAGGATGGATTTAAGATGGGGCAGCTATTGATTGACCACTGTCTCAGTCTCTATTCAATTTTTTGTCCCTGCAACACCTATTTATTTTATTTTCTCTTGTAAGAAAGTTTAAACTATCCTGTATTTGGAATTCCTTGCTATATGGTTTCTTTGGATGTGTGGATTTTGATGTGGTTATTCCATATCTTATGGCTAATATCCACTTATTTTTATTGGATATTTTTAAATTTACATTTCAAATGTTATCCCCTTTCCCATTCCCCCCTGAAGCCCCTTACTCCATATCCACTACCCCTGCTTCTATGAGGATGTTCCCCATCCACCTACCCACTCCCCCTCCCAGTCCTCATGTTCCCCTACCCTGGGATATCAAGCCTTCATAGGCCCAAGAACCACTTCTCCCATTGATGTTCAACAAAACCATCCTTTGGTACATATGCTGCTGGAGCCATGGGTCTCTCCATGTGTACTCTTTTGTTGGTGAGTAAGTCCCTGGCAGCACTGTGGTGTTTGCTATTATTGATCTTCCTATGGGATTACAAACCCTTTAATCTCCTTCAGTTCTTTTTCTAACTTCTCCATTGTGGACCCCATGCTCAGCCCAATGGTTGGCTGTGAACATCAGCCTCTGTGTTTGTCAGGTTCTGGAAGAGCCTCTCAGGAGACAGCTATATCAGGCTTCTGTCAGCATGTACTTCTTGGAATCTACAATAGTGTCTGCATTTGGTGACAGTATATGAAACGGATTCCCAGGTGGGACAGTCTCTGAATGGCCTTTTGTTCTCCACACTTTGACTTTCTATTTGCTCCCATTAGTATTTTGTTCCACCTTCTAAGAAGGACAGAAGCACCCACAGTTTGATCTTCCTTCTTCTAAAGCTTCATGTGGTCTATGAATTGAGCCTTGGGTATTCCAAGCATCTGGGCTAATATCCACTTACCAGTGTGTGCATACCATATATGTTCTTTTGTGACTGGGTTACCTCACTAAGGATGATATTTACTGATTCCATAAATTTGCCTCAGAATTTCATGAAGTCGTTGTTTTTAATAGCTGAGTAGTATTCCATTGTGTAAATGTACCACATTTTCTGTATCCATTCCTCTGTGAAGAAAACCTTGGTTCTTTCCAGATTCTGACTATTACAAGTAAGGCTGCTAAGACCATAATGGAACATGTGTCCTTGTTATATGTTGGAGCATCTTCTGGGTATATACCAAGGAGTGGTAGAATTGGGACTTCAGGTAGTACTATGTGCAATTTTCTGAGGAACAACTGGACTGATTTTCACAGTAGTTGTACCAACTTGTAATCCCACAAACAATGGGTTACATCCTTGCCAGCATCTGATGTCACCCGAGTTTTTGACCTTAGCCATTCTGACTGGTGTGAAATGGAATCTCATGGTTGTTTTGAAATGCATTTCTCTGATGACTCAGGATGCTGAACATTTCTTTAGGTGCTTCTTGGCCATTCAATATTCCTCAGTTGAGAATTCATTTTTAGCTCTGTATACCAATTATTAATAGGCTTATTTGATTCTCTAGAGCCTAACTTCTTGAGTTCTTTGTATATATTGGATATTAGTCTTCTATCAGTAAAGTTTTTTTTCAATCTGTTGGTTGCCATTTTGTCCTATTGATAGTGTCCTTTGCTTTACAGAAGATTTGCAATTTTATGAGATCCCATTTCTCTATTGTTGATCTTAGAGCAAAAGCTATTGGTGTTCTGTTCAGGAAAATTTTCCCTGTTCACATGTGTTCAATGCTCTTCACCACTTTCTCTTCTATTAGATTCAGTGTATCTAGTTTTATGTGTAGGTTCTTGATCCACTTGGACTTGAGCTTTGTACAGGGAGATAAGAATGGATTGATTTGCATTTTTCTACATGTGGAACTCCAGTTGAACCAGCACCATTTGTTGAAAATTCTGTCTTTTTTCCACTGGATGGTTTTAGCACCTTTGTCAAAGGTCAAGTGACTATAGATGTGTGGGGTCATTTCTGGGTCTTCAATTCTATTTCATTGATCTTCCTGCCTGTCTCTGTACCAATACCATACAGTTTTTATCACTATTCTTCTGTAATACAGTTTAAGTTCAGGGATGGTGATTCCCCCCAGAAGTTCTTCTATTATTGAGGAAAGTTTTCACTATCCTGGGTTTTTTGTTATTCCAATGGAATTTGAGAATTGATGTTTCTAACTCTATGAAGAATTGAGTTTGAATCTTGATGGAGATTGCATTGAATTTGTAGATTGTTTTTGTCAAGATGGCCATATTTACTATATTAATTCTGGCAATACATGAGCGTGGGAGATCTTTCCATCTTCTGAGATCTTGGATTTCTTTCTTCAGAGACTTGAAGTTCTTGTCATACAGATCTTTTACTTACTTAGTTAGAGTCACACCAATATATTTTATATTATTTGTGAATATGGTGAAGCGTATTGGTTCCCTAATTTCTTTCTTAGCCTCTTCATTTTTTGAGTAGGGGAAGGCTATTTATTTGTTTGAGTTAATTTTATTTTCAGCCATATTGCTGAATGAAAGGCCATCCACAGATTGTCCCACCTTGGGATTCATTTCATATACCATCACCAAATGCAGATACTATTGTGGATGCCAAGAATACATGCTGATAATACAGTATATTCTGCGTATATGCCCAGGAGAAACCACCAAATTGATTTCCAAAGTAGTTGTACTAGTTTACATGCCCTGCTGAAATAGAGGAGTGTTCACACTTCTCTACATCCTAGTCACTATGTGCTGTCTCTTGAGTTACTTTATCTTAGCCATTATAATATGGGTAAGATGGAATATCAGAGTCATTTTGATCTGCATATCTCTGATGATTAAAGACATTGAACATTTCCTTAAGTGCATCTAGGTCATTCAAGATACCTCTGCTGAGAATTCTCTATTTAGCATTGAACCCATTTTTAACTGAGTTATTTAGTGTGTTGGAATTCAACTTCTTGATTTCTTTATATATTTTGGATATTAGCTCTATATCAGGTATAGTGTTGGGAAAGACCTTTTCTCATTCTGTAGACTGCATTTTGTCCTATTGATATGCCCTTTGTCTTACAAAAGATTTTCAGTTTCTTCAAGTCCTATTTATTAATTGTTGATCTTAGTGCCTGAGCTACATTTGTGCTGTTCCGGAAGTTGTCTCCTGTACTACTGAGAAGAAGGTTATTCCCCAATTTTTATTCTATCAGATTTAGTATATCTGGTTTTATGTTGAGGTCTTTGACCCAATTGGATTTGAGTTTTGTGCATGCTGATAATTTTGAATCTATTGGCATTTTTCTACATGTAGATATCCAGTTAGACCAGCACTATCTGTTCAAGATGCTTTCTTTTGTCTCATTGTACAGTTTTGGCTATTTTTCCAAAAATCAAGTGTCCATAGGGGTTATTTCTGGGTTTTTGATTCAATTCTATTGACAAACCTATCTGTTTCTATACCAAACCAACTGCTAATTTGATTGTTCTGTTGCTCTGTTGTATAGCTTGAAGTTAGGGATGGTGATATCTCTAGAAGTTCATATATATATATATATATGATTGTTTTAGCTATCCAGGGGCTTTGTTTTGTTTGTTTGTTTTTCATATGAAATTCTGAATTGTTCTTTCAAGTTCTGTAAAGAATTGTGTTGAAATTTTGATGGGAATTTTATTGAAACTGTAAATTGCTTTTCATTAAATGATATTTTTACTATGTTAATTCTAGTGATCCAGGAGTTTGGGAGATCTTTCTGTATTCTAAAATCTTTTTAAATTTTCTGCTTCAGAGACCACAAGTTCTTTTTTATTTATTTTTTTTTTTGGTTTTTTTCTAGACAGGGTTTTTCTGTGTAGCCCTGCTTGTCCTGGAACTCACTCTGTAGACCAGGCTGGCCTCGAACTCAGAAATCCACCTGCCTCTGTCTCCCAAGTGCTGGGATTAAAGGCGTGCGCCACCACTGCCCAGCCACAAGTTCTTTCTTTACAGCTCTTTCACTTGCTTAGAGTGATAACAAAATACTTTATATTATTTATGGCTATTGGGATGGATGTTGCTTCCCCAATTTCTTTATAGTGTCATCTATCAAGGCATAATTGAGAACAACTAAATTTTTCAGTTAATTTTGTACCCAGCCTTTTGGCTAAAAAAAAGTGTTTACCAGCTATTGGGGGTCTCTTGTAGGGTTTGTTGGGTCACCTATATTTACCATCATATCATCGGTGAATAGCAATACTTTTATTTCTACTTTTCTAATTTTATCCCCTTGATCTCTTTTAGTTGTTGTAGTACTCTATCTATAACTACAAGTACTATGTGGTAGAGATATGGAGAGAGTAGAAAGCCTTGCTTTGTCCCTGATTTTAATGGAATGACTTTTAGTTTCTCTCCACTTAATTTGATGTTAGTTACTAGCTTGATATATATTGTTTTTATTGTGTTTTAATACTCTCTTCTGTGGGTGATCTCTTCAAGAATTTCAACATGAAGGGAAATTGCATTTGTTAAAGGCTTTTTTAGCATCTAATGCAATGATTATGTGTTTTCTTTCTTCTTTCAGTTTGTTAATGTGTTAAATTACATTGATGGATTGCTATATATGATTCTGCTTCTTCTTTCCTGGGATAAAGTGTACTTGGTCATGGTGGATGATGCTTTTGATGTGATCTAGGATTTGGTTTACAAGTACTTTCTTGAGTATTTTTCCATTAAGGTTCATAAGTGAGATTAACCTAAAATTCTCTTTCTTTGTTGAATCTTTGTGTTGTTTAGGTATCAGGGTGACTGTGACCTCATTGATTGAGCTTGAAATATTTCTACAGTTTCTATGTTGTGAGATAGTTTGCAGAGTGTGGGTATTAGACCTTCTTGGAAGTCCAGTAGAATTCTGGACCAAAACATTCTAACATTAGAATTTGTGGTTGGGAGAGTTTAGTGACTGCTTCTGTTTCCTTTTGGGTTAACCAACTATTTAGATGGTTTACTTGATCCTGATTTAAATGTGGTAAGTCTAATCTATTCAGAAAATTGTTCATTGAATTTAGATTTTCAAGTTTTGTAGAGTACAGGCTTTTTAACTAAGACCTAATGATTTTTTGGATTTCCTGAGTCTCTTGTGGTATTCCCCCCTTTCCATTTTTATTTTGTTAATTAGAACACTGTCTGTCTGTCTTTTAGTTTGTGTAAGCGTTTGTCTATCTTGTTGATTTACTGAAAGAACTAGCTCATGGTTTTGTTGATTCTTTGTATTCTCTTTGTTTCTAATTCATTTATTTCAGCCATGAGGTTATTTTCTGCCAATTACTTTTTTTGTTCTATTGGTTATTTTATTTATTTACATTTCAAATTTTAGACCCCTTCCCAGTTTCCCCTCCACAAACCTCTTATCCCATCCCACAGCCTTTTCACCTCTGTGAGAGTGCTTTGTCCCCGCCCCCATACTCACCTACTCCCTGTCCCCACGCCCATACTCACCCACTCCCACCTCACTGTTCTAGTATCCCTCTACGCTGAGGCATCAAGCCTCTACAGGACCAAGGGCCTCCCCATCTATTGATGCCAGATAAGGCGATCCTCAGCTACATATGTAGCTGGAGCCGTGAATCCCCCCACGTATATTCTTTCATTGGTGGTTTAGTCCCTGGAAGTTTGGGGGTGGGGGCTGTTAATATTATTGTTCTTCCTATGAGGTAGCATTTCCCTGCAACTATTTCAGTCCTTCCTCTAATTCTTCCATTAAAGTACCTGGGTTCAATCAGATGGTTGGCTATGAGTATCTGCATCTGTGTTAGTCAGGTGCTGGCAGAACCTCTCAGAGGATAGTCATACCAGGCTCCTGTCAGCAAGCACTTCTTGGCATCAGCAACAGTGTTGGGTTTGTTGTCTGTGACTAGGGATGGATCTCTAGATGGGATGGTCACTGGATGGCCATTCCTTCTGTCTCTGCTTCATTTTTGGTTCCTGAATTTTTTTACACAGGAACAATTCTGGATTAAACATTTTGAGATCCTTCAAACTTGGGGCATTGCTTGTCTACTGGTGGTGGTCTCTACAGGTTCTATCTCCCCTTTACTAGGTATTTCATCTAATGTCATCCCCATTGGGTCCTGCGAGCCTCTCCCTTCCCTGCTGTCTGGGACTTTCTAGTGGCCACAACCAGTTCCCCATCCCACACTGCTATATATTTCAACTCAATTTCCGCACCCTCCTGTTCCTTCTTAAAAATAAGCCTGTTCCTCCTTTTCCCATACACTTCCTTTTCCCATCCCCCTCTTTTCCCCTCCTTGTCCTCTATTCCTCTCAGGTCTCTTCTTTCCTCTACCTCCTGTGATTATTTTTCTCCATTCTAAATAGGAGTGAAGAATCCACATTTTGTCTTCCTTCTTCTTAACTATCTGTTGGTTGTAGGTTGTCTGTAGATTGTATCATGGGTATTTTGAGCTTTTAGGCTAATATTCAGTTATCAGCGTGTACATCCTACAGATTGGGAAAAGATATTTACCAACTCTACGTCTGATAGAGTACTGATATACAAAATGCACAAAGAATTTAAGAAGTTTGTGTATACTTAATGTTTTGATTATTAGGTGACAAGAGGATATTCTTTTTTTTTTTTTTTTTTGGTTTTTTAGACAGGGTTTTTCTGTGTAGCCCTGGCTGTCCTGGAACTCACTCTGTAGACCAGGTTGGCCTAGAACTCAGAAATCCACCTGCCTCTGCCTCCCAAGTGCTGGGATTAAAGGCATGTGCACCACTGCCTAGCGAGGATAATTTTTCTGGTCCAATCTATTTGCTATCCTGAAACCTTCTTCTATGTTCACAGGCACCTCTTTCTTTATGTTAGGAAAATTTTCTTCAATAATTTTGTTGAAGATATTTTCTGGGCCTTTGAGCTTGGAGTCACCTTCTTCTCCTTCTCCTTCTCCTTCTCCTTCTCCTTCTCCTTCTCCTTCTCCTTCTCCTTCTCCTTCTCCTTCTCCTTCTTCTCCTCCTCCTTCTCCTCCTCCTTTCCTTCCTCCTCCTCCTCCTCCTCCTCCTCTTTCTCCTTATCCCATCTCTTTTTCTTCTTCAGAGATGCAGGCTGAGCTTTGGACCAGGAAATGAAGTGCAAAGCAGACAGGTTAGAACTCCCTCTGCTTGGTTTGAACAGACACACCACAGGCAGGCAGTGAATTGGGTTCAGATATGTTTCTATTTCAGTTTTTGTGTATGTGTGTGTGTCTTCAGATTTTTACTCATGTCTTCATGTTTTCCAAAGAAGATTAAAACCTAAAATACTTTAATATTGATTACTAATATGATATATACATGGTATATTTTCCTGGGATACTTACTAATATTCTCCAAATTTATTATAATGTATTTTATATTCATTATCCATGAAAATGATGGTAATCATTAAAATTAATTTTAATTATTTGAGATTTTAATGGAATTACAAAATTAATCAAAAGCAGTACATTTTCTACATTTTGTTACAATTTAATCTTAGTTGAATAGATTTGTTCAATTTTCCATGGTACCTCTCATTTTGTAAATATATTTAAGAATTTTAATATTTCATATATCCATTTTAATCTATTATACTAATAAATTTTCTCTAAAACCTGTATATGGTCCATTAATGGCCAATTTTTTTGGTTATCATCCAAAACATGAGTTCCTATTGCTGAAGATGATACCATGTTCTTGAGTCATAACACATGGAGAAATCAAGTAGGCGTAAAAACATTACATTGGCTATCATAGTACTGGATGTTGCTATGTATGCTATCAGAGGACAACATTATACATGTGAATGCCATCAGCAACAAAAACTACATGCTTGTATGACATGCCCACTGATGTAATAGTGAGATAAAACTCATAGGATGATTCTACCTAATGTTACTCTAGAAAACTACTAAAATTATTGGGCTGCCTTACAAAGCATAGGTAAGGATTTACTTACAGAATTAGTGAAACTCTCCACCCCAACAAGCCAAGTCTCTAAATATTTTACCCACCACGAGGGCTTCCCCAAAGTTATAGGTGCCCTGACCTACTCTTTTCTAACCTATATCTACACTAGCCCCTCTATCCACTAGTGTTCATGCAATTAATGCCAAGTTGCATATAACAGATGGTAGAGAACAGATGGATCACAAGTGAGAATATCAGGACCCTCTCTGCAGGATGTAGACAAACAAGCTCACCTGTGATGATCTATTGCAAGAACTCACCACTGGGTGTCCCAATATGGTGCTTGCTTTGCTCAGAGACCATGTCCCAATATAGTGTTTGCTTTGCTCAGAGACCAGTCACACAGGAAGATTATGAAGTAACATTAAAATCATTAGTGTAATATGAATAAAGTAGAAAAACCAAGAATGTACAGTAATCTTCAAATACAGTTTTAAAATTAACATTAATATACAGTATTTTATTTCCTCACTGTTAAGATGAGAGGTAAAATTTAAGCAAATTTAATTCTTCCATTAATAGATATTTGGTTAGTTGATAATTGTATTAATACAGCTAGTAAAGATGGGTAATTATAATTCTATCTCACAGTCTTAAAAGTGAAATAAATGTAAAAAAATACAATACAATAATTGTGAAGGGCTTAAAAAGTATCTTTATAACCTATATTAATCTTTTTTTGCATCTAATTGTTAACATTGAAAATGCATGATCACCCACCTCTTCTCTGTGACCCAACACTTGACCCAACTGTTACACCCTGCTCAACTGCAGGAAACTCTTTCTAGTGGTCCAATTAGGCTATACATTGACCTGCTCTCTCTCTCTCTCTCTCTCTCTCTCTCTCTCTCTCTCTCTCTCTCCCCCTCTCTCTCTCTCTCTCTCTCTCTCTCTCTCTCTCTCTCTCTCTCTCTCTCTCTTTCTCTCTCACTCGCATCAGACTCAATTCTCAGGGTCACCTTTAATACTGCAACAAAATTTCACTTCAAGTTTTCTTTCCCACTAGACATGACTCTTGTGGATCCCACACAGCATCCTCTGCTCCCTTATCTTTATAGCCTCCTCTCTGTTCACACTTCCTATGGATTCTTCAAACCGCCTCCTTCTGGCATCCCACTATTCCAACAACCAACACTAGCAAGAATTCCACTATAAACATACCAGCTGAGCAGGACAGTAAAACAGGAAACACTCAGCTGACACACTCTCTGAAAGTGCAGAAGACAAACAAAAACCTAGGAAGAAAACTGCTAACCAGCCAGACAAATCCATAAAAACCATCGCCTAGACCTTTACTAATTCCAAACACAGATGCTTACATACTAGCATAAGAATACAATCAGTAACATTAAAAGCATATTTAACCAAGACAGATAAGCTCTTCTACCACAGTAGGTTCTGAATACTTCAACACAGATAAAGCACAAAATAAAGACCTTAAAGTCAATGATGTAAAGATGATAGAGCTACCTAAAATGTAAATGAAATGAATCCAGAAAAAACACAAAAAATTCTCCTGTCCTTCAGGACCTCTCTCCTATCTCCACTCATACCTGATCCTGCTCCCCTTTCCACCTCCCTTCCTGGTCAGTCTATAACAAAGATCCCTCAGTTCCTCTGCCCAGTATGATTATTGTGCTTCCCCTTCTAAGTTAGATTTAAACATCACCACTAGGCCTCTGTAAGTCAACAGACATTATCATTATGACAAAATAACAGTCTTCAGATTAAGAAAAGATCCTTACTAATCCTACATCCAATAGAAGGATAATACAAAAATAAATCAATAAATCAAGATGCTAAACATCAGAAAACAAATAACTCAATTTTTAAAATGGGGTCCAGAGCTAATCAGAAAATTCTCCACAGAGTAATCTTGAGTGCCAAAGAGCACTTAAAATCTTCAAGAGCTTTAATCATCAGGGAAATGAAAATCAAACTGACCCTAAGGCCAATGAGAGTGGCTAAGATCAAAAATTAAATGACAGTGTGTACTGGCTAGGACAAGGAGAAAATGGAACACTCCCCCATTTCTAGTGGGATTGTAAACTTGTACAACCACTCTGGAAACCAATCTGGCAGTTATACATAAAATTGTAAAAAGTTCTACCTGAAGACTCAGCTATATTGCTCGTGGGCATATACCCAAAAGATGTTCTGCCACATCACAAGAACACATGCTCCACTATGTTCACAGCAGTACTATCCATAATAGCCAGAAACTGGAAGTAACCCACATGCCCCTCAACCAAAGAGTGGATAAAGTAAATGTGGTTAATTTATACAATGGAATAAAATTTAGCTATTAAGGCCAAAGGCAACATGAATTTTCCAGGCAAATAGATAGAACTAGAAAATATCATCCTGAGGGAGGTAACCCAAACTCAAAAGGATGTCCATGATATATTCCCACTAATAAGTGGATATTAGCCAAAAAAGTACAGAATACCCATAATACACCCCACAGACCTTATGAAGTTAAACAAGAAGGAAGGCTCAAAAACTCATTAACCTACCTATGGCACACAAATGGCAAATAGATTGAGAAAGAAATTGAAGAAACAACATAATTCACAATAACCACAGATAATACAAAGTATCTTGTGGTAACTTTAAATAAACAAGTAAAAGACTTGTATGATAAAAAAAAAAAAAAACCTTCAATTCTTTGAAGGAAGAAATTGAAGAAGATATCAGAACATAAAGGAAATTACCATGCTCATGTATGGATATGTTTAGCAGAAAAAGTTGCCATTCTAACCAAAGCAATCTACAGATATAGTGCAATCTGTATCGGTATTCCAAAACAATTCTTTACTGACTCTGAAAAGACAATTATTAACTTTATATGAAAAAAACAATAAAACAAAACAAAAACCCAGGATAGTTAAGACAATCCTCAACATGAAAAGAACTTCTGAAATAATGTCGTCCCTGATTTCAAGTGGTACTACAGAGCAATAGTAATAGCAATAGCAATAGCAATAGCAATAGCATAGTATTGGCATAAAAATAGAGAAGCTGATCAATGAGATAAAACTGAATACCCAGACATAAATTAATACAGTCATAGACACCTGACCTTTGATAAAGAAGCCAGAAATGCACACTAGGAAAAACTGAAAACACCTTCAATATATGGTACTGGTATAACTGGAGGTAGCAAAAAGAATGGAAATAGAACCATATTTCTCATACTGTCCAAAATTTAAGTACAAGTGGATCTAAGACCTTAACACAAAACCAGACACACTTTACATGGGGAATAGCGTGAATGCCTTGGCACAGGAGACAACTTTGTGAAAAGAATACTGCTAACATGTGAAAAGAATACTGTTAACTATAATAAACACTTAATAAATAGGACTTAATAAACTGAAAACTTCTGTGTGGTAAAGTACACCATCAATAGAATAAAGCAACTGTCTATGGGATGGAAAAAGGGTTTTACGAACTCCACATCTGATAGAATCCTAATATCCAATATATACATTTTATCTCTTAACTGAGGAATAGATTAAGAAATTCTGTTGCTTTTATATAATGGACTATTATTCAGCAGTGACAAAAAATGACATTGTGAAATTTGCTGGCAAATGGATACAAGTAAAGAAAAAACTGAGTGAAGTAAGATAAATGTATGTACTCAGGTTTAAGTGGATATTAGGTACTAAGTAAATGATAATATAGATAGATAGGTAGATAGATAGATAGATAGATAGATAGATAGATAGATAGATAGAGATAGATCAGAAATGACATATTAAAACAAACACATATTTCTATTTAAAATGGAGTAGAGCTATTAAAAAATTTTTCAATAGAGAAAATCCAAATGGCTAAGAAATTCTATAGAAATGTTTACCATCCTTAGCCATCAGCAAATTGCAAATCAAAATGACTCTGAGATTACATCGTACACCTGTCAGAATTGTTATCATCATAAACACAACTGACAGCTTATGCTGACAAGGACATGAATCAAAGAGAACAATCCTCTACTGCTGGTGATAATGCAAACTTGAACACTATGGAAATCAATATGATGGTTCCAAAGAAAATTGAAAATTTATATATCTCAAGACCCAACTATACCACGGTTGGACATACAACAAAGGAATCCTTCATTCTACCCTAAAGAAACTTACTAAACTATGTTCCCTATGGCTTTATGCATGATATCCTTAAATGGAAAACCACTCATTTTATCTCTTAACTGAGGAATAGATTAAAAAATTTTGCTGCATTAATACAATGGACTATTATTCAGCAGTGACACAAAAAATGACATTGTGAAATTTGCTGGCAAATGGATACCAGTACAAAAAAAAACTGAGTGAAGTAAGATAAATTTATGTACTAAGTTTTAAGTGGATATTAGGTACTAAGTAAATGATAATCAAGGTATAATATACAGTCCTAGAAACGTTAGGTAAAGAAGGGATTATAGAGTAGACACATGGATGTCCTGAGAAGAGAAAATAGGATAGAGTCTGAAGGTGGATTCTTAACAGCTGGTTATGAGACTGGGAAAGATTAGGCGAGGAGGTAGAACAAGAGAATGAGAAGAGATGCAGCTGGAATTGAGGGGCATTTATAGGTGTGGAGACCTGGTGTGATAGTTTATATATGCTGGACCAAGGGAGTGGCATGATTGGAATGGGTGGCCCTGTTGGAATAGGTGTGTCACTGTGGGTGTGGCTTAAACACCCTTACCCTAGCTGCCTGCAAGTCAGTCTTCTACTAGCACCCTTCAGATGAAGATGCATCTTGATGATGATAGACAGAACCACTGAACCTATAAGCCAGTCCAAAAAATGTTGTCTTTTATAAGACTTACCTTGGTCATAGTGTCTGTTCAGAGCAGTAAAACTCTAACTAAGACACCTAGTGTAGTGGGTATTTCCTGGAATCTATAACGGAGACCCTTGTCAGTACTGCTAGTAATGAATGATATTGAGCCTAGAATTGCAATCTTTTGAAGCCAGGCAAGGTGTCCATTAATATTAGCTTGCATTCAACTGATTTGAATAAATCAGTTGATCTGAATCAATCAGTTGATTTGAATCAATCAGTTGATTTGTGTGGTCTGAAGGTTACATGGAAATCTCTAAACATTGTACACTGCTGTTAGGACAGACTGTTTCCTTCTGAAAACTGAGAGAGAGGCCTCATGGCCAATGACACCTTCCACTAAGCTCATTGACTATAGTGGTGGAGCTACTGTGTACTTTGAACCTTCAGCTCTATATTCTAATCTTTTTGACTGAAAAAGTATGCTGCAGGCTACCTAGACACCAACCAGCCACAAAACCTTCCACCTACAGGCTATCTGGCCTGAAAGGTGTGCTGGAGCAAAGGTGGTGAGGAACATATAGGAATATTCAACTCATCTTTGTTTCAATATGAGGTCTACTCCGTGAGAGGAAATCTTTGCCTTATACTGTCTTGATGGCCATAAACAGTAGACTGGATAGCCCAGAGACCTAGAGTAGAACCAAGCAAGACTGGAAAAGAATCAATATAATGATTCCTAATCATATTCTGCTATACTCATAGATCAGTGTCTTGCACAGTCATCATCAGAGAAGTTTCCTTTGGCAGCAGATGGGAGAAGGTACAGAGACCCACAACCAGATATGTGGAGAGAAATTGCATTGAAATGTTATATCAGTTGCCTTGCTTTGAGGACTGAGGATCCCCCAAAATTAGGAGAAGGAAAGACTCATGAATCAGAAGGGATGGTGGACAACATGAAAATATAGCCCACCAAATTAACTAGGAGGACTAGAAGGAGAGCTGGGAAGAGTGAGGGAAGAGAAACTGTGGTTGAAATATATTGTATAAGAGAAGAATCTAATTTTCATTTTAAAATGTTTTTAAAGGATAAACAGGTGCATATTTAGAGTCTTGAACATTGTTCTGAGCATACGAAGTACAAAAGTAGGATGGTTTCATCATGTCACCCATGCCAGGTATGTGGAATTATTTAATGATGGCATTACTTACTTCTTTATAATTTATATGTATGTTTGCTAAACTACATGAGTTCATGTGTGTCATGTGTGTGCAGGTGTAAGCAGGTATCCACAGGGGCTTGTGGATGAATGATATCATAAAATTTCAGCCATTTGTTGTACATTCTGGAAACTGGATTTTGGTCTCTTGAAAAAGCAATAAATGCTCAAATCCACTAAGTAAACTCTCTATCATTTAATAGTGGTTTCTTATCCCTGATAATCTTGCTTCTAATGTCATTGACCATGACCGTGGGAAGAGAAAAATATGGTGGGAATTGACACTTTATTAGACTACTTGTACTCTATTAGACTTTCAAAAGGTTTTTTTTTTATTTTTTATTTTCTTAATTATACTTTCTTCTAAATGTATCAGGCACAAACAACAAAATGAGGCAAATAATAACAAAAAGAGCTAGTGTATGTGATTCACAGTGGCATTCCATGACAACCCTAACAAATACTGACCTATATCACTTTATCATTACTAATAACCATCCAAGCATTTCTTTTTGTTGTTATTTATCTTTTCCTTCTGATAGCAAGACTCAGCATTCTGGGCTACTAGCCTTTACTAAGCCTGTGCTCTGCTACTGAATTCTCTCCTTACTCTCTTTTCTTTAGATGGATGGATTGTCTTTTGCCCAATGGATTATCTTCACTTGAACTATGCCTCAACATTAAAATATACAAATTGATGAATGATAAAAGAAGACTGAGGACTCTTATCTGGAATATTGCAGCTTACTCTGACCTAATGAAAACAAGAACTGTCAGATTGAAATCATTAAGGAAATCCTTACTCATGCATTTCATCAAATGTTTCATCAACTGTTTCATAAATGTTCTTCCTATGATTTACATACATTTTATAGTAAAGCTGCACAGTAATGTGGAAACATAACCTGCTGGTTAGATTGTATGAACTTGATACAAACTACATTCAGCTAAAATGAAGAATCCCCAATTAAAGAATTACCTCTATCACACTTATCTGTAGGAATTCTTGTGAAGCATTTGCTTGGTAAATGGTTTATGAAGGAGGTTATGCCCATTGTATACAGTGTCACCCCCAAGCAGGTGGTTCTAGGATACATAAGAAAGCAGGTTGAGCAAGTTTTTGAGAGAAATTTACCAAGCAATACTCTTCAATGGCTGCTCCTTCAGATTCTGTCTACAAATAAGTTCCTGCCTTGCATTCCAACCCTGACTTTGGTCAGTGATGCTTTGTAAACTTCAAGCCAAATAAAACCTTTTCTCTCTACCACCAACAAGAAAATATATGATCTTCTTTTCTATAAGACTAAAACTTGCAAAAAATTTGATGATTTATAAGAAAGATTATGTGTTTAATCATTTATAATAAAATAATAAATATTTTAATCATTCTTTATATTTGCATATTAAAGACCTAATTTTAGACTACAAATTAGAACCAGTTTTTTCCTGGTATCATTGAATAATAAATTCTTGGTAATTATCAAGTATAACTTCAGTTAACATAGAAGTAATATGTCCCTTAAATACAAATTCATAAATCAGAGCTGAGTGTTTTAAACATAAACATCCAGAGGTCAGGAAGTTAGGTATACTATGTCATTTTCCACTCTTAATCTTCAAGGACTTGTATTCTAGGATCAGTGTGATAACATAGCTAGCCTACTTTAGTTATTGTACCCTTAAGGATGCAAATACTGTAGGATACAGCCTGGCCTCAGCAGCCCTCCTCCTCCCAGAGAAGACATTTGCTGACTAATAATCAGTAACCCAATTTGTCTCTACTTAAAAGAATTAGTTTGAGGAACTTTGTAGGTATATTGCATTTGGGGCTTGCTTTTTGAGAAGCACTTAAATCTGGATGGATAGGGACAAAGGAGTGACCATAGATAAACTTGAGTAAAGAGAAGAATATTATCAAAATATATTTGAAGTTCAAAACTGGTATAAAAAGAAATAATTTATTCAATCTTCAATATATAAGTTATACTTTACCATTTCTCGTGAAAACTAACTGGGTTAACATTATTCTATTTTGAAAATGATGCCAATAATGATTATATATTAAACTTATTAATAGATTATTTCATATTTGTTTTATTGTTTTTAATAAAATATTGGCTTCAAAGACATTAATTGCAAAAAGATTCTCAGCATATGAATATTTTTCTGATTGTGATTATAGACTTTAATGAGTAAAAAAGCTATCTCATCTTTTTTCTTTTACCCTTTTTCTTACGTTTGTGTGTTTGTTTTGCCTTGTTCTGGTTTGTTTTTATTATATTTGTTACTATTGTATGTTTACTGAAGTTCTGAGGATAAAGAAAAAGAGAATGTGTATGGATTTTGATGGGTGGGTAAATGGGGAGGAGTTGGGAGAGGGAAATTTGATAAAAATATGTTGTATTAAAAGTCAATCTATTTTAAATTTAAAAAGACCATTTGATCTGCAGTATCTAATGCATCAACACTCAGCAGAGCAGCATTCTTCTAATTCATAAGCTCCCTATGAATCGTTAAAACATCCAGAGAGGTGTTAGAATTATGCCAAATACACTGCAAGTGTCATTAAACTTCTTCCTAATTATAATGACTACCACTGTAAATTTTAGAGCTAACATGAATTTAGTGGTATTTTGCATGATACTCAAGATAGCTCCTTACCCTTAAATTTCTGAACCTCCTTCCAGTAATTTAAATAAGATAAAGAGCATCAATCCATTCTTCCATATGCTTATCTAAATCCTCTTGTATTCAACACATTAGTAACATTTTTGCTAAATGATTAACGAAAAAAGATGTCTTAACTTCTTGTGTCACAGCAATTGGAGAAGCAGTGGTGCTAGCAATTAATGTAATTAAAGTTGTTATACCAGCAATAATCAAGCCCACTACCCCCTTGCTTCTGCTTAAAGCCTGATTCATGGCCTTAGGTACGTATTTCTATTTTAGTCAAGCTTAAAAATTGGCATATATAGCTTGATCATGCTAGCCCATTTTGTCCTGGGAATACTTTTATTCCTGCCTATTGTGTTAAAGCTTTTCTTTAACAATATCAACATGTTGGCAGCCAAAGTACATGGCTTGACCCTGAAATTGGACCCCCAGATAATTATTAAACAGGCTGTCAAGCCAAGGATTGTTAAGATTCTGCACAGAGCCTTACCAACCTAAGACAGAAGTGCATTACTTTTGATAATGCATATTCCATGATGGGTAAGGAAGGCATTCTTGTCAGAATAACCTAAGACAGACTTGGTCATGTTAATGAAATAAAAAAGGGTGGGAGAGGCAGAGAACCTTTGGGGCTACTTGGCAAGAATCTGACATGGGCCAAGGACAAGAAAGTAGGCTTCAGGCAGGGATCTAAAATAAGGTTAGAACAAAGAAATAATTTCAGGTAGGAATCTAAGTATTAGGCTAGAACAAAGAAGTAATTTTAGGTAAGAATCTAAGTATTAGACTAGAACAAAGAAGTAATTTCAGACAGGAATCTAAATTTTAGGCTAGAAAAAGTAGGCTTCAGACATGAAAATGACCTTGGGCTAGGACAGGGAAGTAGGCTCAGATACTTTGGTCATCCTGACAAGCCCTTAGAAACAGTGATCACCGGAGTGTTCACATAATTGGATTTAATGTCTTGCTTTTTCCTTGACTATTTGTGTCTATTGTGTTGCTAGACCCTTAACCTAGTACTGACCTTAATGCATTTATGTAATTAAAGTGATATAAAAGCATGAAGGAGGAGGAGAATTAAATAGGGGTTCTGAGAAGGGGAAATGGGGGAAGGGGATGACATCTGTATTGTAAATAAATAAAATATCCAATAAATTTTTTTAAAAGATCATTTCAGAGCAAAAATAAAGAAATAAAGTTGCAATTAAAAATTCTTTTTATGTTTGCATTTATCAATCCAAGATAAGTTCTTTGTTTCCATTGTTCTCCATTTCTCTAGCATATTTCTTCTCTCTTAGCTATGAATAAAGTCTTGATTGAGAATTAATGGCATAAATAGTAAAATAACAGAGATTATGAGTGTTTCATGGGTCAACATTGTTCCAGGTTCTTTTGATCTAATAAATTTTCACAAATTGTTTATATCACCACAGTTTTTTATTGCATTTGATTTACTTACATATATGAAATTATATAAAAATATAAGATACACAGCATTATAATTAGTTATAAATATTGCAACTTCATTATCACACTGTTAATGATATACAAATTAGACAACATTTGATTTCATATGGTTGGTGACATATATTCCTTCATAAAGCATTGTTAGAGACTAGACCAAAATCAGATTGTATTATGAATATCAGCATATGGTATTACCTCCAGCTTTTTCCTTAAAAACCTGTACATTTATTAAGAAATGGTCAGAAACTTGAAATCCTAAGTTTGTGGTAATTAGGTTAATGGGTAAAGATGAGTTATGATAGTCAATTGTTTATCCTATAAACAATTCAACCTCTGTTTCCTTCAGTCCCAAGTTCCATTTATTTCACATCCTCTAAAAAACTTAATCTTCCTATGGGCTCATAGGCAAAGTGTGTCATTCATGATATAACACATCTTCACTTTCCCAAGATTTTCTCACATAGAAAGGAAGCCTTAATTTGGAAACCAGTGTTTGAGAAAGTAGATTTCATAATTTTATTCTCAATTTTGTTTTATAAAATATGGAAGATTTACAATTGATAAAGCATTTCTTATAGATAGATTTCAACACTCAGTTCTTGGCAGAATGTGTGAAGAATAGATGATATTCTATAAAAATGGGATGGGGGTGTTTTCTTGGGTCTTATGTACATTGTCACAGCTTCAGAGTGTTCATACTTGCAGCTGTGACAACCAGTGTAAACCTGTAAAGAAAAATTGTAAGACTTGGAAAGAAGTCTCAACGGATTAATAATACACAGCCTGACAAACTGAGTGTCATTCCTAGATATTGCAAAGTAGAAAAAGGCAACAGTCTCAAGCAATTTTCCTAAGAATTCTTGCAAATTTAAACAATACATTTTAAAGTTGTGCTTTTTTATTTAAATATGATCAGATCATTTTCTTCTTTTCCTTCCAATCCTTGATTTAATATCATGTCTGCTCTTTCCTTGCTATAAGACAAATTCATGTATTATATATGTAATACATATATATTTATATAACTTTATATATAGTTATATATATAGTTATATATATATACATATATAATATATTTATACATACACACACATGTGCAAGCACAGTAACAAAGAACACACCTCTCAGGTATTAGATAGATGATAGAGGTAAGTGAGAGAGAGAGAGAGAGAGAGAGAGAGAGAGAGAGAGAGATTAGAGAGAGATTAGAGAGAGAGATTTCTAAATATCTAAATATAGTCTGCTCAGTTTGTATAATTTTATTTGTATTCACATTTCTCTAATGACCACTTGCTATTGAATAACCAATTTCAGAGATTTTTTTGGAAAAGAATATGATCTCTTTCCCTTAGTACTATTCCATTGCCTGGCATTCTTTGTCTAGGTTTAGGGGCCCATGCTATTTCACCTTTCAAACAAAAGAAAGTGGAAGCTGACTAATTGGGAAAAAAGAATCAGGAAGAATGAAAGGTGGGTAACAGGAGTGAATTGAGAAATAAGTACATAATATACTACATACAAATATGATTTTTTCAAAAATATAAACTAATATTTATTTTAAAATATTTTTTAAATAATGGAGAGAAATGATAACAGATGAAAATATTTTGAAAGATACTTGAGTTCACAATATTCATGAGAAAAATTTACATTAAATATACATATTCTGGAGAACTATTAAAATATGTTTCACCAGTCTTCAGCTTCCAGTAAGTGTAGACAAGGGGTTAATTAAGTATATTGCTTATATGTTCCCATATATACATATGGGAGATATATATATATTTCAATTTCCAGTAGTGATCTTCACATTTGTTTCATTTAATAATTGTGTCATGTTGCTGATTACTTACATGAGATACTGCCTGGATTAGAGCTCCTGGTAGCCCCACTTCATCTGGGTTTTGTGAGGTTGGGTGCAGAGCTACCACCGGTGATCCGCTCAGTGCTCGATAGTTTATTCTTTTTTACACTCCAGACTTTATCCTCCTCCTGGCCCACCTTTTGTCTGCTCCAAATTCCATACCACCTCCCCTGTTTCCAAGAGGGTATCTCCACTCCTCACCCCCAACACACAAGACCTCCCACTCCCTGGAGCCTCAAGTCTCTTGAAGGTTGGTTGCATCTTCTGTGACTGACTCCAGACATGAAAGTCCTCTCCTGTATATGTGTTGGGACATTTACATCAGCTGGTATATACTGCCAGGTTAGTGGCTCAGTGTCTGAGACATCTCATGGCCTCATGTTAGTTGAGAGTGCTGGCCTTCCTATAGGGTCACCCCACTCTTCAGTGTCTTCCAGTTTTTCCTTAATTCAACCACAGGGATCACCAGCTTCTGTCCATTGATGTCCTATTTCCATTCTTTCTGCTGGTCCTCAAGGCTTCAGTCCTTCTTCCCCCACTCAATTCCTGCTCATGTTCTCTTCTTCCCCTTTTTGTCCCCATATAATAGAAGTTCTAAGTTATTGTGAGATTCTTTCTGGAGACTTATATAAGTAAGACTCTCCCTGCAGGTTTATTTTCAAACTTTCAGCTCATATTATTGAGACCCATCAAACCCACATGAAAACTGACTGATGGGGAGCATTGTTTGACAATTAATTTTGAGGCATTTGGCATGTGTCATGCAGTCTAAAAGAGGTCTTTCTAAGTAAAAGACTGAATAGTATGAAAGGCAGTATATTCAGCCTTTAAGGATTCTTTTTTTTTTGTTAGATATTCTCTTTATTACACTTTAAATATTATTCCCTATCCCCATTTTCCCCACTGTGGTCTTTGCCTTACAGAAGTTTTGCAAATTTGTGAGGTCTCATTTGTTGATTCTTGATCTCAGAACATAAGGCATTGTTGTTCAGTTCAGGAAATTTTCTCCTGTGCCCGTGTGTTTGAAGCTTTTCCTCACTTTGTCCTTTATTATTTTCAGTGTATCTGGTTTTATGTGAAGGTTCTTGATCCACTTGGACATGAGCGTTGTACAAGGAGATAAGAATAAAGAAGATTTGCATTCTTCTGCATATTGACCACCAGTTAAACCAGCATCATTTATTGAAAATGTTGTCTTTTTTCTACTTGATGACTTTAGATCCTTTGTCAAAGATTAAGTGATCATATGTGTATGGGTTCATTTCTGGGTCTTCAACTCTATTTCATTGATAGACCTGCCTGACTCTGTACCAATTTCATGCAGTTTTGTCATTGTTCCTCTGTAGTCCAGTGTGAAGTCAGGGATAGCAATTACCCCAGAGGTTCTTTTATAGGTGAGAATCTTTTTTTGCTACCTTGCATTATTTGTCATACCAAATGAATTTAAGAATTGTTCTTTCAAACTCTATGAAGAATTGAGTTGAAATTTTGATGGAGACTCTGTTGAATCTGTAGATTGCTTTTCACAAGATGGCCATATTTACAATATTTATCTTGGCAATACTTGAGCATGGGAGATCTCCCCATCTTCTGAGATCTTCTTGGATTTCTTTCTTTAGAGACTTGAAGTTCTTGTCATACAGATCTTTCACTTGCTTGGTTAGAGTCACACCAAGGGATTTTATACTATTTATGACTATTGTAAAGGGTGTCATTTCCATCATTTTTTGCAGCCTGTTTATCCTTTGAGTAGAGGAAGACTACTGATTTGTTTTAGTTAATTTTATATCCAACTACTTTGCTGAAGCTCTCTATCAGGGTTAAGAGTTCTCTGATGGTAGTTTTGGGGTCACTGAAGTATACTATCATATCATCTGCAAAGAGTGATATTTTGACTTCTTCCTTTCTAATTTGTATCTCTTTTATCTCCTTTTGTTGTCTAATTGCTCTGGCTAAGTCTTCAAGTACTATATTGAATAGATAGGGAGAGAATGGGCAGCCTTGTCTAGACTCTGATTTTAGTGGGATTGCTTCAAGTTTCTCACCATTTAGTTTGATGTTGACCACTGGTTTGCTGTATATTGCTTTTATTATGTTTAGGTATGGACCTTGAATTACTGATCATTCAAGTTTTTTAACATGAAGTGGTGTTGAATTTCGTCAAATTCTTTTTCACCATCTAATGAAATGATCATGTGGGTTTTTTTTTTCTGAATTTGTTTATGTAGTCTATTATGTTGATAGATTTCTGTATATTAAACCATTCCTGCATCCCTGAGATGAATCATGGTGAATGACCATTTAATGTGTTCTTGGATTCCATTTGTGAGAAGTTTATTGAGTATTTTTTCATCGATGATCCTATGGGAAATTGGTCTGATGTTATCTTTCTTTGTTGGGTCTTTCTGTGCTTTAGGTATTAGCATAATTGTGGCTTTATAGAACAAAGTGGATAGTGTTCCTTCTGTTTCTATTTTGTGGAATAATTTGAAGAGTATTAGTATTAGGTCCTCTGTGAAGATCTGGTAGAATTCTTCAATAAACCCATCTGGTTCTGGGCTTTTTTTTTTTTTTTTTTTTTTTGGTTGGGAGACTTTTAATGATTGCTTCTATTTCTTTAGAGGTTATAGGACTGTTTAGATTGTTTGTCTGATCCTGATTTAACTTGAGTATTTGTTGAGAAAATAGCCCATTTTACCCAGATTTTCCAATTTGGTTGAGGATTTGTCAAAGAAAAAATTCTACAAAGACAAACTCTCAATTCTGAACATCTATGCTTCAAATGCAAGAACACCCACATTCATAAAAGAAACTTTACTTTAAAGCACACATTGAACCTCACACAATAGTAGTGGAATACTTCAAAACCCCACTCTCAGCAATGTACAGAGCATGGAAACAGAAGCCAAACAGAAACACAGTGAAACTAAAAGAAGTTATGATCCAAATGGATTCAACAGATATCTATAGATCATTCTATCTTAAACAAAAGAATATACCTTTTTCACAGGACCTCATGGTACCTTCTCCAAAAATGACCATACAATTGGTCACAAAACAGACTTCCATAGATACAAGAAGATTGAAATAATATCATGCATCCTATCAGATCATCATGGACTAAGGCTGGTCTTCAATAACAACAAAAACAATAGAAAGCCCATATACACATGGAAGCTGAGCAATGTTCTACTCAGTGATAACTTGGTCAAGGAAGAAACAAAGAAATAAATTAAAGCCTTTTTAGAATGTAATGAAAATGAAAGCACATTATACCAAAACTTATGCACACAATGAAAACAGTGCTAAGAGGAAAACTCATAGCTCTAAGTGCCTACAAAAAGAAACTGGAGAGAGCATACACTATATACACATATAGCAGAATGAATGACAGCACACCTAAGACCTCTAGAACAAAAAGAAGCAAATACACCCAAGAGGAGTAGATGGCAGGAAATAATCAAACTCAGGACTAAAATTAATAATGTAGAATCAATAAGAATTACACAAAGAATCAAGAAAACCAGGAGCTGGTACTTTGAGAAAATCAACAAGATAAACAAACCATTATTCAGACTAACCAGAGGGCACAGAGACAGTATCCATATTAATAAAATTAGAAATAAAAATGGAGACATAACAATAGAAATTGAAGAAATTCAAACAATCATTAGATCCTAGAACAAAAGCCTATGTTCTTAAATATTCTTGTAGATTGTTCCTGCTCTTGAAACTCTCAAAAGAAAATTATTACCAACACTGTACATTTTATGAAATTTATATTATATACTAAATTATATTATAAAAACATAATTTGATATATAAATTATATTGTAATAAATTTATGTTAAATTATAATTTGATATATTATAATTTTATGTTAATTAATTTCTTTATATTTTTACAAAATATCTTTACAAAAAATTTTATTGTAATACTTACAAAAAGTGAAATAACTTTTTTGTTTACATGTATTAAAAATTGATATTTTTATTCATACATAATTTGGCACATATAACAGAGAATTTAGCATTTCCATAACATGATTAATTTTATAATAGTATAATTTATCAATATTTTTATGTTTTTTGATATGTCATAATACTTGAGGTACTACTTGCCTAAGTAAAAATTTATTGTTTTTCAATTAATTTGCAGTTCAGGATGAAATGTACTAAAATTTAATATTATTGTCTTTATAAAATAGAAATTAAACCATTATTATTTTCTAGTACCCTCTGTTGCATACTGCCAATTCATTTATTGTACTTATGTGCATGAAACCATGAAGTTGGCCTGGTCTAGCTGCTTTGAGAGGCATGTACCATGGAACTTTTCCAGTTCCTGATGGCCTGATGCACAACTCCAGCAAGGAAGCATTCGGGCTACTTTGTGTTTCCCTATATGTTCACTTGGAAGTCAAGGAAGCATGAAGTTTGAAAGGACAATAGATATTAGACATTTTAGAACTCGAAATAGTTCAAAAATATTGTATCCTGGCAACTAAAAGTGTATTAATCCTGGCAATTGCCACTCTAGTCTATTTGAGAAGGGTATAAAAAGATTGATTCCCTCAATAAACTTGTCATGGCTTAAGGTTTTCTCTGCATACTCCAACGAGCCTGCTTTTTTTCTTTCAGGATTTATCAAGTGACTTAGGTCTGGTAGGAAGTATTGGCACTTATGTTTGGTCCACTCTTATTTTGAAATTTTCTAAATGATACTATTTTTGTGTTCATATTTCTTGTCTTAATAGTTTTCATACCTTATTTTTCTAAGAGCTCCTTTGTGCTAGGGAGTTACAAAAGTTTATCTTGTATCATAAGGAGATTGTATTATTTATTTTGCAGTTAATACAGTAAAAAAGTATCTGACAAAATGATATTTAATGTAGAAATATTTTAGTTTTGATTTATGGTTCAAGTTCAGAGTCCATCACAGCGAAAAATGTTGACTTAGGAAGCAACAGGTTGCAAGTCATATCAAATCTTCATACAGGTAAGAGAAAGTGATTAAGAAATGGATCATGTCTACAAAATTTCAGTATCAGTTCAATTGACCTACTTCTATCACCACCTAATGGTTTGACAATCTCTCAAAACATTGCCAATAGCTGGAAAACTAATTCCAATACAATTCAACATGTGGGAGACATTTCAGATTCCAACCACAACATACCACCAATCATGGAATTGCATGGTGTAAAAGGAACTCATTAATTTTTCTGAAATTTCTATAGTTTGCAATCCCAGGAATGTTTGAGAGATAAAGAAGGGAATATTTTCTCAAAAGAAAGAATTAAAACAACATTGAAGGACTAAATCAGAAACAGAATGTAAAACTTAATGTTTTCTCTTTTATCCAGACACGAAAAACTAGGTAATATAAAATTAAAATAAACTATTAAGAAGATAAGAGGCTCAAACAAAGAAGGTTAAAAATATAGAAAAAAACTGGATCATCTTGTAAATTAATGTATGTAACTATTCAAATTTCACAATTAATCTCATTAATTCATGTAATTAATATATATTTGTAAAAAGTTAAATAAACATACACATACACATTTATGTATGTATACAACTACTTTTAAAAGTTTAAATATGGGAATGTTTAACATATATTTACTGAATGTTTCTATGAATTGCTAATGTTATATTATCTTGAACATATTTATGCTTATATTGTGGATACCAATGAATATAGAATATATATTCAAATATGAAATTCAAATAGATGCCATAAGTAAATATACTCATGAAAGTATAATGAGATGTATGAATTTACTAAAATTTCAGTGTGTTATATTTGCCAGGTCTATAAATATGAAGGTATCAGAAAATATAATGAAAGGCAAATATGTCTTCATGAGTCAAGACAGCAGACATTCTAAATTTCTCCCACCTACATAGTTGGTCTTTAAGGACTTACACTCCTGGGATGCTACTGAATTTAATACTTATCATCTAATAAAAAGCTCTGAATATTAAACAGTCAGGGACCTGGAGACTATAGTTACCAGCTAGTTAAATATTCCCTTAAAAGCACTGCAAGGTCAGAAAACAATAGCTTCATCTTCAGCTAGATACAGTTCTTTCTTTAGTGAGACTCTGATTCTATCCAGTGCATGCAAGGTCTGAGTACTTTTATACTGGGTGGCATGCTGAAGATGAACTTCCTTGAAATTTTCCAAGTAATATACTCTGCTATACTTAATGATTTGATATGAGGCAGGTCTTTTACCACAGATATATTGCAGGAAACCAGTGAGGACATTATATGTGAAAGGCATTGAGAGGTAGGTCTCAGGTGAGCAGTTTGTCATTTTATTAATATATTGTCATTGTCACTCTGACAAGTATTCAGTTTGTGTTCATTCTGCTACATATCTATTACCTTTCTTTGGAGCAATCAGAAATATTTTTTTCCAAAAAAGAAATATGATCCTTGTGTATTATGACTACCTTAAATATGTTTTATTAATTGTAGTACCTTTTGTAATGAAGGAAAATGTTTGGGTTAGTTAGTATATTAGCTTTCTGGGACTTTTATAGCAAAATACCATATATTGGGTAGATTAGTCACAACCATTTTCTAACAGTCTGGGATTACTGAATATGTTTAAAAATTAGATAAACCAAGTCTCTTTCCTGAATTCTTCGTAATTTTGTGTAGTTGGGTATGTCCTTTGTATATATCTATGTGCCCTTACTTTTTATGTACCTGATATAATTTTACATATTTTATGGCCATATTGTATATAAAATAAGAACTTGAATTTTTGGCCAGATCCTAAATGAGCTGTCTTTACAATTTCATTTACCCTTGTGTGATAATATTCTAAAGTACTGAAGATTATTCATGTAATGAATGAAATATGAAGCAAGAACACATGAAACATGACTTTGACTCAAACAATCACAGCTTTCTGCTTCTCTGTAATGCTTTGAATTTATCTTTGTGAGGACTTGTGAGTAATCTGAGAAGAATGCTGAAAAGGCAGAATGACTAAAATATTATTTTCAAACTTTCAGTTTTGGTTTTAGCTTGGAAAATACATTAAACAAGAATCACAGTAAGGAAATATGCCATTAATTGAATTAGTTTGTAAAACACTTGACGTTAGGTGCAATAATAAAACAAATTGCATAAAGGCTAAATAATTGAGTGCAGTCATGTATAATTCTATTACAGTTATTAGGAGATAAAAGTTAAATAACAAAATGTTACCCATAAAGTCTTGGTAGAGATATTCTACCATATTCCATCATAAAAACACCAAAGACACTTGATCCAAAATATAGAAGTAAAAACTGACACCTAAGGCTTTCTTTCACTCTTAACAAATGTGACATACAATGCACATGAAATGCTGCACCTCCAAAGAGTTCAGGAGTATGAACACTTCCTTTACAGCTAGTGGCAGTGTTTAGAGAAGTTATAAAAACTTTCAGTAATAAAGAGGTGGGTCAATGGTGTTGACATTGAAATTTTAAAGCTAAGATCAACTTTTTATCTGTATTCCAACTAGTGGTGACTTTTATGGAGAGGTACAAACCATGATCACATAGGTGGTCATGGTAAAACTCAGTAGGTCATAAAAACAAGGATAAAAACTTGAGCATGGAATAGTTGTCAGGAGAAAAGAGGATGAGTAGCAGGGTACCAGGAAGATATGATGGAGTTGGAGTAATAAGAATGCATTATACAGGTGTATAAAACTGTCAAAGAGCAAATTTAACTGACAAAAGAAAAAATATGAAAATATTAAGGCATCTGGTAAAATTTTGGCTATTAATTCTCATCAAATGACATTCAGTAAGAAAATAATGACTGACATTTTTATTTTGGCACTAGTACAATGTGATTCTGATTTTTCTTATTTAGAATTGATTACTTATATTTTTATTTTGTTACACTTTCTCCTAAAGACTGACAAGAAGTATGGAGCCCCAAAACCAAACATCTGTGTTAAAGTTCCTTCTTCTTGGGTTTACAGATGATGCAGAACTTCAGTCTCTCATCTTCATCCTCTTCCTGTTCATATACTTAATCACCATCCTTGGGAATCTGCTCATAATTCTAGGGATAAGCTTTGAGTCCCAACTCCATACCCCCATGTACTTCTTTCTCTCCAACTTGTCCTTTAATGACATTGGATTAAGTTCAGCCACAGTCATCAAAATGCTGACTAACATCCAAGCAAATGATCAGAGCATCACTTACACAGGCTGCCTCACACAGCTCTTCTTTGTACTTGCTTTTGCATACTTTGAAACTTTTCTCCTTACAGTGATGGCCTATGATCGTTATGCAGCTATTTGTCACCCATTAAGGTATAATATCATTATGAGTCCTCACTTATGTGTTCTACTCTCACTAATTTCTCTGTTCATCAGTATTATGGATTCCCTGATGCACACTCTTATGGTGCAGCGGCTATCCTTTTGCAGAGATCTGGAAATCCCTCACTTCTTCTGTGAACTTGATCAGGTCATCAAGCTTTCCTGTTCTGACATCCTCCTTGATAACATTGTGATCTTTGTCACAACTTGTGTATTTGGTGGTATTCCTCTTTGTGGAATCATTTATTCTTATTATCATATTGTGTCTGCAGTCTTGAAGATAGCATCATTGAAGGGAAAGTATAAAGCCTTCTCTACTTGTGGGACTCATTTGTCAGTGGTTTCCTTATTTTATGGGGCAGGTTCTATGGTATATATCAGCTCTGCAATAAGTGCCTCACCAAGAAAATCAGCAGTGGCTTCGGTGATGTACTCTGTGCTTCCTCAAATGATGAACCCTTTTATCTACAGTTTAAGGAACAAGGACATGAAAGTTGCCATAAGAAATCTTTTAAGCAAGACCATTTTACTTGAATAATGTGTACTTTGCTTAGTGTTTGCAATCCTAGAATTAGTCAAAATGACTAGATTTCTGGTAAAGTTCAATATCTAAAACTTCTGTTGCTGTAACATTCTAAATTTATGCTTCAATAAATTGAACATGTGTTTTAATTTGTACTGAACCTTGGACTCTTCATGTGACAACATCTTTGAAACAACACAAGACTTAACTTCTTCATTTTCATTCTTCAGGATTTGTGGAGGATAATAAAAAAAAAAAAACAAAGACCAAAACTCCAAAACTAGCATATGTTATTTTTACATATTCTCAGGAAATATAAATATTTAGAGATATTAATGTAGAAATTATTTTCCAAACAGTTTACTAAAGTGTAAAAGATTATCTGAACTGGCAGATTCTTCCACATGCAAAGGCACTTAACGCTAAGCCCAAGGAAATGATTTTGATCCCTGTAACCAACATGGTGAAGGAAAGGACTGACTTATTCAAGATGCACCTCATGATCTGAATGCACATTATGACTGTTTATGTATCATTCCATATGTGTATGCATTCATATATCTATAGAAAAATAAATAAAAATAGGTAAGAAAATCATTAAAAATAGTTACTGATCTTGACCATCCTGGCTCACATAAAATGAAATCTTGCTCATTTTGATTGTCCTTTTTCTGAAGAGTAAGGATGTATAACATTTTTTTTTCTATTTTTCAGCCATGATGTTTAATCTCTTGAGAATGCTCAGCACTCCATTTTTTAATTACTTTTATTTTTTACAGTTCAGTCATTACCCCGTCCCAATCTGCCCTCTCCCGGTTACTTATCACACTCCTCCCACCTTGTCTCCAACAGGATGTCCACACCACACCCTCTACCATTCCTCCCCTCTCCATGTGGCCTCAAGAATCTAGAGAGTTCTGCTTATTTTCTCTCACTGAGGCCAAACCAGGTAGTACTCTTCTATATATGCTTCAGGGTCCTCTGACCAGCTGGTGAATGCTACCTGGTTGGTGGCTCGGTGTCTGAGACATCTCAGGGGTCTATGTTAGTTGAGATTGCTGGTCTTCCTATGGGGTTGTCTTCCTCCTCAGCTTCTCCCAGCCTTTCCCTAATTCAACCACATGTGGGTCCCTGACTTCAGTCCATTCATTGGGTGTAAATAACTGAATTTGTTTCTGTCAGCTGCTTGCTGGGCCTCTCAGAGGACAGCCATACTAGGCTCCTTTCTGTAAGAACACCACAGCATCAGTATTACTGTCAGTACTTGGAGCCTCTCTTGAGCTAGATTCCAAGTTGGGTCCATCATTGGATCTCCTTTCCTCAGTCTCTTGTCCATTTTTTTCCCTGCAGATCTTTTAGACAAGGACAATTGTGGGTCAGAGTTTTTGACTTTGGGATGGCAGCCCTATTTTTTCACTCCATCCTCTGTCTTTCTACTGGAGGTGGATTCTAGAAGTTCCCTCTCCCCACTGTGGTACATTTCATTTAAGGTTGCTCCCTTTGAGTCCTAAGAGTATCTCACCTCTCATGTCTCTGGTACATTGTAGAGGCTCCCCTCCCACCTCCCACCTTCTGAGGTTGCATATTTCTATTCATTCTGCTGGCCATCAGGGCTTTGCTCCTGATTCTGGCTCCCCTAATACCTGATTATGTTTTCCTTTTCCCCTTCTTCTCCCTGCTCGCATCAAAATCCCTCCCTTCCTCTGTCTCCAGTGATAGCTTTCTTCTTTCACCCAAGTGAGACTGAAACATCATCCCCTGGGCCCTTTTAAAAGTTCTGTGTATTTTATCCTGGGTCTTCTGTACTTTTTTGTCTAATATGCAGTTATTTGTAAGTACAAACCATGTATGTACTTTTGTGTCTGAGTTACCTCACTTAGGATGATATTTTCTAGTTCCATACATTTCCTGAAAAACTCATGATGCCTTTGTTTATATTAGCTGAATAGTATTTCATTGTGTAAATGAACCACATTTTGTGTACCATTATTCCATTGTGGGACATCTGGGTTATTTCCAGCTTCTGGCTATCACAGATAAAGCTTCAATGAGCCTGACAAATACAGAGAAGGATGCTTGCAGCCAACCATTGGACTGTGCATCGTTCCCCAGTGGAGGAATTAGAGAAAGGACTGAAGGAGCTAAAGGGGTTTGAAACCCCATAGGAAGAACAACAACGACCTCCCATAGCTCCCAGGGATGAAACCACCAACCAAATTGTATACATGGAATGACCCATGGCCCCAGCCGGACATGTAGCAGAAGTTGGCCCTGTCACTCATTAATGGGAGGAGAGGCTCTTGGTCCTATAAAGGCTTGATGCCCCAGTGTAGGGAAATGCCAATACAGGGAGACAGAAGTGGGTGGGGAGGGAATGGGTGGGAGAGGAACAGTCTCATAGACGCAGGGGTTGGGAGGGGATAAGCAGTTTTCTTAAAGGAACCTGGGAAAGGGCATAACGTTTGAAATATAAAGAAAATATCCAATAAAAGAAAAAATTACTAAAAATTATACTAGTAATTATTAAGCCCCTTTATGATAAGAACCTCTATTAAGTCCTCTCTGATATGAAAACAGCAATGAGAATACTGCCAGTGTTCAAGTCTCAAGATGTAATTCTTCTATAATAGAAAGTAAGTAGAGCACATTCGAAAAGGCTATAAAACAACCAAAGGTTGTTAAAAGGGAAGTAATGATTTGTTATAGGTGAAAGAATGAAAGATAAATTACTGACTGGGTTTATTGATACAAAACTTAGTTATGGCCTTTAACCCTCCATAAATCTGTAGAGCTAGTAACAAATACTGAATGTCTAGTATTGATGGATATATTTGTAAACATCTCTGTTGTAAATATTTTATTCAGTTTATGATTTGAATTCATGCTTGAACTTTTAGTGAACTTTGCTTAAAATGAAAAAAAAAGACACTTGGAAAAACTTCTGATTTATTTTTCTAGAAAAGGTACAAAACACTAGAAACAATTCCATCGCAAGGACATTATTACATCAAAGCAGGAGGAGAGTAAGATTAGAAAGAGAAAAGATACACAGTAGATTATTTTTGAAAAGAGAACATAGAAATTAAGAGAGCAATATGCAGGGTGCAGAGAGAAAGAGAGACAGTGAAGAAGCTGAAAAGAGAAGAGAAAGAGCAAGCAGGCTTCTCCTTACCATGTAACTGAACAGGTCTTTTCTTAACAGTGAGGCAGATTTACTTCTACTAAAGAAGTCAAAACTTTCTTCTTACAGACTTCGGATTAATTTTTTTTAACAATAAAGGTGAAGAAGCTTTTCTTTTCTCATTTCAATAAAGACTGCAGCTCAGTTTTCATACAGAATAAGTTCTTTCTACAATAGCATTTGGTCTTTTGGTCTATATGCATATGGATGTGAGAAAGTGTGTAAGAATGTAATTATGAGAAAAGTATGTAGCTGGACCCAGCTGGTTTGCATGGAGGTATATGAGTTTTATGTGAATATATGTGAGTATATCCATATTTGCTTGTGTAAAAGTTTTTTCTTCTGCAAGTGTGACTCTCTTCTGGTCCAATCAAAGTTTATTGCTCCAACCCTCCCTCCAGCCTGATAAGAGAGACAAAGCTTCTGGGCAACAAGGAAAAGCAATACCAATTAATCCTTTACTTAACTCTCTGATGGTAGACTGCAGGTGGCCAAAGCCAGAGAGGTTTTTAAGTCTCAGAATGACTAAAGAAGTTTTTAGGATAATTTAATAGTTATCAATGTCCCTGGTATCTAGGACCTAGGTTCCCTAGGTCCAGCACCCCATACTCCTGCATATTTCTATTCATTCTCCTGAACCTCTAGCCTTCTCTCCTGTCACCCCCCAAAACCTGTTTTCCTGTCCCCTCCCTTTTCAATTGTCTGTCTGCCACCCAGATCCCTCCCTCACTGTGGTTCCTGTGATTATTTTGTTCTCTCTTCTAAGTAGGATTGAAACATCCACTCTGAAATATCACTCAGGTGATAGCAAGTGCTGTTAAAGATGTGGAGAAAGAGGAACACTTCTCCACTGAAGGTGGGATTGCAAACTGGTACAAGCACTCTGGAAATAAATCTGGTGGTTCCTTAGAAAATTGAAAATAGTTCTACCTGAAGATCCAGCTATACCACTCCTGGGCATATACCCAAAAGAAGCTCCACAATATAACAAGGACAAATACTCCATTATGTTCATAGCAGCCTTATTTGTAATAGCCAGAAGCTTGAAACAACTCAGATGTCCCTCAACTGAAGAATAGACACAGAAAATGAGAATACTTCTTGACTATTAAAAGAAAGACATCATAAATTTTGCTGGCAAATGGATGGAACTAGAAAATATCACCCTGAGTGGGGTAGCCAAGACCTAAAATTAATTGGTATCTACTCACTAGTAAGTAGATATCAGCCAAAAAGTTCAGAATACCCACGGTACAACTTAATACCTGTTGCCTAGCAGTGGGAAATTAAGTAAAAATTTTATTGCCATCTCTCCCTACTCTGTCCAGGCAGCCAGAAGCTTTTCACTGGTCAGGCTAGTTAACTCTTTGTGAACCAGAGAGGAAGGAAAGTAAGAGAACTAAAATGTTTTATACAGCCAAATATACACAGAAACGTGCACAATCATACACACATGTACATTTTCATTCATATTTTCATCTACACATTAACACATCTAAATTTTTGTTGGGTATAACCACTTGTCTCATACACTCTACAAGTATTCATACATGATTACATACATACATACATACATACATACATACATACATACATACAGCTACAAATGACAAATAGAAAAACAGACATATACAGATGGATGGATGGATGGATGGATGGATGGATGGATGGATGGAGTAGAGCCCACTAAGCCAAAACAATTAACCCACAACATTATTTCTTTTCTATGGCCTTTCTGTAGCTTCACAGACAAAAGGTTATTTAGAAAATTATCTCAGAAATAAAATGTTATGTAAATGGGAGTTATGAAAGATATTGGTATTAAATTCAAAGCAGTGCTTATTTCTAGTGTGTTCATTATAATCAAAGTAACAGTTTTTACATGGCCTTACCTTATCATATTGCACAACTGTGACTTTATCCTTGAACCTAAATATTTTTCCTTGAACAAAACTTTGTCTCAAACCTATTTACATTTTTAATGGATTATGAAAGCTCATTTTATTTCTTATTATGCAGCCTTACTTACTATCCTGAGGTGTGGGCACATTCTATTCTTTATTCTTATTTGATTACATTTTTCTAGCAAAGGAACTAAAATCATATCCTCTTAAAACTTTTCTAAAATTATTTGAATAAAATTAGCAGTTCTATAGAATCATTAATTTATCTAAACAGCATTAATTCATGAAACGTCATCTTTATGCTGATCTGCAGGAAATCTGATCAATAGGGTGGGTCACAGCACAGGGGTTACTATATTAATTTAATAATGATAGGAAAAGTATATCAGCTGCAAGATTGCAAGATTCAATCCTGAGATGAGTCTCTTTGGGCCTTGGAATCAGGGTCATTCATTCCAGACCATGCAACCATGAAAAAAAAAAGAAAGAAAAGAAAAAAAATAACAGTGAACAACCTCCAGAAAGGCCACCTGCTAGCTTCAGCCTATCCTAGATAGATTAGACATCTCCTGTCAGGAGAAGACAGATTGATCAATGAAATCCAATCAAAGATGCCAAAATGTACTCACACATTAAAGGACATTTGATACTTTTTTACAAAGAAGGTCAAAAGAAAGCATCTTCGACAAATGGTGTTGATCTAACTGGATGTCTGCATGTAGGGGAACACAGATAGATCCATATTTATCACACAAAATTCAAGGTAATATAGATCAAAGACCTGAACATGAAACCAAATATACTAAATCTGATAGAAGAGAAACTAAGGAATATTCATGAATACACTAGTATAAGAGACAAATTTCAAAACAGAATACCCATGTCTCTAAGATCAACAATTTATAAATGGTACCTCATTAAACTGAAAAGCTTATGTAAGGCAAAGGAACCCATAAATAGGACAAAATGTCTGTCTATAGTTTAGGAAATTATTTTCTCCAATCCTACATCTGACAGAGGACTAATATCCAAAATATATAAAGAACTCAAAAAATTAAACAGCAGCAAACCAAAATAACCCAATTTAAAAATCAGGTACAGAGCTAAACAGAGAGTTTTCAAAAGAGGAATTTCAAATGGCTGAGAAGCGCTTAAAAAAATGTCCCATGTAGTTAGTCATCAAAGAAATGCAGATCAATATAACCCTGAGATTCAATTTTACAACCATCAGAATAGCTAATTTCAAAAACCCAAGTGTCATACATGCCTGCCAGATTTGGATCAAGAACACTACTTCACTGCTGGTGGGGATGCAATCTTATACAACTACTTTGGAAATAGATTTATCAGCTTCTCAGAAAACTCGGATTAGTTCTTCCTCAAGACCCAGCCATACCACTCCTGGGCATATACCCAAAATCTGGCCCCATTATAGTACAGAGACACTTGCTCAACTAGATTTAAAGCAGCTTTACTTAAAATAACCAGAAAGTGCAGACAATTTAAGTGTCCCTTAAATGAAGAATGGATAAAGAAAATATGATACACCTGTACAGAATTATTGACTTTTTCTATATGCTTTCTGTAATAACTATGTTTTAGAATATCAAATTCATATTTGAAAAAGTGCTCTTTTTTTCAATGAGTTATTTATATTCTCATTGAAAGACTCCATTATCTTCATGAGATAGGATTTTAGGTCAGCTTCCTGATTTTCTGGTGTGTTGGTGTATCAAGGGCTTGCTGTGCTTGGAGAACTGGGTTCTGATGATGCCAAAGTATACTGGCTTCTGTTGTTTACGGTCTTGCACTTGCCTCTCACCATGTGGTTATCCCTTGTGTTTGCTGGTCTGGGTATCTATGTCTGGAGCCTGCCTCTTTTGTCCCTGGGTTGCTTCAGGTATCCTCATAGGCCTCTGGCCCTAGATGATTCAGACCTCCTGTGAGGCCTTTAAACTATGGGGTCTTCAGAGGGTCATGTATGCTGGTGACTTGTTGCCCTGGCTGCAGTGGCCTTTCTGAGAGGCCCCTGGGAGGCCTTCAGGCTGTGGTGTCAGTTGCTCTGTGTGCAGCTGAACTTGTAGAATGGCTTCAGGATGTGGTATCTTCAGGGGAGCAGACTTAGTTGGCAATATGTCCCAGCAGAAGGCATCAGCCAGAAGGGGTTAAATTCGGGGAGCAGGGGTTTTGGGGGATAATGGGATCTGAGTCCACTGGGCTCCCAGATGTGGTTGTGGGTCTTCAGGAGAGTCCCTTACCAGTTACATAAGAAACCCAAAAAATTCTACTAGAGAACTTCTATAGCTGGTAAGCATCTGCAGAAAAGTAGCTGGATATAAAATTAACTCAAATAAATCAATAGCCTTCCTTTATACAAGTGATAAACATTTTGAGAAAGAAATTAGGGAAATAACACCCTTCATAATAGCCACAAATAATATAAAATATCTTGGTGTGACTCGAACCAAAGAAGTGAAAGATCTGTATGATAAGAAACTCAAGCCTCTCAAAAGAAATAGAAGATCTCAGAAAATAGAGAGATCTCCCATGCTCATGGATTGGCAGAATTAACATAGTAAAAATGTCCATCCTGCCAAAAGCAATCTACAGATTCAATGCAATCCCCATCAAAATCCCAACACAATTCACAGAGACAGAAAGTCCAATTCTCAAATTTATCTGAAATAATAATAATAAAAATAAAACAGGATAGCAAAAATGATTCTCAACAATTGTCCTGTCCTGCAGGACATTAAACAGGGGTCCGGTCCAGGATGTCACCTGAAAGAGAGCGGGGGTGGGGTGGGGGGGGAGACAGGCAAAGACACAAAGAATGGCGATCTGTCTATAGGCTGATCAAATTGCAATTTTTACTTTTTCACACAGGGGTTATATACACAAAAAGATAGAATGTGGGGAAGGGGATGATGCAGGAGTGTAGGTGTTCAGGGGGAGTACAGATATCTTCCAGAACAGAGTGTCAGCTGGGTGAAGGTTCAGGGAACAGTTCACTATGACTCCTCCTATGATTCACTTGTCCTAATCTAAGTTGGTACTATCAACCAAGGTCACCTATCTACAAGGTCTATGACTAAAGCCTGGCAACTATCCACCAAAGCTGCTTGTTTACAATATCTTATAGCTATATGTTTCAGTGTTTTTCCACAGAGACAGAAGACTTTGTGTTAGCAGGCTGACTTAGGCCTATGGTTGATTTTAGGCCTTCAGTGTGTAAGCAAAGCTGCCCCTGACAAACAATAAAAGAACTTCTGAGAGAATGAACATCCCTGACCATGAGCTGTGACTTCAAGGAAAAAATTGCCCAATATAGTGCGTAGTACATCAGAGAAAAGTTGTCTGAGGTAACCTCTATAAGTGATGATTTTATCCTATGTGTATGTTTGGCAATAGCTCTGAATTTGCAGTGTTTAAACAACATGTCATTAAAAGACAAATAACAAAGAAAGAAGTGAATGAGAATGAGGATACGAAAGCAATAACTAATGAACAAAATTATCAAAACACTTCCACAAATGGTTATCATGTATATTCTCAGGAAATGAATGAAGATGTCAGGTTACAAGATTTTTATTGGATATTATACTTACATTTCAGATTTTATTCCCTTTTCTCATTCACACAAGCACCCAGGAACCTCCCATCCCATGCCCCTCCTCCTCCTTCTATGAGGATGTGCCCTCAACTACTCCCCAACTCCCACCTCCTCACTCAAATTCCTCCACACTCAGTGTTCAGCCTTCATGAGACCAAGAATCCCCTCTCCCACCTATGCCCAACAAGGCCATCCTCCCCTACATGTACAGATGGAGTCATGAGTCCCTCCCTATGTACTCCTAGGCTGGTGGTTTAGACCCTGGGGAGCTCTGGTTGGTTGGTATTGTTGCTCTCCTCATGGGGCCACAAACCCTTTCAGCTCCTTCAGTCTTCTCTATAACTTCTCCATTGGGAACCACTTGATCAGATCAGTGGTTAGCTATGAGCATCCACCTCTGAATATGTCAGACTCTGGCAGACCTCTAAGAAGACAGCTATATCAGGCTCTTGTCAGCATGCACTTCCTGACATCCATATCAGCATCTACCTTTGGTGACTGCACATGGGATGGATACCCAGGTGAAATGGTCTCCAAACGGCCCCTCCTTCAGTTTCTGTCTCCCACTGTATCTCCATATTGGCTCCTTTGAGGATTTTGTTACTTTTGCTAAGTAGGACCAAGGAATCTACACTTGGTCTTCCTTCTTCATGAGCTTCATGTGGTCTGTTAGTTGAATCTTGGCTATTTCAAGCTTTTGGGCTAATATCCACTTATCAGTGAGTAAATACCATGTGTGTTCTTTTGTGATTGGGTTACCTCACTCAGGATGATATTTTCTAGTTCCATCCATTTACCTAAGAATTTCTTGAATTCAATATTTTTAATAGCTGAATAATACTCCACTGTGTAATGTATAATATTTTTCTAATCCATTCCTCTGTTGAAGGACATCTGGGTTCTTTCCAGCTTCTGGTTATTATAAATAAGGCTACTATGAACATAGTGGAGCATATGTCCTTGTTATATGTTGAATCATCGTCTGGGTATATGCCCAGGAGTGGTATAGCTGGTTTCTCAGGTAATGCTATGTCAAATTTTCTGAGGAACCACCAGACTGATTTCCAGAGTGATTGTGCCAGCTTGCAACCCCACCAACAATAGAAGAGTGTTCCTCTTTCTCCACATCATTGCCAGCATCTAATATCACCTGAGTTTTTGATCTTAGCCATTCTGATTGGTGTGAAGAGATATCTCAGGGTGGTTTTGATTTGCATTTCCCTGATGACTAAGGATATTGAGCATTTCTTAGAATGCTTCTCGGCCATTCAAGTTTCTTCAATTGAGAATTCTTTGTTTGCTCAGTACCCCATTTTTTAATAGGCTTATTTGGTTGTCTGGAGTATTATTTCTTGAGTTCATTGTATATATTGGATATTAGCCCTTTATCGGATCTAGGATTGGTAATTATCTTTTTCCAGTCTGTTGATTGCTGTTTTGTCTTATTGACAATGCCCTTTGCCTTACAGAAGCTTTGCAATTTAATGAGGTCCCATTTGTCAAGTTTTGATCTTAGAGCATAAGCCATTGGTGTTCTGTTCAGGAACTTTTCCCCTGTGCCTAGGTATTAGAGGGTCTTCCCCACCTTCTCTTCCATTAGTTTTAGTGTCTCTGGTTTTATGTGAATGTCCTTTATCCACTTGGTCTTCAGCTTTGTACAAAGAGATGAAAATGGATTGATTTGCATTCTTCTACCTTCTGACCTCCAGTGGAACCAGCACCATTTGTTGAAAATGCTGTGTTTTTTCCACTGTATGGTTTTAACTCCTTTGTCAAAGATCAAGTGACCATAGATGTGTGGGTTCATTTCTGGATCTTCAGTTCTATTCCATTGATCTTCCTGCCTGTCGCTGTACAAATACCAGCCAGTTTTTATCACTACTGCTCTGTGGTACACTTTGAAGTCAGGGATAGTGATTCCCCCAGAAGTTCTTTTATTGCTGAGAATAGTTCTCGATATCCTTGGTTTTTTGTTATTCAAAACAAATTTGAAAATTGCTCTTTCTGTCTTTATGAAGAATTGATTTGGAATTTTGATGGGAATTGCATTGAATCTGTAGATTGTTTTTGGCAAGATGGCCATTTTTACTAAATTAATCCTGCCAGTCCAGGAGCATGGGAGTTCTTTCCATCTTCTGACATCTTTTTCAATTTCTTTCTTCAGAGACTTGAAGTTCTTGTCATGCAGATCATTCACTTGTTTGGTTAGATTCACTCCAAGATATTTTATACTATTTGTGACTATTGTGAAGGGTGTCATTTCCCTAATTTCTTTCTCAGCCTGTTTATCCTTTGAGTAGATGAAGGCTACTGGTTTGTTTGGGTTGATTTTATATCCAGCCACTTTACTGAAATCGTTTATCAGGTTTAGGAGTTCTCTGGTGGAAGTTTCAGGGTCACTTAAATATACTATCATATCATCTGCAAATAGAGAAATTTTGACTTCTTCCTTTCCTATTTGTATCCCTTTGACTTCCTTTTGTTTTCTAATCGCTCTAGCTAGGACTTCCAATATTATATTGAATAGGTAGAGTGAGAGTGGGCAGCCTTGTCTAGTCCCTGATCTTAGTGGGATTGCTTCAAGTTTCTCTCCACTTAGTTTGATGTTGGCTACTGGCTTGCTGTATATTGCTTTTACTATGTTTAGGTATGGGCCTTGAATTCCTGATCTTTCTAAGACTTTTAACATGAAGGGATGTTGAATTTTGTCAAATGCTTTCTCAGCACCTTGTGAGATGATCATGTGGTTTTTGTCTTTGAGTTTATTTATGTAGTGGATTACATTGATGGATTTCTGAATATTGAACCTTCCCTGCATTCCTGGGATAAAGCCTACTTGATCATGATGGTTGATTGTTTTGTTGTGTTCTTGGATTCGGTTTGTGAGAATTTTATTGAGTATTTTTGCATCAATATTCATAAGTGAGATTGGTCTGTAGTTCTCTTTCTTTGTTGGGTCTTTGTGAGGTTTAGGTTTGTAGCTTCATAGAACGAATTGAGTAGTGTTCCTTCTGTTTCTATTCTGTGGAATAGTTTGAAGAGTATTGGTATTAGGTCTTCCTTGAAGGTCTGATACAATTCTACACTAAAACCATCTGGTCCCAAACTTTTTTGGTGTGGAGACTTTTAATGACTGCTTCTATTTCTTTATGGGTTATGGGACTGTTTAGATGGTTTATCTCTTCCTAATTTAATTTGGTACCTGGTATCTATCTAGAAAATTGTCCATTTTATCCAGATTTCCAATTTTGTTGAGTACCTTTGTAATAGGATCTGATGATTTTTTTTTTAATTTTCTCAGTTTCTGTAGTTATGACTCCCTTTATAGTTCTGATTTTATTAATTTGGATACTGTCTGTGTACCCTTTGGTTAGTCTGGCTAAGGGTTTATCTATCTTGTTGATTTTCTCAAAGAACCAGCTCCTGGTTTTGTTGATATTCTGTTCTTTCTGTTTCTACTTGGTTGATTTCAGCCCTGAGTTTGATTATTTCCTGCCGTCTACTCCTCTTGGGTATATTTGCTTCTTTTTGTTCTAATGCATTCAGGTGTGCTGTCAAGTTGTTAGAGTATGCTCTCTCCAGTTTTGTTTTTTTTGGTTTTTTTTTTTTTGTTTTTTTTTTTTTGTAGGCACTTAGAGCTCTGAGTTTTCCTCTTAGTACTGCTTTCATGGAGTCCCACAAGTTTTGGAATGATGTGTCCTCATTTTCATTAAATTCTAAAAGTCTTTAATTTCTTTATTTCTTCCTTGACCAAATCATCATTGAGCAGAGCACTGTTCAGTTTCCACGTGTATGTGGGATTTCCATTGTTTTTGCAATTATTAAAGACCAGCCTTGGTCCACGGTGGTCTGATAGGGTGCAAGGGATTATTTCAATCTTTTTGTATCTGTTGAGGCCTGTTTTGTGACCAATTATATGGTCTGTTTTGGAGAAGGTACCATGAGGTGCTGAGAAAAAGGTATATTCTTTTGTTTTAGAATGAAATGTTCTATAAATATCAGTTAAATCTATTTGGTTCATAACTTCTGTTAGTTTCATTGTGTCTCTGTTTAGATTCTGTTTCCATTGCTGAGAGTGGAATGTTGAAATCCCTCACTATTATTTTGTGAGGTGCAATGTATGCTTTAAGCTTTAGTAAAGTTTCTTTTAGGTATGTGGCCCCTTGCATTTGGGACATAGATGTTCAGAATTGAAAGTTCATCTTGGTATATTTTTCTCTTAATGAAAATGAAGTGTCCTTCCTTAACTTTTTTGATTACTCTTGGTTGAAAATCGATTTTGTTTGATATAAGAATTGCTACTCTTGCTTGTTTCTTGGGACCATTTGCTTGGAAGATTGTTTTCCATCCTTTTATTCTGAGGTAGTATCTGTCTTTGTCACAGAGGTGTGGTTTCTGTATGTAGCAAAATTCTGGGTCCTGTTTATGTATTCAGTCTAATAGTCTATGTCCTTTTATTGGAGAGAATTGAGTCTATTGATATTAAGAGATATTAAAGAAAATGATTGTTGCTTCCTGTTATTTTTGTTATTAGAAGTGGAATTATATTTATGTAATTTTCTTTTTGGGAGGTTGTTGTAAGATTACTTTCTTGCTTTTTCTAGTTTCCCTCCTTGTGTTGGAGTTTTCAATCAATTATTCTTTGAAGTTGTGGATTTGTGGAATGATACTGTGTAAATTTGGTTTTGTCATGGAATATCTTGGTTTCTCCATCAATATTGATTGAGAGTTTTGCTGGGTATAGCAGTCTGGGCTGGCATTTGTGTTCTCCTAGGGTCTGTATTATATCAGTCCAGGATCTTCTGGTTTCTATAGTCTCAGGTAAGAAGTCTGGTGTAATTCTGGTAGGTCTGCCTTTTTATTACTTTACCTTTTTTTCTTACTGTTTTTAGTATTTTTTCTTTGTTTTGTACATTTGATGTTTTGATGAATGAGTAATGAATGTAATGAGAGGTATTTCTTTTCTGGTCTAGTCTATTTGGAGTTCTGTAGGCTTCTTGTAAATTTATGGACATCTCTTTCTTTAGGTTAGGGAAGTTTTCCTCTATAATTTTGTTGAAGATATTTACTGGGCCTTTAATTTGGGACTCTTCACCCTCATCTATACCTAGAATCCTTAGGTATGGCCTTCTCATTGTGCCCTGGATTTCCTGGATGTTTTGGGTTAGAAGCTTTTTGGATTTTGCATTTTCTTTGACAGTTGTGTCAATGTTTTCCATGGTATTTTCTGCACATGAGATTCTCTCTTCTATCTCTTGTATTCTCTTGGTGATGCTTGCATCTATGACTCTTGATCTCTTTCCTAGGTTTTCTATCTCCAGGGTAGTGTCCCTTTGAGATTTCTTTATTGTTTCTACTTTCATTTTTGTCTTGGATGGTTTTGTTTAATTTGCTCATCTGTTTGGTTGTGTTTTCTTGCAATTCTTAAAGGGATTTTTGTGTTTCCTCTTTAAGGGCATCTATCTGTTTACCTGTGTTCTCCTCAAATTTTTTGAGAGTGTTATTTATGTCTTTCTTACAGTCCTCTATCATAATTGTGAGAAGTGATTTTAATTCTGAATCCTGCTTTTCCGATGTGATGAGGTATTCAGGGCTATGGTGGGAGAACTGGGTTCTGATGATCCCAAGTAACTTTGGTTTCTGCTGTTTACATTCTTGCACTTGCCTTTCATCATTTGGTTAACTCTAGTGCTACCTGAATTCACTGGTTCTGACTGGAGCCTGCCTTTCCAGTTATCTTGCTTGTGTCAGAACTCCTCAGGGTCTAGATGTCTCTGTGATTCTGTGATCCTGTTATCCTGAACTCGAGCTGCTTCTCTAGGATGTCTCAGGATATGGTGTCTCAACAATAGCAGACCAGCAAGGTGTCCACTGCTCTGGGTGCAGTGTCTCCTCTAGGATGTTTCAGGATAAGGTGTCTTCATGGGAGCAGACCAGCTAGGTGTTCACTGCTCTGAGTGTAGTGCTCTAGGGTGTCTCAGGATATGGTGTCCACTGCTTTGAGTTCAGTGGCTCCTCTAGGATGTCTCAGATTATGGTGTCCACTGCTCTGAGTTCAGTTGCTCCTCTAGGATCTTGGGATATGGTGTCCACATGGGAGTAAAACAGCTGGGTGTTTGCCCCAGCCACAAGGACCAGAAGAGGAGCAAAAAGGGAGTGGTATTCCACAAGGGTTGTGTTTGGTTGCCTGGTGGGTTCTGAGCACTCTCTGCTCCCAGTTGTAGCTCTGGGGTTTGGGCAGTGGTTGACTGTTCTTACCTGCCTTTCTGAGGTCAGTGGCCTCTTTAGGATGTCTCAGGATATGGTGTCCACATGGGAGCAGACCAGCTGGGTGTCTCCTCCAGCCACAAGGCCAGGTTACAGTTTTTGTAATCTGTCATTAGCAGTAGAAAAATACTTGGTAAGAAATTAGTGAAGCACATGATCTTATAGCAGCATTATAATGTGTGATATTTCAGAAAACTTTCAAGTAATTGCCTTGGTAATTCTAATTTACCCTTCAGGACTGTAAGTAAAGTATTTGTTGTTGTTGTCTCACCTAATTTGTGATACTTGATTATTGAAGACTAACAACAAATACATTCCAAAAACCAACAGAAGAATACACTTCCATCTTAGCATACCCAGTGATAGTCATTAGAGTTGTGAATGGGTTTTTTTCTATTCTGAATAAAATTTTACCTGCCACTGAGATAGTGTGGATCGAAAAATTGAGATGTGGTTGATAATCAGTGTGAAGATATATGCTAATGTCTCAGTAAGATAGCTCCTGACAGGGAGGTTCTAGAGCTTTCTTATTTATGTCCCTCTCTTTACTCTTTTCAGAGGACGATATTCTCTACAAGCACCCCTTTTATGAATTAGAAATTTAGCTTTGTATTACTTCTATGACTTTAAGAGAAATAATAAAATCATCTCACCTGAATACTGAAGATGAATGAGCTATACTGTAGATGTGTAAACAAATTATAGAAAAGAATGAGTTCTTGTCTATAAAATGTCATCTAAAGGCTGAATCCAATATATTTTTTTCTATTTGTGAAGGACTGTTAAATATGTCACAATCCAAATCTTGTGTCTCTATATTCTTATGAGCTCAAATTTCATTAGTCCTTATTATTCAACTCTATTTTTATTATTCTAGACCTAGGAGTTCATAAGCTTAATGACCAAGACTATGGTGGTTAGTTATTTGGGATTGCTGATTTTTTGACACCTGAGAAAAGATGTAAATCATTGAGTTCCATTTCTTGTTTGTACTCACATATGCTTTGCAGAATTGTATATATAATGCCCATTCACATTCCAAATTGTAAAATTTTTATAAATTACAAACTATAGGTTTTAAAATCTCCTTTAGAATATACTTAGTCTGGATCCTGTTTTACTTGTAAAATATATTCTATATATGTACATGAGTATAAGATTATTTCATATTTATAATTTTAAATGTAATTATAAAATATATGTTTAAGATTCTTTGTGTTGATGATATTGACTGAATCTGACTTTATTATATTTAGTTTTGAAAACTAATATATTTTCTTTGATCACTGCATAAAGTTAAATGCAAGAAAACAAACAAGTACACACCATCACATTGATTCACTATTCTTAACGATAAATATGCTGTGACTACTTCTAAGTGCTTGTGATGGTAAAAATTACTCTTTCAAAAGATGCAAATTTCAACATTATGACACCCAAAGTTCATGCTCTAGAAAAAACAACAAAGGTTTTTAAAATCTTCTAATACACTGGCAAAATTTTAAGTAAGTTTTCCATGTTTTTGTCTTGAGCAACATTCATAAATGTCTTGGGCCTTATGCATCCTATGACTGCATATTGGTCTTGCTTGATTTTATTTTAACATTTTAAATGAAACTGTGATTTTGTTGCATTTTGTTTCTTCTGCCCTCTGCTTCTAGTGCCAAGAGTCTACTCTAAATTTTTTTCCTCAGAAACCATGTGATAGATATTAGACTATATTTATAAACAACAATCATGATATGGTGAAGGTAGCATGTTTGGTACATCACATTAACTACAGATTTAAAATTCCCTGATATATGGTGTAACATGAAATTTCACTTCTTGTTTAGGTTTTTTTTTTTACATGAATGATAACTAAATTACATAATATAAATCTCTCTATATAAATTTATATACCTATGTAGCTCCAAATGTCCTGGTTTTCATCTTCACCAATGTATAATAAATAATATTCATTCTATCATAAAAAATGGTTAATGGTAAATTATAAAACATAAAATGATTTCTAAATAATTATCTTTAAATTAAAAAGTTCTAAACAGTAAGGATTGATGTAACTGTATGGTATGAAAGACTTTAAAGGATGAATGAATTAATGATGAATGTGGGGAGATATAGTTGGCATTGGGAACAATGGAGAGCTATGAAAACTTAGTGCAAATAAAAGCTCCTGGAATTATGAGAGTAATGCTAGTGAGGACTCCTGGTAATGAAGGATATTGAGTCTGAACTAGCCATTGTTTATTGCCAGCAAAGAATTCCAGTGGTGGGCTTGGTTACAGTCATTTGAATTATTGGCCAAGAGGCTCCTACGGAGATACTTTACAGAAGGTCACTATATAAAAACTGATGGTGGAGTCACATGCTGAGGACAACATGTACACAGCTCATTTAATGTTTAGAGTTCAAGCTGTTGCAGGCATGGAGATTTTCTCCTTATGTTCTAGTACTCTGCAGGCTATGGAAAGATTAATGAAACCTTTCACCTACAATCTGTCCTGCCTATAAAATGTGTTGGGTCAGTGGTTGTTGCAGAACTGTTGGGGGTTGCCAACCAATTGTTGGTTTAATTTGAGGTCCACACCCATGCCCTATATTCATGAATAGCCTGGAACCAGAGACTGGATACTCCAGAGATATAGGGTAGAACCAAACAAAACTCCTCCCCCAAATATAAATAAAATGATTTCTAATGATAGTCTTCTATACTCACAGACCAGTGCCTGTACAGTAATCATCAGAAAGGCATCCTCTAGCAGCAGATAGGAGTGGGTGCAGAGACATGCAGCTAGACAATATGCTGATAGTCTAATTTGCAGTCTCCCTTCCTTGGAGATTGGAGAACCCATACAAGAGAGGAAGAAAATATTATATGAGTCAGAGGGGGTGGGGGACACCAGGAGAACATTGCCCACTGAATCAACGAAGCAGACACACAGAGACCGAAGTGGTAAGCTTGGGTCTATACCACATCTTCTTTGTACATGTTGTGGCTGTGAGCTTGTGGGTTTGTTGGATTCATAAGAGTAGGAGTGGGTAAATCTCTGACTCTTTTCCTTCTATTGTGTTGTCTTTTCCAACCTTCCTCTAAGGAGTTTTGCCTTGTTTCATTGTACCCTTTTGGACCTATTTGGCTGTTGTCTGTAAGAGGCATGCTCTTTTCTGACAAGAAATGACAGGAGAGTAATTTAGAGTAGAAGAGATCTTGGGGAGTTTTGTGGAGTATAGGGAGGATAAACAGTGCCAATATAGGACTAGCCAATCTTTCATTCACATCATTATTGTATATCAAAGGGCTCATAACTGGGTTGGTGTTTCCCTTTCTCCTTTGGTAGTATGCAGGCTACTTATAAGTCCCACAGGCACTAGTCAATAAGAATGAAGGCTCTAGGTAGGTATGAGTTGGATATTTCTCTGTTCAATGAGTTGTATAGATGATGTCTTCAACAATAGGACCTTACTATTAGTTTATCAATACCAATCAATAACCTTGACAATAACTTTGGTTGTTTAGGGGTTCCATGGGTCCCTATGGCCAAGAGATAGACTAAATGTAACCTATACACAAAATTGGAGGCTTGATTTGATGATGAAAGATGTTTGTTTCATTGGGGCTTCCCCTCCTCCTTTTTTGGCAATTTCATTTAAATGGTATATATATATATGCCTTTACTATATTAGGTTTCTATATGTTTCTTCTAATGGTCCTTGGTTTTGGTTGTTCTTCTCTGTTTTTCCATACTCACCCTACTCGCCTCCCTCCAAGTTTGAATCTCCTATTCCAATCTCCCTTCTTCATCCATGTATAACACTGTATCTATTTTCTAGGGAGTTCCAGAAAGATCTCCTTAGAAAGACCCTTACTCTATACCTAATTCCTGTGGCCATATGGATTGTAGCTTATAACATCCATATATAAGTGAATATATAATATATTTGTCTTTTGTGGTTTGAGTTACCTCACTTAGGATGATTTATTCTAGCTTTCTATTTACCTACAAAATGCCTGAATACATATTTTTAAACAGCTGTGAAAATGTACCACATTTTCTTTATCCATTCTTCTGTCAAAGGACATTTATGCAGTTTTCAACTTCTGGATATTCTGAATAGAGCAGCAATGAACATGGTTGGGCAAGTGACTTTGTAGTGGATAAAGCCTCTTTTGGGTATATGCACAAGAACAGTAATAGCTAGGTCTTGAGATAGCTCAATTTCCATTTTTCTGAGGAACTGGTACATTGAATTTCTGCAGTGGCTGTACAAGTTAGCATTGCTACCAGCAATAGAAGAGTGCTCCTCATCTTCCACATTTTCAATATCATAAAATGTCATTTGTTCCATCAACATTAGCCATTCAAACAGTTGTAAGAGGAAATCTCAGATTAGTTTTGATTTGCATTTTCCAGTTTGCTAAGAAGGTTGACCATTTCTTTTTAATTTTTTCCCAGCATTCATTCTTCTCTGTTTTTTGAATTCTCTGTTTAGATCCATACAACACTTTAGCTGGGTATATAAGTTGTTTTCTTGATGTCCAGATTTTTTTCATTTTTAGTTTTATTTACTTATATATTTCATATATGAACCCCATATTGGATGTTTAAATAGCTAAACAATTTCCCTTTCTGTAGTCTTTGACTTTCTTCAAATTATGTTCCTTTGTGATACAGAAGCTTTCCAGTTTATGAGGTTCATTTATTAGTTGTTCTTATTCCTTGAGCCATGTTTGTTCTGTTCACAATTCTCCCGTACTAATGAGTTCAAGAATATACTCCTCTTTCTCTTTTATCCAAGTCAGTGTATCTAATCTTATATTGAGATCTCTAGTCTATTTGGAGTCAAGTTTTATGCATGGTCTATTTGGCATGTTCTACACACATGCCAAATAGTTAGACCAGCACCATTTGTTTAAGATGTGTCTTTTTATTCCATGTTATTTCTTCCTTATTAAAAAAAATCAGTTGTCCACAGCAGTGTGGACTTATGTCTAGGTCTTTAGTTACATCCATCAATGTGGCTGGTTTTGTGCCAATTTCATGCTTCTTTTATTACTAGAGCTCTGTAGTATAATTGGAGATTAGTGATCATGACACTAGCATTTCTTTTACCATCCAGGGTTGTTTTAGCTATAAAGAATTTTGTGCATGTGTTTCTGTATGAAATTGAAAATTGTCCTTTCAAATTTTGTAAAGAATTTTGTTTGAAATTTGATGGGAATTTTACATTGAATCTAGTTTGTTTTTGGTAGGATGGTTATTTTTGCACGGTTCTATTAGTTACTTTCCTTATCTGACAACATAAATAACAAGAAGTAACTTACAAGTAAAAGGTTATTTGGGCATACAGTTTCACAGGATACAGACCTTTCTGTTTGGGAAATCCTAACAGGTGGAAGATAAGGCAATTTGGCATATGGCATCTATTGTTAAGAAGCAGTGAGCAAATAGAACTGGAATCAGACTCTTAAACCTCAAGACTGGCCCACTTTAGTGACTATATCAAAGCTCCATTTCACAAAGTGTACACAGATGTTCCTGTATTGGTCAACTATATAAGCTTGTGGCTGCCATTTTACCTTCAAACAGGAACAGAGTTACAGTAAGAGCCTGGAAATCATTACTGCAGGTCTCCGATGCTACTTGATGACATTTTTGACTCTCAGTGTGGTAGATGCTAGTGTTAAATAGACATATTCAAGGCAAAATGATTAGTATTTTGTGAATTACTGAATGCAGGTTGACAAGTAGAAGTATAAAAATGTTGATTGCTACTATCTGAAATTTCCCTACTGCCAAAAAAAATAAAGAAGAAGAAAATAATAGTACAAATATACATCAACTTTGAAGATTCTTCAATCTTTAATAATATCATAATTTTCAGTTTGTGGGCATGGTCCATTCTGGGAGCGTAGGTTGATAATGCAGAGATACTATGGCTATGAGAACTTCATAACTTCATCTGAAGTTCTAATAATATCAAAAAACAAATTATCTTGGGTAATATTCAGCATCCTCAGTTCATTTCATTGCCCAGTCCTGTATTTGTCTGAACATTTTATGAAATTCTTTATCATGTATAATTAACAGATGAATATCAATCAATAATCCTAAAACTAAGAATTCTGTCAGATAGCAACACAGACACACATCAGAGGGTTTTTTTCCCTGCTTTTCTGCAAGAAACTAATCTATCATTCATCATATTTATTAAATGTCTTGATCTTTTACTTTCTTCATTCTACAACTAGTAAAATTCCATGTGTGCAGTTCTGTGGTAACAACCTCATTTGGTGTTTCTAGGTCATGGTCATTGGTATTTGTTTCAGAACAAATTTATTTATGGCAAAAGCAGTTTTGTGTTGATACTGATTTTGAAATGAACAAGATGATAAAGCTGATATATTTGAGGTTACATTGGGTATGTTTTCAGTTTTTCAGTATGTGTATAAAATATCTAAGTAAGGCAGTTTGGCTTTGGGGGTAGAGGTATGGATTATGAATGAAGCATAGTGATTGCATAACGAAGAATATTTAAAGTAGAAAATGTCACTGCTAAAAGGCCGATGATTTTACAAAGATGAGCAAGCTGAGGACAGGTGCTGTGGTGCAATTAAAACTCGGAAAAATATTCTTGATAAACATACTCTACTTGAGCATCCTTATCAAGGCCGTCAAACTTAGAAACTACATTTCCCATAAATCATTTCGATTGTAATTCTCATTTTGAAGCAGTCAATTGGTTTCGGGAGCGTTCAGTGCTATCAAACTCCATTTCCCAAGATGCACGCTGTGAAAGTTTCACGATATAAATGGCTAATGAAGTTTCGCGAGATCTCGAAGGCAGAAGTGAAGTAGAAGCCATTACTCACAGGGAGCTATTGTCGTAAGACACACGTGTGAAAGAATGGTTGGGATTTGTCCTGTGTTTTGTCGGGACCCTTCTGTTCCCCGAAGCGTTCTGAAGCGTTCGGGACCTTTACATGAACTTCTAGTTCTTCCGCCTTAGCCGCGGAGACTTCCGCTTCCTGGATTCCACCCTCAGTCTGGTAAGCCCATTTTTCATCACTTAACCCTTTCGCTCCAGGAAGCAGAGGGATGTGGCAGGCGTGAGGACAGTAGAAGCCTTAGGAGGCGTGCCTTTTGGTCCCCTTAGCTGGCGACTGAGGAGAACTTGGATTAGAACACTTCATAGGTGACAAAGCGAGGTTCTACTGACCTGGTTTTAAAATATGTATAACAGGATGTTCATGAGTTGCAGAATGACAGGGATAGCTCTTAGCATGGGCTTTTTTTCTAAAACTATCGTTGATATGTGCACACTTTTTTCTTCTTGTTATCGTTAAACTTACATAATACCTTTTCTATTCTGTTAAATCATCAGTTACTTTATGCGTTTGTTAGCTGACAATCCTCATTTGTATAAATTACTTGTAAAAAATAGTTGTGATTCAGTTTAACGTACTGCTAATTTATTCGAAAGTTAGTCTAATTAATACTGTATTCGCGAATGTTCTGCCTTGAAGTTTCCCGTAATATTTTTCCATGCTTTTTTTTTTTATAAAGGCCATAAATTTCATACTTACACATATAATTAAAAGATAGCAATAGCCATATTCTTTGTAATTTTTTTGTTTGCAGTCTGAGGTGACAGTGGTATCTGTAAATAATAAGCATGACTTTAGAGGTCGGTCAATGATATTGCATGTACAATAATGAACATCCTAGGTGCCAGTGAAATTGTACACTTAAATAAAATGGCAATTTTTATATTATGAAAAAAATTAAAAAGGTGACCATTTAGTGTATTTATAAGCTAGATTATGGTGGAGATCATTAAGCCTTAAAGACTTGTGTGCTCTTGTTATTGTGCATATTTTTCTCTCCCCTATAACTAATTATATGAATTTTACTGTTCCCCAAATACATATTTCACTATTATGTATTTTAATAAAATCATTTTTCTATTGATGCAAATATTCCATTGCATCAAGTCTCTTGAACTCAAAAGGTAGTCATCGCTTTTCAGTAGTGTCACACCTTATATTTTAAAATGAGATTATAAAACCCAGATACTGCATTTCTCTTTACAAGGTGTGTTGGATCTGTATTTAAATCTTTAGAATATTGACATTTTTATGTCACTGAATTTTATAGTTAATCTGTTTCTATTTCGGAGAACTTTGATTTTGTGTGTTTAGTTATATTTTCTTCAGACTCTTATACCTTATGAATTTGAGATCAAAATTCTTGCTAAAATATATATTTCTACTAGCTTAGTACAATATTTGGATGTTATTCATAGACAGTTCTGACACCCGAATAAAATAAGTAGATATGTAAGCTTACTTCGAATTATACACACTTGTTGTATCCTGGTTTGGATGGAGGCTGAAAATATCTGTAATGAATTTGTCTAGCATAATCATAGGTGTTTCTGCTTTCCTTAGGACTCTAAGTAAAATGGACTTCCCATGTGCTGGGATTTTTTTTTCTTTCCATTTTTATGTCAAAGAACTTGCCTTTTTCTGTCGATGTTTTGTTTTGTTTTGTTTGTTTTGTTTGTTGTTTTTAATTGTTGTTGTTCATTTGTTTGTTTTTATCCTCCTTTTCCTGATATATTGGTGTAATCTTCTACTAGTGTTTTCTTTTCTTTTTTTTTTTTTTCATTTCTTTTTTTTCCCCCACTGTCTTCTGGGTGTTGAAGAATTCAGATATTTTGGCTTGGCCTATACAATGCTAGTATATTGCGAATATACTGAATTAATAAGCAAAGAATGGAGTTTTGTTTTGTTTTTCAAGAATAATGGAATTAAGACAATTGACTTTTCAATGGTAACTAAGTTTAGAAAGGACACATTCTCTTGACATTAGGGACTTTTTGCTGAGTTTGCTAGGTGTGTATGTGTGTGTGTGTGTGTGTGTGTGTGTCTGTCTGTCTGTCTGTCTGTGTGTTTTATTGTTAAGTATTCCTTTTCTATTTCTATTCTAGTCTCATGCCAGCCATCTTCCCAAAACATGTCAGAGGCTTTTTGTCCTCTAAATTCTGGAATATTTTGGGTAAGAATATCACTGGACCTGTTGGTGGATGCCTGTAATTTCAGCACTTGAGAAGTAGAAGCAGGAGGACCAAGAGTTCAAGGCCAGTGTATACTACATGCGTGTCTAGTTGTAGGCCAACCTGGCCTGCAGGAGACCCTATCTGATAAGAACTAAAAAGCTGTCCAGTAAGATGGCTCAGTGGATGAAATAATTTACAGAGCACGTCTGACTTACAACTTGAATACACATGTCAAATTCCGTTACTCCTTTCAGGAAAATGGAAGGCTCACACAGTAGAATATGGTCTAGAAGCAAGTTGGGGGGGGGGGGGGGGTTATGCAGCTGTTCTAGAAAGCACAACACTGCAGAAATGACAGGGACCCTGAATCAACATGGTGGAAGTACAGACCTGATTTTCAGTGATTGTTCTCTGACTTTCTTGAGTGTGCCCAGATGTACATACATACTTTTTTGTTTTAAAAGTACAATGTCCCCTTGTAGCCTCCCAGTCTTCCTGCTTCAGTGGCTGGAGTGCCCTGCTGGTGTTAAAGGGGTTTTGCCATCTTGCACAGCTCCAGAAAATGTTATTAAAAGCTGTACTTGTGGAGGATTATGCTGCATCTATGCTTTCTATTTTGTTATGGTAAACATTTTTTTAGGAAGTTATTATTTCCTCATAATGTTTAAGATTTATAAGCAATGTTCACAATCACTTGTCTTAATGTGTCCTACATATTCCTAATATTTATATACTTAATCTTTTTTTTTTTATTTAAACAGGTTCTCACTATGTAATCCAGACTTGCTTGTCAAACTTATAATCTTTGTGTTCCAACTTCCCTCTGTGCTGGGATTATAGAGGTGTGTGCAACATGCTTGGTATTATTTATTTATTTATTTATTTATAACAAAAACATCAGAACTTTACTTGTGTTAAATAATCCATTTTCTAATATGTATTTTCCTTTTTATAGGTTTCTGGCTTTTTATGTATTTTGTGTGGGAGGGACAGGGTCTCGTGAAAGCCCAAGCTACCCTGAACTTCCCAGATATCTGCGCCATGACTTTCAACTCTCCAGATACTTCTACTTCTAACTGCACATTGCTGGGATAATAGACCTGCTCTGGCTTCTTTATCATTTTCTTTATTTAATTTTGTAACAGAAAGTAAGGCTTTGCAGGGAAGGCACAGAAGCAGAAGTGAGAGGCAGCTAGCCACATATATGCATAACCAAGAGCAGAAAGAAATGAATGCATCCATGCTGCCCGCTTACCTGTTTCCAAGTACTCAGCAAACTTCTTATACCTTTACACAGCCCATTGCCCAATCCATGAAATGGTACTGCCACGGTGACCTGTGTTAGTTAACATTTGAGCTAGTTTCCCTGTGCATGACCACAGGCCTGTCTGGGCCAGACAGTTCTTCAGTTGAGACTCTTTCCCAGGTGATTACTAGTTGTGGGAAGGTGATATTTTAAATTGGCTGTTGTAGACAGCAATGCCTACTTGCCTTTTTTTTTTTTTTTTTTTTTGTGTGTGTGTGTGTGTGTGTGATTCCTTGGAGATAGCAGTAGCAGGCTAACTCTGAACAGTTTTCTGTGAGCATTTGTAGGCAAAAATGTGTTGATCCCCAAGTGCTCAAAGTGGCCATAAGTTTAAGTGATTCAGGAACTAAAATATATTTCTGTGTAACTCAAAATGTTTACTACTGAAGCAGATTGAATTTGGAATAATGTTGCTGGAGTTAGGGTCAGACCCTGGGTCCTATCAACTTTGGGAGAGTAGGTTTGGTCACCATTCTCAATAAGGCCTTTAAAAAGATCAGAGTGAAAATTAGGAAAAAGGATATTCATTCAGTTAGTTAGCAATGGAAAAAGAAAGTGTTTGTTGTAGCGATTCTCCAAGTTCATCTGCTGTTGACATGAGGTTTCAGCTTAAGCAGAAAGGGAAAGTATATAGAATTAGCAGTTCCAGTGAACACGTGTCTCCTGCAACTTAATCTGTTAAATTGTCAGAAGCTTCTTCATGGAATATAGGTTCCCCCTAAGAGTGACACCAGACTTTAACCTATTCTTTTCCCAGTGAGATTCCTGCCCATATTTTATTTTCTGGATTGAATTGTTTCAGCAGTCTGGTAGCAAAGGGAAAGGTATTGAGGAGCCTTTAGAATAGCTTCATCTCTGTGATAATGATGACAGCAAGATTTGCAAGACTTTGTTTCATCCCTTCCTCTTTCTACCCATCCCTCCTTCTCTTTCTTGACTGTGTGATTTTTGAGGCTCAAACCCAGACCCTTTGTCTACTATGCAAACATTCTGCTACTAAGCTGTATTGCTACCTCTAAATTCTGTTTTATTGGTTATTCAGGTCCACATTTGTCTATTTGTAGTAAAATATAGCCTGATATATAATAAATGTAGATGAAAACAGGCAAGGGTTTGCATAGTAATTGGAGTAGATAGAAAGTACTATTTCAAAGACCTTAAAGTTTAATAGAAAATCTTAAGAGCCAGCCAGACACAGAATGTAGGGAAGAATTTTGGAAGCAAGAGACAGCAAGTGCCAGGGCCATAAGTTCTGTGCATGTCTGGGACATGGGGCTCAGTGAAGAAGATACTGCATTAGCATAAGTGAATGACTGGGTAAGGGATTTAATTCTGAGGAAAATTTGACACTATCCGAATGTTTTCAGCAAAGATTTGATGTTACATATATTTTATAAACAAAGTTCATGGCAGCAAAAAGATTTAGGAGATTGAATTTGACTTAGGGGATCTAGATTGATTAGGTGAGGGGTGAAGTCTGGGATCAAAGCAATTATAGTGTAGATGCTGAGGAATAGCCAGAATTTTTCATATGTTTTGAGTGTGAAGTGACAAGATTTGACCATTTGGATGAAGAATGTAGGAAAGAAAGAGGAGGGACAAGATTGGCTAAGTAATCCAAATAGCTCCATTCTTTCTCTTCCTTTCCCCCCTCTTCTCCTCCTATGCCTATGTCCATACTTGCACATGTCTATGTATGGGTATACTCACTCACATGTGTGTAGGCAATAGGTTGCTGTTGGGTGTCTGCCTTTACTATTTTGAGACAGGATCTGGTATTAAATCCAGAACTTGCTGTTTTGGCTAGACTAGCTGGCCAGTAAGACTACCAGATCCTGATATTGTCCTGTCTTCTCTTTCCCTGTGATATGGTCATGGACTTGAATTGCCGTGGCCAGTGTTTTATGTGAGTGATGAGATCTGAAATCACGTCCTTAAGTGTGCATGGCAGGCACTTTACCCACTGTACCATCTCTCCAGCCATTTCTTTTGCAGTGCTGAAGATTAAAGCTAGTACCTTTACCCATTCCAGGAGAGCTCTCTATCACTGAATTACATCTTCCAGTCATACCCTTTCTTACTTTTCATATTTCATAGGCTAACTATAAAATTCTGTTCTGCTTTGAACTATCTATTTTATATTCTTTGCTTAGTTTGAATAATTCCAAAACTGTAATTCATCAACTTGGCAAGTCAAGCGTTTTCCCTCCTGTGTAAGAAATATGTACATAGCTAAAGGAGCTGCAAATCAAACAATCCTAGAAGATGGTTTTCCAACACTTAACCAAAGGCTTAAACATGTTTATAAACATTAGCCAAGCATTTTACTATTTAGAAATTTATTCAGTGGGGAAAAGAGTTATAGAATTTTAGCTATAAGAAATTATTGGAGGTGTAGTTTTTCTGTTTGTGGAAATGAAACATTCTAATTATTGCAACATAGAACACAGAGCATTTAGTAAAGTAGAAGGCTTTAAAGTAGGTGGTTGGAGAAGATGGGCCAAGAAGAGTAAGAGCCAGAGAACAAGGGCACTTGCTTCAAGATACTGTATTATTTTTAAAAAGGATGACAAGAATTAGATGTGGGTAGGAAAGAGGAATTGTGGGATAGTGTGGGAGTGAATAGATCAAAATTCTCAAAGAATTAATAAAACATTATTAAAAATGAGAACTATCAAGGATGTTTTATTTTATAAATACTTTTGTTGACTCTAAATGCCATTGTACGGCTCTCTTGTCTTTCAGGTAATATCGGGATCCAGTTTCCAGTTATCCTTGTTGAGGACCCAAATCAGAGTTTCTACAAGTTTGCCTATGGCTGCTTGAGACAGGGTATCCTGGAAGAAGGAAAGGAGGCAGGTGTGCAATTGGTCACA
>JANHMN010000006.1:75680123-75717658 GCA_030674055.1 Rhabdomys pumilio | reverse complement strand
ACCAAATGTCAAATTCTTAGCTGTCACATGCAAAACTGGATGTTGTTGTAGATAGCATGTGATATCCAAGAGATGTGGGAGGTGGAAATAGGATAAGTGCTGCTGGAGATTGTTGAACAACAGCCTAGCTCCAAGTTCAATGAGAGACTTTTTCTCCAGGGAATGAAGTAGAGTTATAGATGAGGATGCCCAGTGACCATACACACACACACACACACACACACACACAGAGAGAGAGAGAGAGAGAGAGAGAGAGAGAGAGAGAGAGAGAGAAAGAGAGAAGGGTGAGGGGGAAATTATTTTATTAAAATTAATTTTAAAAGTTTCCATTCTTGTCTTGGGGTGTAGCCCAGTAGTAGAGTGCTTTCTAAATAGTGCAAGGCCTTGATTTTCATTTCTAGCCCTTAAAGCAAAAAATATACATTCTTTTGGATGACAAATTGTATGAGTGTTTGTGAGATTGTTTTCTATGGAAGACTTACTATGTTCCTTAGAAAAGTGGCAGCATCATTTTGCTGCTCCTAAGTCAGCCTTACCCACTTATAGAAAACCCTGAAAACCAAATTGTTGACCCCAGTCTAATATAAGGCTTGTCCTCTACATGGTCCTTTTTCAACATTGTCTTTTTCCATGAGTAGGTTATCAGGTTGGCAAACCCCACCTCATCTCACACCTAGAGCAGGAAGAAGAGCTGAGAATGGAGGAGAGAGGCATTCAGCAGTGTCCTTCTCCAGGTGAGTGAGCACCAAGCACAAAGGGGTAATTTTGGCCATCAGTTCTTTTTCAGTGATTTCAGTGAGGGGTATACATTGCTGCTTTCCTGTTTCTGTTACAAAATAACCTTGATGTGTATTTAGCTCAAATTTGCTTCAGTTGCAGAGCTTGATGCCAGTGTAGGCTGTGTTATAACAGCAGGTTGTTGCATTTGTATAGTAGGTAGAAAGTAACTTAAGGGAGTAAGAGTTTATTTAGTCACAGTTTCAAGGTAAAGTCCATCATGGCAGGAAAGGCCTGGCAACAGGAAGGTGAAGTGACTAATAACTTCATATGTGTCTTCCTGATACATATAAAGAGAGATACGAACACTATACTTAGCTCACTTGTCCTTTATATTCAATATGTGCCCCCATCTCCACCTAGTCCATGGGATGCTCCAGCCCACATTTAGGATGGGTTTCCTGGATCCAGCATGGCCTTTGTAGGGGTGGAATGACATGGTTTCTGCCCCTGGAACAGGGCCCACAGGACACAGGCCTCCACAAGTATCAATGTCTGCTGTAGGTATAAGTCTTCTTTGTATAATAACGTACATATTTTCACGTTCCTTCAAAGGGTGTTACGTTAGTGACTCCACAATGATCAGAGACAACACGAGTCAAGGAGATAAAGGTGTGGCTAATGTCTCAGCAAAATGGTAAATGCTGGGACCTTCAGTACAGCCCTTAAGGCTATGGGAAAGAGCTCTAAATACATGAGTTTGAAAATATATAATTTCTCAACAATGCAAAAAATAAGAATGCAATATGAATTATATAAGAGGCTTTACGAATCTAAAGGAACAAAGGCAGCTACACTGTGAGCCAGCTTGTCAGAAAGATACAAAGACAAGCAGATTCCTGAGTTGAAGGTTAGCCTAGGACAGCAAGGTTAAGTCCAAGTGTGGTAGAAATAGTAATTTCAGGGCAGGGTCCCACCCAACACCCAACTAGCTTGTCGTTGGTGCTTAACAAACACAGACTGATCTCTGAATTCTTTTGCAATGTCAAGAAAAAAAAATATGTGCTTTCTGTCTCCTAAGAATCAGATGGCTGGGGTCATGGGATGCTGATCCATTAGGTAATCAAAAGGAAACCTGGAGTAAATGACCAGATTGATATGTAAAGTAAAAGCCTGGACCTGCGTTCTGCAGATGAGTTGTCCAGAGAATTTTTTAGGATAGAGTACTGACACACACACAGACAAGCAAGCGTGGCATGGACAGAAAGATGTTTTAAAATAGCAAGCAAGCAGAATATAGACAGAGAAAGCTCCTGAGAGAAAGAAGACTGGAAAAGCTGTATCAAGCAGAACACAGGTCATCAGCACAGATCCACAATTCAAGTTGTTCTTTTCGTCTCTCCCAGACACCCCTTCTATCAGAACCCCTCTTCAAACTGATGCTGGTCTTTGGCACCTCACAATAAGTCCCACCCCTTTAAAAGTTCTGCCATGGCAGTGTCACTAAACCAACTCTTTAACATGTGGATTCTTGAATGAATACATTCAAAACATTAATATGGAAGTATATCTGATAAAGAGAACTAGGAAATGAAGTGTTCTTTGTCTTACTATCTGTTTCATAAACCTTTTAATCAGTCGATTTCATCTCTGTGTTCCTTTAGCTTTAAATTTGACACCATCATTTACTCATTTGTCTGCTCTTCCTTTTTGCCTTTCTTGTGTATCATGAAAATTTACTGAGAAGCTCACTTTTCATTCCCATCATCTTACTTTTTTTTGAATGTGTCAAATTTTCCAGTGTTTTCTTTCAGATTGGGGAACTACATCTAAAATCAAATGGTCCATTCTTGTGGAAGACATTTTTGGGAAGGAAGCGTCTGATGGTGTAAGATTGGTAAGATTTCCTTAGGCTTAATCTGTCTTCTCCATTGGATAAACTCCATGCAGCTACTAGTCAGCTCATTCAAGGACCAGTCAAGTGACATACCCTGAGGAAACAGGACTTCCACAAGTGCTAAATTACAGTTGTTCCTTGGTATTTGCATTCCAATGAGCTGCACTCATTGAGCTCCCAGCAGCAGCGTATACCAAAATCTAAGAGTGCTTAGTTTCTTTATATAAGATGCCACTTTGTAATGTCTGCATAGAACCTGTACATATCTTTCTATATGCACTGCATTATCATTATGTTGCCCATAATACATAATATAGTATGGTATATAATGTGTAAATATCTTCGTTATTGTATTGTCTAGATAGTAATGACAAAAGATTGCATATTTTTGGCCTGGATGTAGCTATTTTTGTCTTTAAATTGTTTGTGACTGAGATTGCTGAAATCTTGATGTAGAACCCATTGAGACCTACTATATCATGAATTTGGGCAGGATCTCAGCCCCAGACATTCTCCTTTAGAGTTCAGATAAGTAAATATTTCTGTAATGCATGACGGGTCTTAACTTAGTTTTAGACAGTGAACAAAGCTGCCTGCGAAAAAGCCTTGTAATAGAGTACACACGGATCCTTACAGCACAGCAGCCAACTTTCTGCTTTTACTTTATTTTTAACTAGGCAAAAGCTTGTATAACCAGGCCAGCGTGGCTCCAGATATTTTGCTTTGCTTTGCCTTCTGAATTGGTATTAGAAGTGAGTGCCTACAACCGCTTCAAGCCTCCTTTTTTCCTTGATGAAGCTCAGATGAAACAGGAACAATGATATCATAGTTTGGGCTGTTACTGCTCTATAAAACACCATGAGCAAAGTAATTTGGGAAGGAAAAGTTTTATTTGGCTTACACTGCCACATCCATAGTTTGTCACTGAAGGAAGTCTGGACAGGAACTAAAACAGGGCGGGAACCTGGAGGCAGGTACTGGTGGGAGAGGCCATGAGGACATTCTTTTATTGGCTTTCTCAGTCTGCTTTCTTACAGAACCACCAATTCAGGGATGGCCTCATCTACAATGGGTTGTACCCTCCTTGCATCAATAACTAATTAAGAAAATGCCCTTCCTGCAGGCTTGCCTACAGCCCCGTCTTATGGAAGCAGTTTGTCAATTGAGTTTTCCTCCTCTAAGATGAATTTAGCTTGTATCACTTGTCTGTTGTCATAAAACTATTGAGCACAGTTATAGTAATGTGTTTCTATTGTTGCAAATTTATTCAGAGGTCAGGTTTAAGGAGGCTGGGGCTATATACTAATGCTAAAGCCTGTTGCTGTATACTTCTCAGGCCTGTCAGCCATTAGCACCAAAAACATAAAATGAAATAAGGGATGGTGTAAATGTCAAAGTTAGCTCTCATCTCTTAACCAACAGGAAACATCTCATCTCTTGGAGAAATCTTCTAAATTCACCCATTTGTTTGAAGTCTTTAATATTGGCCCTCACCTTACTCAGCCAAGAGGAAGGCCCACAAACAAAAGACCCTATCACCACCACAGCTGTGGAGCTGCTTTCAAGAAAAGGATTCACCTGACTCAGCACATGAGCACGTATGATATGAGAAAAATGCATGAATGTCACCAGTGCCAGAAAGCCTTCACGACCAGTGCTTCTCTTACAAGGCACCGTAGAATTCACACTGGAGAGAAGCCTTATGAGTGCAGCAGCTGTGGCAAAGCCTTCAATGACCCCTCAGCTCTAAGGAGCCACACAAGAACTCACCTGAAAGAAAAGCCCTTCGACTGTAGTCAGTGTGGTAATGCCTTCCGTACCCTCTCTGCTCTTAAGATACACATGCGAGTTCACACTGGTGAAAGACCCTACAAATGTGATGAGTGTGGCAAAGCCTATGGCAGGAGCTGCCATCTCATTGCCCACAAGCGAACACACACTGGAGAGAGGCCCTATGAGTGTCAGGACTGTGGAAAAGCCTTCCAGCACCCCTCCCACCTGAAGGAACATGTCCGAAACCATACTGGGGAAAAGCCTTATGAATGTACACAATGTGGGAAAGCCTTCCGATGGAAGTCCAACTTCAATTTGCATAAGAAGAACCACATGGTGGAAAAAACCTATGAGTGCAGAGAATGTGGGAAGTCCTTCAGTGACCTCCTATCAAGAAGGAAACACATGAGGATTCATATTGTAAAGAAACCAGTCGAGTGTCGACAATGTGGGAAAACCTTTCGAAACCAGTCCATCCTGAAAACACACATGAACTCTCACACTGGGGAGAAACCGTATGGCTGTGATCTCTGTGGCAAAGCCTTCAGTGCTAGTTCCAACCTCACTGCACACAGGAAGATTCATACTCAAGAGAGACGTTATGAATGTACTTCCTGTGGGAAGGTCTTCAGTGATTACCTGTCCCGAAGGAGGCACATGAGCATCCATCTTGTCAAGAAGCGGGTAGATTGTAGACAGTGCGGAAAAGCCTTCAGGAACCAATCCACCCTGAAGACACACATGAGAAGCCACACAGGTGAGAAGCCATATGAGTGTGACCATTGTGGAAAAGCTTTCAGCATAGGATCCAACCTTAATGTACATCGAAGGATCCATACTGGGGAAAAGCCTTATGAATGCCTTGTTTGTGGAAAAGCCTTCAGTGACCATTCATCCCTTAGGAGTCATGTGAAAACACACCGGGGGAGAAGCACTTTACACCAACTGTGTGCAAAAGGTTTCAGTGAATACCACGATGCAGAGGAAACCTGACAAGCATAAGTAGCCACAAATCTTTCATGACTTCTCCACATAGAGTACACAAAACATCACATGGAACTTAGGAGAAATCCAGTTTGTAGAAAGATTGAGAAGACCTAAGTTGGTATTCAGCAATTGGGATCTCTATGAGAACCTAGGGACTGGGAAAAGTTTGTATTGAGTAACAAGAAACTTTCAACATACATCATGCTCTCAAACACACAAGAACTTAGGCAGAGAGTCTACAGCCTGGGCATTGAGTGTTTAGTGCCCAACACTCTGGGCACACCGGAGTGAATCCTATCAATAGAGAGATTAGGGAAATCTTTCCTCATCTCACATCTGTTCCTCATGGGAGAAATCAGAGTAAAGAAAAAAATCTCAGAAGTAAAGAACATGAAAAAGTGCATTTAAAAAGTGGAGAACAAACTGGGCAGCTATTTATTATTATTGGCTCACAAACCAAGATGCTTCTTTTTAAAAAGAAAAATCTGCCAGAGGCAGTACATGACACTCCAATTCTAATATACATGCTGTTTATAAAAATTTCTTTTAAGGCTTTAGTCAGTAACATTGGCTCTCAACCTGGAGCAGTTTTGCTCTCCAGGGCATTTGTCAGTATCTGGGAAGATTTTGGTTTTGAGAATGTAGGGAGAGGTGCTAGTGACATAGAAAGATGACATCACGGATGCTATCAAATGCCTATGATGTACATGAGTCTTCCGTATCAAAGAATTATATGTACTACTATAAAAGTACTGAGTTTGAGAATAATCTCATTCATTTCTTAGTTATTATGATTACTGTGAACACTCACATGAGGAAAAAATTTTTTTTACAGCTTTTTAAAAGAAAAGCCACAATGTAGTTCTCTCTGAAAATGGATGAAAACTGACACTGCTGATAAGCTCTATGAAGATGATTTTAGGCACAGCCCCTGGTGTATGAATGTAGGGTTGTATTTACAAGTCTCTTTTTGATGACAACTGACTTCAGCTCTTTAGTTTTCTTGTCTTATTTTTAGGGATATGGTTCTCTGAATTACTCTTAGTCCCCATCATAAACAATTGAATATAGTATTTTTTTACTATAGCTTTGAAAATTATATCTTTATTTCACTTTAGTAACCTTATCCTGACCAGTGGCATATTTAGACTGGTGTGATACTATGTACTGGGTAATGTGAATATTTTTGAGTACCTGTGCCATATGTATTGTGGTCAAAGCAGGAAGCTTCCTAACAGATCCTTCAATTGGTTTTGGCTTTCTATCCAAAAGAATAACAAAGATCTATAGGAATTCCCATATCCACTTAAACTTTTTCTGTAGCAGAAGAATCACAGTTTTATCTAATTATCAAATCATGCCACTATAAGAAATCGTTTTCAGTTTTTTATGCAACTCTATTCTCTACATGCCATTACCCTGGCCGTTGACTCATAAACAGAGATGTGTGTGTGGCATTCTGAGAAAAAAGCTCTTGGAAAAATGTCTGATTTTTTGTTTGTTTGTTTGTTTGTTTGTTTATTGTGTGACCCTGAAGATGAAAACCACAGTCCAAAGAGGACAGAATAGAGAAGTCACATTGATCCTAGCCTGTATTGTGGCTTCTGAAAACATTTACATTGGTACTCTATTTATTAAATCTATACTTTCTGTTCCTCGAGAAAACAATAAAATTGATTACAAGTTTACAATGGGACTGATATTTGTTTCCCTGTTTGTTTTATTGATTGGAAGTGATTTTCCTCCCCTGTTGGATTTTGTCCAAAACTGATAGACTCCTTTCTCTGAAAAGTTAATCACTGCTAACTTTATGTACAGGTTTAATGGGTATCCAGTTAGATACAGATTTTTAAGTACTTCAAATCAAGTATTCATGTGACATTTCAAGTTGATGTGTTATGCTTTGGGCAGTTGTATATAGATACACTGCAGGTTACTATAGGAGTATATCCCAATAAATTACATCTCAATAGATCTATCATTAGTCAATAGACCTATCATTAGTCAGAAACAAAGTAGCAACCTCAATACATCCTAAGATTTCTGGTATGTTTATGCAGGGGTTGGAGGCCAGAAGATATCCAATACCATGTGTACATAAATCAACACTATGCTTTTGGGTTCAGAATACAAACAGATATACATAGCAACATAATGATAAATGTTCTGAGGAAAGGCAACATGAGGGTTTATGTCTAAAGATCAAGAATGTTAAATCTCTGCTATGGGTGTAGATATGCCTAGCTAACTTGCCTTTTCATGAAACAGTGTTACACAGAAGTCCTTAGGGAATAACTACATTTTAGCTTCATAGTCTTTTAAAATGCATCAAGTAGGAAGAGGGCTTGTTATACCTGTTGAATAATGGTATGTGTCTATTTTGCTATGGAAGGGCAATTCCAGCTCTCTGAACTTCTGCCTTTGTTTCGTTCTGTTGTTTGCTTAACCATGTCAAAACTTGACTTTCCTTGCCGTTTTTAAAAGCACCTGAATCTATAATTCCCTGACCCTTTTCCAGTGCTAGAGATAGAACCCAGGGCTCTGGGCATATGGGTAAGTATTGTACCCCCAAGTGACACTCCAGCCCAGACCTTCATTCATTTATGTTTTGCTTTGGTGCCTTAAATCTTACCTTGTTTTAGCCCTTCACCACAAAACAAAACAAACAAACAAAAAACAACCTTCAGTTTAAGCAATGTTTGGTCTTTCGTCAATTGTCTTGATTTTAGAATAAAAGCCAATTTTAAAATGAGTTTAGTGGGCATCTCAAATAGATATGCAAACCTTTCAGACAAATTCTGACCTTGTACTTTGATAACAATCTCCACTAAAATGATTATTGCTATATATGATATCATATATCATTAAAATATAGGATAGGAAGAAAATGGCAGACTTGGGTTCTTTTTGTGAGTTAATCTGGTTTCTATCAAAGAACTCTACAAAAATGTCATTCACCATTTATATAACCTGAAGAGATGGAGGCACAGTCATCTAGCTGGAAATGAAAGATGAAAAAATGCTCACAGTGGATCTTCATGTCGTCTAGTTAGTAGAGCACTTGGGCCACTATGTGGTGGGTAGGAGTTTTAACACCACTCTGAGAATTCTTTTTTGTCTAGAATCCCTTTATACCCTCTTTTCCACTGAACATTCTAGCACAGTTCTTGAGTACATGTATCTGGGTAGACAGTTGTATCTCCCTGAATGAAAGTGCTGACTATTTAGTGAGCCTCAGTCAAAAGTTTACCCTAAGCTCATTAGTGAAAGAATTACTGGCACTTGCTGGTTCTTGCCTAATGTTAGAGAAAAGAATGCATATCCCAGAGGCTTGACCTAATGGAAGAAAAAACTTTTTTGTCTTTTGTTTAATTAGGAGGCTTGGGAGTGCAATACTGCTTCTCCCTTGTGCCCAATTGTTCCCTTCCTCACATCAGTAAGAGTAGGTTAAGCTAATGAATTCTCATGGGTATATAAGTGGCTCAGGGCTCTTGCATCTCATTGCTCTGCCGTGCCTATTCTCTAAACAAGGTACCTTACATGTTTGCTCAAGGGGGACCATCTAATTGAAGATAATATAGTCTTGCTGTGTGGTTTTCTTTTTTTTTTAATTTCCTGAGACCTCTCCAGCATAACCCCTCTGCCTTGTGTAACATTAGTCCAACTTTTATTCAAGCTGAACTTTTTCCTTCTCTTGGGACTTCAGTATGAACACACACTGAGATTCTTTACACTTAGCTTTGGGGAAAGAAAGGCCAATAAAGCATTGCCTTACCCTTAACTGAGTAAAGGGTAGAGAAAAAGAAGCCAACAGGTTAACTCCTAGAAAGCACCCAGGAGACACTTGAGAGGAGATGTTGAACTTGGGGCTGTCAGACCCATGGAAAGATGATGCAGACGTGTGTAGAAGGCTTATTAAAATTCAAAAGAAATAGCTAAGGAATAAGTATATAAAAGCAGTTTCCTAGCATGCATGTGGCCCTGGGTTCATTTACCAATATTGGTGAAAACAAACAAACACCAAGTCAACCAATAACAGATGCAGAGTTGAATAAGTATGCCAGTGTTGAATGAGAGATACAGGAAGGTTTTAAGGAAATCATATTATTGGTGTAAATAAGAAAGGAACTATAGTGTAAAGCTGTCATGATGTGGGACAGCTTGCACACCATATCAGTGTGCTAGTGCAGCCTCTGATGGTTTAACATTTTGGTTAAGAGCTACAGAATATAACAAACTACATTGCTCTTCAGATGTTTGTTTCTGTCAGTTTGTTTATACCCCATCAGGCATCCGTTCCCATGACTGACTGCAGAATGGACCTCTGCTCAGTTTCATGGAAATAGTGTAAATACAGAAAAAGGTTTTATTTTGTTTTCTTTTCTAATGGTCAACTTGTAGCTGAGGAGGAGAGGATGTTCTTGAACTTCTGATCCTTCACCCTCACATCTCAAGTGCCAAGGTGACAAGCCCATGTCTCTTTGCCCAGTGACACAATGCTGAGATACAACCCAAAGTTTCAACCGTGCAGTAATCTGTCTACCCCAGCTTTGTGGTAGCTATTCTTATTGCAGTCTACCATAAACTACTTTGTTTACACTATGGACATCTAAGTAAGAGTGAGTAATTTTACTGAGACATCCTTGACATATAAGAAATTACACATAAGTTTTTAACATCTCTATGCCTATAAAACCATCACTACTGTCAGGATAGTCTCCAAAAAGTTTTGTGATTTGCCTTTTATTGCTCTTCATTGTTCTCTGGCCAACCAACCATTTGCTTGAGTACAAGCAGATGACACTTCTATGCTGAATTTTGTTAGAGAATACCTTGGTGTTTTCAGTGAAGAATCAAAGGCCAGTTTCATAAACTCACTTTCTCTTCTCTCCTATATATAGATTCATATGATTCTCTGGTGCAACCCACAAGCAAAATGAGCAGATCTGCAGAAACACTTAACTAGAGTCCAGAATTTGGAGAGTGTTGTGTATATTATCTTAGGAATTGGAAGGAAACTTGGCAAGTGATGCTAAGCAGGTAGATAGAGTTGTTTAGGAGACAAGAACGCCCCCTCTCCCATTTCATAAGACTTAATACTTTGGCAAAGCAATTTAAACCCTCTTATTAATGAGTTCATGCCTTAAGGGTCTCAAAAAAAACAATATTTAGTAAATGTTACTGATTTATCTTTACTTCTGGAACAATAATTTTATAAGCCCCAAATATTGGCTTAGTGCATATTCTGAAACAGAAAACAGACTCAGTGATATCTTTGAAAAGTTTTTGTCTCACAGTGTCCTGTCTGGGCTTATATATCTCTCATATATATATATATATATATATATATATATATATATATATATTACACACACATATTAGATATCAAAAGTCAGCACAGAAGCATAATCTGCTTGTACTCAAACAAATGGTGGGTTGGGCAGAGTACAATGAGGAGGAATAATAGGCAAATCACAAAACGTTTTGAAGACTATCTTGATGGTAGTGATGGTTTTATAGGCATAGAGATGTTAAGACTTATGTGTGATTTCTTACATGTCAAGGCTGTCTCAGTAAAATTACTCACTCTTACTTGGACATGAATAATGTAAACAAAATAATTAATGGTAGATTGCAATAAGAGTAGCTACCACAAAGCAGAGTGTATATTTTTGTATTTTTTTGTATTTTTTTATATTTTTCCAGTTTTGTATTTTTTTGGGCAGGGGATATTCCTGAATGTACAAATAATTGGTTCTCTTAATCTATATCTGTTTCTTGTGCCTTTTCTTGGGCTTTTTTCTGTTTTCTGTTTGTTTGTTTGTTTGTTTTGTCATATCCCAACATTTTTATATTATTATTATATCATTACTTCTTATATGCCAGAATGTGGGTAGATTCAGATATGATGGCAGATTAGAAGGATTAGAGGGTGGGGAAATGTTAATTAGAATATATTATATTAAAAAATACTTTTTCAATACAGGGTGAAATCCTGGTTAGGACTTGTTACAAAAAGAATTTAGTTATACAAGCATTTCCTTCATATGACTGGAAGATAAGTATTGTACTTAACGGGCTCTTTAGAAAGTATAAGAGAAATATGTACTATAATTGAAGTTTTAATTTGCTGAGCAAACATTGCTTCTAATGTTTGGTCACTAACATTGATCTCTAGTTAATCTCCATTCCCATAATAGAAGAAAAGACTTACTTTCAGATTAAGGGGCACAGTGCAGCGTGATGATATCTTTATTTCTTTGTCTACTATTATGTCCTAGTTCAGGAAAAGCAAAATTCTGCCAGAAGGTAGACAAGATGGCTCTGTAACAAGGATTTAAAAGGAACAGCACTGCTGTATTTCAGAACCAATTGTAGCAATAGCTTTCTTGTATCAAGGTTCCACTTGGCTAAGCTGTCATTTGGAGACCCTATTTCTGTTTAAACTACTCTGCTCAATGTACAGTATAGGACTGAGACCTGAAAGAGGTTTACAGATAATTTCATATGTGGAATATAGGCCTGTATATGCTGGTTAATTTTTCTGTCCAAGGCTGGTGTTCTTTTGTGCCAGAACTAGTTCATTTGTCCAGTGTTTTTTTAGCCAGAAGTAGCCACTTGCTACTATTAATTTTTTTCTATCTTAAGCTCTTAGATTCTAGCAGTGATTTCTCACTGGGGAAGCACATTAATTCTATAACACTTTGCCATTATTTTTGAATCTCAGCCCTTCTCCAGGCAAGGATTCCTGACTACAGACTGGTATCTTAATTTCTGTTTTGGATCTCTTGTTTGGACATCCTCTGAGGTTTTATTTTTTGTTTGTTTTTTGTTTTTTAACTGCTTGTCCCTTTTCCTGACTTCTGGTTCATGATAGATCAGTAGTTGTTACCAAAAGAGATTTTATTCTGAGAGTAATCTAAAGATATTTTGGGTGAATGACCATGACTTAATGGGAGAAGAGCACCTGTTAATGTCATAAAATAAATTGAGACTATAAACTTTGTTAAATAACTAAATATCATAGAATCCTCAGAGAAGCCTGCACCACATGGTGAAAAATGTGATCTGGCCTCAAATACACATAGAGTTCATAAACCTTGTAGTATAGTAATAACTTCTTTAAAAATGAAAAATAATGGTACCAATTCACTACTGATCCTTGCTCAGGAAGGTCTACGTCTTACATACACCCTCCAGTACACACACCTCCAATTTCAAATCAGGTAACCACTGCTAGAGATCTGCGTATAAAGGAGAGGATATTATTGCACTGAATAAAACTTCTCCTGAGGTTTTCAGGAGTAAAGGGTCTACCATTAGAACAACCTCCTTATTGACAAGGAATAGGATCAACAAATACTGTACACACACACACACACACACACACACACACACACATACACATGCCTGCCACTTACCAGGTGTCTATCTATTAACCACACAATGCCGATTCTCTAATCAATCCAGTAATTATTGCCAAGAGTCAGAAATTTTTTAATAAATGGAAAAGGTACAAGTAAAACTTCTGAATTTGTCCAAGTCTGTTTCCACTTCTCATCAAGTGGGTGATTCAGCACTACTCAAGCCAACTCAGGATAAGTTTTAGTTTTATGATCGAAGTTCCAGAGCATTCCCCTATGATGTTAAAGACATATGTAGAAGATGCTTTGTCTTATCAGCTTATTAGTATAGAGGAATCTGTATGAGCCTTTTTATGTTACACTTTTAAACATATTTTATTATTTGACAATTTCATACATTTGTAAATTATATCTGGATTATCCTCAACTCCTGTCTCGCTCACACCACCAAATCTTCCCCTACACATCTTCCACACACATGCAAGTCTTTTTTAAAATAACCCATTGACTTCACATAGTATTGCACACATGTCCATGCATGTGGAGCCACCTAGACATAGGCAAAGTTCTGATACCTGGCCCACCAAAGAAAGATGAAAACTCCCCTGACCACAACTTGCCATAAACTGCCAATGGCTCTACAATTTGGGGTAGAGACTCAAAAGTCTCTCTGAATCCATGCTAGAATGTTAACTGGCTTGAGCTTGTACAGATAATCAAAGCTCTTGTAAGTTAATAAGTGCAAGGCAACTTCTAATTCATGTTTGTGTAAGGGAACCAAATGGGAAGATTTGAGAAAGTACAACTAGGCTAGACAATATATTGAGCAAATTATTTACTGCTATGAAGTTCAGGCTGACTTTGTTGCCTGATTTTCCTGCCTCTGCTTTCTGACTGGTAGGCACTTTGTTCTTTTGTTTCATATCTATTAGAAGATTATATATATATATTATATATATATTATTATATATATAATAATTCATATACATATATATATATGTTATATGAATTTATATAACATGTGTGTATGTGTGTGTGTGTGTGTGTGTGTGTGAGAGAGAGAGAGAGAGAGAGAGAGAGAGAGAGAGAGAGAGAGAGATGCTTGTACTGGCTTCAGCCCCAGAATTTTATCCTAAAGCAAAATTCCAGTTGAATTCTCACCATAGGTCAGTAACAATCACTATCTACTTTTTTTATTTTGCAGTACTATAGTGATCAAGCGCAGGGACTCTTGCACAGTATATAAAAGCCCTGCCGCTGAGCTATACTATCATGACTAATAAGAATGACCAAAGCATGTCTCAGTAAATACATTTTGTGGGGGAAAAGAAAAGTCAGTTTGAGACATTTTTAATATAGTTTTTTTCCCTGACATAGATCAAATAAAACATCCAGCAAGCATTGTCCTGTAGACAGTGACTTAAGGAGTTGAGCCAATAGGTATATGTCGTATCTCTCTTTTTACTGGCTGTTTTCTACCTTGTCCCCTGCCATGCTTGTAAGTATATATTCTTGAAATTATTTGCATAACCAATCTAGTTATTGACTACTCATGATTCACTTTGTTGGTTCAATTTTATCTATTGTCATGAAATATTTTATTCTTGTACTTCATGATTAATATTTCTCTGTGTCTTAAGAATATAGAAGAATGTAATATGTTAAAATGCTCTAATCATCATGCCTCTATATTCTATTATCTTACTAAAACTTGTCTCCTATGCTATGAAAAAGTCTTCTAAGAGCCTTTTTCAAGTCCTTGTTCCTTAGGCTGTAGATGAAGGGGTTTAGCATGGGAGCAACCACAGTATACATCACTGAGGTGATTGAACCCTCTCTGGATTTATAGGTTGTTTGAGAAGTGAGGTAGACCCCAAGGCCTGTGCCATAGAACAATGAGACCACTGAAAGATGAGACCCACAAGTAGAAAAGGCTTTATACCTTCCCCTAGCAGATGAAATGGCCACTATAGAGTTGATGATTTTAGAATATGAAAAAAGAATCCCAGACAGAGGAATAATACCTAGCAAACCAGTTACACAGTAAAGCAGGACATCATTGGCATATGTGTCTGAGCAGGCAAGCTTGAGGATCTGAGCAAGTTCACAGAAGTAGTGGGGGATTTCTGTTTTCTTACAGAAAGACACCCTCAAAAACATTAAAGTTTGCAACAATGAATAGGCCAGGCAGATCAGCCAAGAGAGTAGAAGTAAACAGCTACAAAAGTGAGGGCTCATGACATTCATGTAGTACAAGGGGTGGCATATGGCCACAAACCGGTCATAGGCCATTACAGTCAGTAACAAGCTATCCAAGCCAGAAAAAAACATGAAAAAATACAGCTGAGCAAGGCAGCCTTCATACGTTATGGATTTATTCTGTGCCTGGATGTTTACTAACATCTTGGGTACTGTAGTGGATATGAAGCAAATGTCTGCAAAAGATAGGTTAGAGAGAAAGAAGTACATTGGAGTCTGGAGGTGAGCATCAGAGCTAATGATCAGGATGATAAGCATATTTCCTGTGATGCAGACCAAGTAAATGAAAAGGAACAGCCCAAATAGAAGAGGCTGGATATCATTTTCTTTTGAAAGTCCCAGAAGGATGAATATTGAAGTAGCTGTGATGTTTTCTGTTTCCATATAATTTAAAATCTTTACCTGGAAATAAGCAAGCATAGGTACAATGAATGCATCATTCATTTCTAAATCATTCATAGAACATTATATTTTAATCACAGTTTTTATTTGCTATACTGTCCCCAAACTGCTGTTTTCACCACTACCCACAATACCTTGTTCATTGCAACTTTCCTGGATTATAGTAAATGATATGTCTTCTACATAATTTCTGAGAAGGAACCCATTTTTATGAACATCTCCCCTCTGACTGGTAGTAAATGCCTCTTAGAGTCCCTGGAAAATGTAGGACAAGCAATTATTGGTTTTAGAATTTGAAGATATTTTTATTACTTTATGATTTTTGCAGAGTGTGTTGTTTCATTGAACTCAAAGAAGGTAATTTTGGAAATATTTTATAGGAAATCCCACTATTGTTATGTAAAAGTTGTCAGTCTTATCTAATTTATCCTTGTAACTACACCATGGTATGTTTAATCCCAAAGATCAATTCAAGAGCTTCGTCATACATTTACATTTCACTTGCATGTTTATATTCCTCTCATTTTTTTATATTCAAGCAACTGTGTCTTCTTTATTTCATGTCCTATTTCCTGCATTGCAGATAGTGTTAAACAATGAGTGCTATATCTTATGCATTCCATAGTCCACACATCAAAACTATCTCCTTTGCTTATCATGCACATGGTTTCATTCTAATCTTCAGCAATTTGAGGAGAAATACAAAACACAACAAAAATAAAAATCTAAAACAAGAAGATAAAAACATACTAGGCATGATAATACATTTTTCTAATTGCAGTACAGAAATGAATGATGAAGAAGGATCTCAAATGTGAGGCAGCCTGGGCTTCTCATAGCTATGTCTCCAAGAAAACTAAAAATGAAAAAGCTCTAAATTATGAAATATATACATACATATATATACTACATATGCATATATATATTATAGAGATTATAGATTATATAGTATAGATTATAGATTACAGATTACAGATTATATATTATATTACATATTATTATATATTACATATTATTATATGTTATATATCATATCACACATCACACATCATATATTATATATTATACATTAGATATATATTATGTATTATTATATATCATATATCATACATCATATATCTTACATCATACATCATACATTATACATTATATATTATATATAAATGTGTGTACAATGTAATACACACACACACACACACACACACACACACATATGTGTGGGTGGGTAGGTATGTGCATCCTCTCCCACGGAGGCCATTCTTATTCACAAAACCTTAGTAGGATTAGAGATGTACTTAAGTGTTATTGGGTACTCAGTTTGTGTATAACTTTGAATTCAATCCTTAGCTCTGTAGAAACAAACAAAAACAACAAACAACATATATATAATATATATTATATATTATATACATCATTATATTCTTCTTTTGTAATAGATACATTTCTTGTAGTTTCTTACTTAAACTCACAATAAAACTACAATTATATTTACATTATATTAATAGAGTATATGTCACCTAAAAGTTACTTAATATATACAGAAAAGAGTATGAAATTTTACAGAAATACTATACCACTTCATAGAAGGGACGTAAAGAGCCAAAGATTTAAAGACATCCCACGTCGGCAAATACAGAAAAATGGCTATAGAAAAGTAATTATTCTACAAGTATCTGTTCACTGAATGACAGTTCTACATTTCAGCTAGTTTCTTTCTACATTCAAAGATGGAGGCAAATTTACTTTGTTAAATTTTATTTTCATTTAATTGTTTTATATCCTGTTCACTGCACCTCCTCTTGGTTACGTTCTTCAACAATCCCCCCATTTGTCCTCTGGGAGGGTGGAGTCCCCTCTGGGTATCCCCCAACTCTGACTTATAGAGTCTATGCTGGGCTAGGAATATCCTCTCCTACTGAGGCCATTATTATTCACAAAACCCTTTAGTAGCGCTAGACGTGTAGCTCAGTATTACTGGGTATTCAGCGTGTATATGGCTTTGAGTTCAATCCTTAGCTTCATACAAGCAAACAAGCAAACAACAAAACCTATTATACAAATAAACAACAACAAAACTCATCAAGAAAACTTGTTTAGACAAAAAGAGAGGTACATATATTATTATGGTTTTCTGTTGAGTATAAAGGGCATGGTAGTTTATCTCAATTAACTGCATTTTGAATGCCTTAATTTGTGTTTAGATAGTAATTTCTGGATTGTGATGGAATTTCTCAGTATCATTATTATGGCTATCTTCAATTTTATCCATGGATTATATAAGAGTTTTTTTCTTTGGGTTAAAACTCCTTTTGCAACATTCATGGTCTTACCTTCGACCCTCATGAAGAACATTTCTCTTGACTGAGAAAGACTTTAGATATTGTGTGCTATGTATATTGACACTTCATCTCCTCCTTTTCTTAACTGACAATTATTTGACTCACCAGTGAATGCCAGGCCGTATAATATGACTATGGATACATAGGTAAGAAAGGAGGGACAATAATGGAACAGAGGCTGAAAGAAAGGCCATCCAAAGACCGCCTCACTGTCCAATCCATTCCATTTGCAGACACCAACCCCTGACATTATTGCTGATGCCAAGATGTATTGCAGACAGGAACTTAGTATGGCTTTCCTCTGAGAGGCTCTGCACCTGACTAAAACAGATACAGATACAGCCAACCACTGGACTGAGCCTGGGGACCACAATGCAAGAGTTAGGGGAATGACTGAAGGAACTGAAGTGGATTGCAACGCCTCATGAAGAACAACAGTACTAATTAACTAGATCCCACAGAGCTCTCAGGGACTAAACCACCAACTAAAGAGTAGACATAGACCAGTCCATGGCTCCCGCTACATATGTAGTGGATCACTTGGGAGGCTAAAGTGGGAGAATAGCATGTTTGAGTTTAGCAATAGACACTGGCTTAAAAAGAAGATACTTTGGTCCTTTCTTCCTTTCTGAAGCTTTAAATGATACAAATATACTCTTTGATTTGCTTTCAGTAGTACTGGTCAAGATCTGTGTGAATCCCTTTAGCAATAAGATTCTTAACTATGTTAGGAATAGTAATTGTTCAACCTGATGAAATTCTGTATCAGTTTGTTCAAAATGCAAATTAAGATTGTTTTGAGATTCCATTTCTTCCCCAGTAAAATTGTCTATCATCAAGAAAACAAATGTTCACATGGAACATAAGGAAAGCAAATCCTTTATCTTAAACATCTATTATGGGCATCAATGTGGAAGTTTCTTAACTAAATATGGAACAACAATATATAGCAGCTCCACTAGTCTTATGTATACTTAAAGGTCTTTAGATTCCACCACCAAGATTTTTGTATATCAGTGCACATTGCTATTGTATTCATAATATCGAGTAAATAGAAACAGACTCAGCAGTCATCAACTGATGAATGAAAAATGAAAATGTGAATTTGCATACTAGAATTTTATTCAACATAAAATTATTAAAAATAGATGGAATTTGAAAAATATTAAGTTAGGTGATCAAATTTCCAAAGATAGATATGATTCCTATTATATGTAAATCCTAGGTGTGTGTGTGTGTGTGTGTGAGAGAGAGAGAGAGAGAGAGAGAGAGAGAGAGAGAGAGAGAGAGTGTGTGTATTTGTATAAGAAAATTGTGTAGAGGTCATGAAACTAGAAAGAAATTCATGAGAGGAAAAATATAAAGCTCATAATGAAAAGGAGCAGAGAGGGTAATAAAATGCATGTCATATAAAGATAGAAAATGAAATACTGGAATTTGAAAGGCTTAAGTTAGAGGGGAGATTGTGAAATGAAGAAATAGAGACGTGATACTAGAAACAACGTAAGTAAACAAAAAGACCACAAAATAACTACTTTATGAAGTAATTAAGGATAAGTCCACTCAGTATCTTACAATTCTAGAATATCATACACAGTTTCATAACTCAGTGCTTACCTAAAAATCTTATCCTGAAGTCTTCACTTAATTATCTAGAAAAATCCTGAATAATTTCAATTTTGTTTACTACTACAGTACTGGAGATGGAACCCAGGACAAGAACTTCACCACTGAGCAATATTCTTGCACTCCTTCTACACGTTAAGCTACATTTTCTGAACACTCCAAATTAACAGGGAAGGCCATTTGACTTCTATTGTCCTTTGAAGAGTATAGGACTATGCTCACAAAAATTTCCCCTCAGGTGGATGCATTCAAGTGAGATTGTAAACTGTTTAAAAAGGAGGCCCTAAATCTTTGAGGAACATGAAAAGAGATGAGACCTCAAGAAAGAAACAAGATTGTGGGGCATAGTAGAGCTTGAAGATTCTTGTACTGCTGTTTATTTGACTTTGGTGCAAGTTATCTACCACAATATTTCTTACAATCTATAAAGAAACTGCACATGTAGAAGCGCTGGTGACCTTCTTACCTTTGCTTCATCACTTTCTTTTCAAAGCTCTGATACCGCTATGGAAATTCTGAAAACTAGACTTTTATTATCATTCCCTTTTCTCCATAGATAGCATTATATGCCCAGCAGAGAATATTCTAGAAATAATCTGGGTGAAACCAATACCTGGACAGGGATATTATCCTTTTATATAGTTACAGAGCTATTATTTAGAGAATTACTTATTTCACCTCTCATTAAATAAACCACTGTTTGATTCTGTGTTTCTATAGTTTCATACCTGGGAGTGAGGAAAGTGATTTATTTGTCTATGTTTCCCCTGGGGAAGTAGAGTTTGAAGTATATAGAAGATTCAGTTTCTCCAGTGACTCAGTCCAGTGCAATTAGGCTTTTTCTTCTTAAAGTAATTTTCTCCTCCCATATGGCCTCTGGAGTATCTGTTTTCTCTTAGGAACAGCTCATCCATTTCATCTCTAGAATCTCTACAGTGCTAATCATTCAATCTATTGTATTGCTAGACCCTCAACCTAGAACTGACTTTAATACATGCATGTAATTAAAATTATATAAAAGCAAAAATGAGGAGAGGGGATGGGATTTGGGGTTCTGGGGAGGGGAAATGGGAAAAGAGAATGACATTTGTATTGTAAATAAATAAAATATTCAATAAAATATTTAAAAATTAAGAAAAAAAAAGAGATGAGTCAATAGGGTTATAGGCAACCCTATAACCAGAAATTACTGGTAACTTTCTAACCAGGTTGTGTACGAACATGCCAGAAAAAGCTTTTTGGGATCAAGGACCTAAAGAGTTCTCTATGAATCCTAAGAGAAAAATGTACAATTTTGTTTAAATTATGATAAACACCAAACAGATATGTTTTAAATTTAGTGGAATCTACAAGTAAACTCAGAATAAAAGACAGACACTGAATGTTTATACACAATAAAAATTCCACATTAAGACCTAGAATTGAGAAATTTATAAAATTTGTATTTTTGTTGCTTGGATCGTCATCGTCCTTTCTAGCTATAGTTGTTAAGCTGGAATGCCTGTTTACACAAGAGTGCCCACTCAGAGAGTTGGTTTTTGACCATGTGTGGGCACAGTTCCAGCTCATAGCTGACACATCATCACTACTCACCTAAGCTCTATAAAACCCTTTTGCTTTAGTCCAAATGAACAACTTCATTGACCTCTACCTGTGAGATTGGTGAACTCACCAAAGAACTGCCTCCTAATAAACCCACCTTCATCTACTTTGAATCTGGTCTAATCTGGCCTCTATCTAAGCCACAAAGGAAAAGAAAAATCTTATCAATAGATTCTCCTGTCCCAAATCCTCCCAGTTACTACCTGCATCACCTCCCCATAAGGATCTACCCCTTTCTGTCTGTTTTTAGAAAATCATCAGGCACCTAAGGGATAATAATAAATAATATAATTAATATAATATGATATAATTAATATAATAAATCAATATAAATAATATGATCAAACAAAAATAATCATAATAAGACAAAAACAGAAATGAAAGGGCCAAAGAAAAAGCAAAAGAAAGACATAAAGACACAGAGTCACACATTTGCAAACACAGATATCTCAAAAAAGCGCAAAACTGGAAGCCATAATATATACACAAGGGATCTTGGTGGAAGCAGCAGAAAAAAGCAAAACCTTGATAAAATATTATGAAATAAATAACCTCCCAAAATGTCCTAGTCATCATTTCTTTTACTGTAATGGAAAATGTCTGAAAGGCTCTGTGTCATCATTTCACTAGCATACTGTAAGAGTCTTGGAGAGATTAGGAATATGAGGTTGATACTTAAAGATAAGAAAAGCAATACACAGCAAGCAAATCATTAAATAAATGGAATTTAAATAAATTGGCATTAGATAAAATGGAAAGAAATTTAAAGCAATTCCATTAAAATCCAGAACAAAACAAGGGTGGTCCTTCTCTCCATATTTATTGAACTTAGTGCTTGACATTCTAGCTAGAGAAATAAGACAGCTAAAGGACCTCAAGGAGATACAAATTGGAAGAGAAGAATGTTGTGAAAATTTCTAACCCTAATAAACCCATGTTAAATACACACAATTCAGTTATTATAATTATAAGCTGTATATGTAGATTGCACAGAACTAGCATTATACAAACTTATTCCATAGCTATAAGTCCCATTACCATATGCAGTTTCTTACAATGACACAGTTTTGCTCTATCATGACATGTGCACCTCTTCCTCCTCCTCTTCTTCCCCCTCCTCCTCCTCTTCCCCTCTATCTCTTTCTGCCATTCTCCTCCTTCCACTCTAAAACCTCCAATACCATCTTTGCTCTCCACTGCCCAATCACAGGCTCTAGCCTTTTATTGACTAATTAGAATATGGAAAAAGTTCACATGATATCGCCTGAGTACATAATGGACTGCCTATATTAGGAAACTCCTCTCAAGGAAGCAGTATTAACATTAGAATACAAATAGAATCAGGCTAAAGTATTGATGTTGCAGAAGATATGATAATATACATAAGTGACCCTGCAGTTCAAGGATTCCTATCAGAGGCCTCCCACACCAAAACAATGGAGGTTCACCCTCACCTAATGCCTACTGCAACATGAACATCCAGGGACCAAATCCATCCAGATAGCTAAAGGCCCTCAGAAGAACCAAATCAACAAAACCAATGGCAATAGGACACATCCAAAGCACAGCTATCACCACTACATCAAACCCTGGATATTCTAACACAACCAAAAGACAAAAAAATGATCTTAAACCCAATCTTATAAAGATGATAGAAGCCTGTAAAGAGGAAATAAATAAATCCCTTAAAGACATACAAGAAAATACAATTAAACAGGTAAAGACACTAAATAAAACTGTTCAAGACCTGAAAGTGGAAATAGAAGCAATAAAGAAAACACAAACTGAGAAAACCCTAGAGACAGAAAAACTAGGGACAAGAACAGGAAAAACAGAAGCAAGCATCACCAACAGAATATAGGAGATTGAAGAGAGAATTTTAGGCATAGAAGATACAATAGAAAAAATTCATACATCAGTCAAAGAAAATAATCAATATAAAAACTTCCTGACATAAAACATTCAGAAAGTCTGGGATAAGATGAAAAAAATGAACCTAAGAATAATAGCAATATAAGAAGGTGAAGAGTCCTACTCAAATTCCCAGAAAATATTCTCAAAATTCATAGAAGAAATCTTTCCCAACCTAAAGAAAGAGATAGAAGAAGATTTATAACTATAAAGATAGAAGAAGATTATAGAACACCAATTAGATGGGACAACAAAAAAATCCTCCCATCAAAAAATAATCAAAACACAAAATCTACAGAACAAAGAACAAATATTAAATATGACAAGGGGAAAAGGCAAGGTAGCAAACAAAGGCAGACCAATCAGTATCACACATGACTTCTAAACAGAGACTCTAACTGCTAGAATGACCTGGATAGATATCTTGAAGTCTCTAAAAACCACAGGTGCCAACTTACATAACTATACCCAGCAAAACTCTCAATCATAATGTATGGAGAAAACAAGATATTTCAAGACAAATCCAAATTCAAGCAATATCTATCCATATATCCATCCCTATAAAAAATACTAGAAAAAAAACTCCAGCCCAAAGAGAATTACTATATCCGAGAAAACACAGAAAATAAGTAATCCCTTATCAGCAAAAACAATGAAAGCACACATACACACACACACACACACACACACACACACACACACACACACACACAACTACTGACATCAAAATAGCAGGAAATAATATACATTGGTCATTAATATCTCTCAATATCAATGAACTCAATTTCCCAATAAAAAGATACAGACTAACTGAATGGACACAAAAACAGGATCCATCATTCTGTTGCCTACCAGGAATGCATCTCAGCAACAAAGACACATATTATTTCAGAGCAAAAGGCTGAAAAAAAGTTTTCCAAGAAAAGGTATTCGAGAAATCAGGAATAGAGGATGCATAAACACAATTTACAGCAATGTACAGCAAGCTAATAACCAACATCAAACTAAATGGAGAGAAACTTAAAATCAGGGACAAGACAGGCTTCAAACTCTCTCACTATCTAGTCAATATATACTTGAACTTTTATCTAGAGCAATAAGACAACTAAAGGAGATTAAGTAAATACAAAATGGAAAGGAAGAAAACGAAGTATTATTTGTGGGTGATATGATAGTAAATATAAGCAAACCCAAAAAATTCAACTAGAGAATTAAATCTGATAAACACCTGTAACAAAGTAGCTGGATACAAAATCAACTCAGAAATTAGTAGCCCTCCTTTATACAAATGATAAGGGGACAAAGATATATTAGGGAAATAACACACTTTACAACAGCAATGAATAATATAAAATATTTTTTATGTAATTCTAGACAAGCAAGTGAAAGATTGTTACAAAAATAGCTTCAAGTCACTAAAGAAAGAAAATGAAGATAATAGCAGAAAATGGACAGATCTCCAATGCTCATGAATAGGTGGGACTAACACAGTGAAAATGGCTATCTTACCAAAATCACCATGTAGATTCAATGCAATCTCCATCAAAATTTCAACACAATTTTATATAGTCCTTGAAAGAGCAATTCTCATCTTCATATGAAAAAAAACAAAAAAACAAAAACAAACAAACAGAAAAACAAAACAAAAAAACCCCAGGATAGCCAAAACAATCTTGAACAACAAATGAACTTCAGGAGGAATCATTGTCCCTGACCTGAAGCTGTAGTGCAGAGCAATAGTGATTTTAAAAATGCATAATAATTGTACAAGACAGGCAGATGGATCAATGGAATAGAATTAAAGACCCAGAATAAACCCATACACCCATGTACACTTGATTTTTGATAAAGAAGTCAGAACCATACAATGAAAAAAAAAAAAGAAACCATCTTCAGTAAATGGTGCTGGACTAGTTCAATATCCACATGTAGAAGAATGCAAATATACCCATGTTTATCACCTGAACAAAACTAAAGTCCAAATGAATCCATGGCCTCAACATAAAAGAAGATCCCCTAAATATCATAGAAGAAAAACTGGGAAATATCTATGAAGGCATTGGTACAGGAGTCAACTTCCTGAACAGAACACCAATGGCTCAGGCTTTAAAAGCAACAATTGATAAATGGGACCTCATGAAACTGCAAAGCTTCTGCAAGGCAAAGGACACTGACAATAGGATGAATCAGCAGTGTACTGACTGAGAAAGGATCTCAACCAAACTTACGTCTAACAGAGGGCTAATATCTAAAATTTACAAAAATGTCTAGAATATAGGCACCAACAACCCAAATAACCCCCTGCCCCCCAAAATGAGATACAGAACTAAATGGAGAATTCTCATCAGAGGAATCTGTAATGGTGGAAAAGCAATTAAGGAAATGTTTAAAATGCTTAGCCATCCAGGAAATGGAAATCTAACTTTCCATCTTACATCACAATGGCTAAGACAAAAAACACAAGGGATAATACAATCTGTCAAAGATGTGGATCAAGAAGAAAACTTCTTCATTGCTGGTGGAAGTGCAGACTTGTACAACCATTTTGGAAATCAATTTGGTGGTTTCTCAGAATACTAGGAATAGGTCTACCTCATGGCCTAGATATACCACTTCTGGTCATATCTTCAAATGATGCTCTAGCATCCCACAAAGACACTTGCCCAACTATATACATAGCTGCTTTATTGCTAATATCCAGAAACTGGAAACAATTTAGATGTTCCTCAACTGAAAAATGGATGAAGAAAATGTTGTACACCTACACAATGGAATACTATTCAGCATTTAAAACAAAGATATCATGAATTTTGCTTGAAAATGGTGGGAATTTGAGAATATCATCCTGAGTTAGGTAACCTATCCCTAAAAGGACATGCATTGTATATATGAGAATATTAGTCATAAAATACAGGTACCGTGCTGCACTCCACAGATACAAAGAAGCTAAATAAGAAGGAAGGCTCAAGAGAGGAAGTTTGAATCTCACTTACAAGTAGGAATAAAATACTCATAAGAGCAGATGGAAGGAGGGATATGGGTAGGAGAAAAAGGAGGAAGGGGTTCAGTATCAGGTGATGGGAAGGACAGGAGAGATGGGTATATGGCAATTAAAATGAATTGAAATCTTCAGCTGACAGGGGTGAGTAGGTGCAGGTATTTCCTGGATGAGATAGATACTCACAATATGGGAGGCACCCAAGAACCATTAGTGGTGACCTCAGGTGTAACTCAATTCACTGGGGAAAGAGGCTACCTCCTGTAGGCTGGCAGGAAGTCCAGTGAAGCAATAGAGGCACTGACATATCCACAAAACTTTCAACCTAAAATTTATCTAGGCTAGAAATGCAGATTGGTGGGATGGAGCAGAGACTGGGGGAATGAACAACCAATAACCAGCCCAACTTGACACCCATACCATGAATAAGCACCAATTCATAATAGTATTATTGATACTCTGTAATGCTTGCAGAGTGGAATATGTTGTCTTCTGAGAGACTCCGCTCAGTAGCTTACACAGACAGATACAGACACACACAGCCAAACAGTGGATGAAGCTTGGAGACTCTTATAGAAGAACTGGAGGAAGGATTGCCTTCCCTGAAGGGGGTAGGAACTTCACAGAAAGACTAACAACGTCAACTAACCTGGACACTTGGAACTCTCAGAGTCTAAACCACCAAGCAAAGAATGTACACCAGCTGCATCTAGGCCTTCCTGCACATATTTAGGAAATGGGCAGCTAAGTCCTCACGTGGGTTCCAATCACCTGGAATGGGAGCTATTCTTAAAGCTGTTGCCTGTATATAGGATATGTTCTTCTAGTTGGGACACCTTATCTGGCCTCAGTATGAGAGGAAGCATCTAGCTTTGCAGAGACTTGAAGTGCCTGGGTTAGGCCATACTCAGCTTGGAACAACTTCTCAGAGAAGTAGAGGGCCTGGAATAATGGAAGGATTGAGGGAGGGAAGATCATGATGGGGGCAGTGAGTGAGATGTAAAGAAAGTAAGTAAAAAATAAAATTAATTTTAAAAAGAAACTAAAATGCATTTACAAGCCTAAGAATACCATCAACAGAAGAAAATAGCTGCCTAGAAAATGGAAATAGATCTTCATCAACCCTATAGAGGACTAATATCAAAATTATTGAGAGAGAACTCAAGAAACTAGACATCAACATTCTTAATTACCTAATTAAAAACGGGGTAAAGAGCTTAAACTGAGAATTATCAACAGGAATCTTGAATAGCTGAGCACAGCCAACATCAATTTAAATGGAAAGAAACTTGAAGCAGTCCCACTAAAATCAGGGACAAGACAAGCTGCCCCCTCCCTCTCTATTTATTCAATATAATAGAAGTTCTATATAGAGGAATTAGACAACAAAGGGAGGTCAAAGGGATACACACTGGGGAAAAAGAAGTCAAGATATCATTATTTGTGAATAATATGATCATATATATAAGCAAGCACAAAAGTTATACCAGAGAAATCCTACAGCTGATAAACAACTTTAGTAAAGTGGCTGGATACAAAATTAACTCAAACAAATCAGTAGCCTTACTTTATACAAAGGAACAGAGGAAGAAATTAGGAAAACAACACCTTTCACAATAGTCACAGATAATATAAAATATCTTGATGTTACTATAGCCAAGCAACTGAAAGATCCATATGACAAAAACTTCAAGTTTCTGAAGAAAGAAATCAAAGAAGACCACAGAATATGGAAAGATCTCCCATGCTCATGAGTTGGCAGAATTAACATTGTAAAAATGGCCATCTTATCAAAAGGAATCGACATATGCAATGCAATCCCCATCAAAATTCCAACTCAATTCTTCATAGATATGGAAAGGGAAATTCTCAACTTTCCATGGAATAACAAAATACCCAGGTTAGGGAAAACTATTCTCAACCACAAGAGAACTTCTGGGAGAATCATCATTCCTGACCTCAAGCTGTACTATATAGCAATGACAAAATCTTCATTGTATTGATATAAAGATCAATGGAATGGAATTAAGGACAGGGAAATAAATCCTCACTTCTATGGACTCTTGATCTTTGACAAAAAAAGCCAAAACTGTACAGTGAGAAAAAAGCATCTTCAACAAATGTTGGGTAGTCTGCATGTAGCAGAATGCAAATTGACCCATATTGATCACCTTGTACAAAGCTTAATTACAAGTGGATCAAGGACCTCCACATAAAACTAGATACACTGAATCTAAGAGAAGAGAAAGGGGGGATAGCCTCAAACAAATTGGCACAGGAGAAATTTTTTTGAACAGATTACTAATGGCTCAGGCTGTAAGATCAACAATTGACAAATAGAATCTTATGAAACTGAAAAGCTTTTGTAAAGCAAGGACTCTGTCAGTAAGACAAAATGGCATCCTACAGATTGAGAAAAGATCTTCTCTATCTCTTTATTCTATAGAGAGTTATTATCTAAAATATACAAACCTCTAGAAATTCCCAGACACCAATGATCTGAGAGGCTGCCATGATCCAACGGTGATGACCTTAGCCGAAATGCCAAACATTGGGGAGATAGAGCCAGTGGATAGACATGGTCCCAATTTGAGGCATCAGGCCACCCACCCATCTCTAAAATTTTGACACAGAAATGCTCCTCTCTAAAGGAAATGCAAGGACAAAAATGGAGCAGAGAGAAAGGACATCCATTGACTGGTCCAACTTGAGATCCATTCCATGCCCAGGCACCAAACCCCAACACTATTGCTGATGCCATGTGTTACTTGTAGACAGGAGCCTAGCAGTTGCAAATAATTACAGCCAATCAATGGAATGAGGTCAGGGACTTGTGTGGAAGAGTTAGGGGAAGGACTAAAGGAGCTAAAGAGGATTGCAACTCCATATTATCTATTAACCCAGACCCCTTCAGAGCTCCCAGAGACTAACTCACCAAGCAAAGAACATACATGGGCTGGTCAGTTGCCCCAGCTACAAATGTAGTTGAGGAGAGCTTTCTCTGGCCTCAGTGGGAAAGGATGCACTTAATGCCCTAGGGAAAGGGGCTGCTAGCAGTGTGAGGTAGGAGTGGCTGAGTAGGTGGGGAACACCTTCTCTGAAGCAAAGTGGAGGAGGGATGGGGTGTAACACTTTTGGAGAAGGAACCAGGAAGGGGGCAACATTTGCAATATAATAAAATAATTAATACAAATATTCAAAATTATTAGTTATCAGGGAAAGCAAATCAAAATGACTCTGAGATTCCATCCTACTTCCACAAGAATGGCTAAGATAAAAATACCCAAGTGCTATTTCATGCTGGTGTGTCAGTTTAGATTTTTCAAAAGCTTCTTTTAATAAGTATCTTTACATGATTTAATGTTTTTTCTAGTCCACCACCCACCAAACATTGAGGAAAGTAAAGGAGGATGTGAACATTTTTTAGATTTCTTTGGAGCAAATCCAAACTGCTTCGTTGACCTCAGCAGTTCAGTTTACATGAATCAGAAATGGTAGCTTTATTGACTTCTAAACACTAATAATGAAGAAGCAACTGCAAGACTTTTAAACACCATTCATGAATCAGCAATGGCAGGTGGATCCAGAAAAAACTGCAAGCCTCTACAAACCACTCAAGTGGCAAGAAACCATCAAAATGCCACCAGAAGATATTTGGTGTATTTCTCTGTGTAGAGTTACAGCAAATGATGACCAACAAAAAATGGTAAGGTGTACCAATACCATTCATCATTGTCCACTGTTCATTGGGCTGTATTTATATCCTTTCCAAACATCACATGTTTTCTTAAGCATCTGCTCCAGCAAAACATCACATATTCTTTTTTCAGGATGCCTCCAGAAAAACACCACTCATCTATTCTTAGAAAAATATCTTCCCGTGTGTCTGCTTCAGCAAAAAAAAAAAAAAATTCTCTCATAATACAGTTTCCAGAAAAATATCACATGACAAAACTGAGTCTCCAGAGAAACTAGAAATTTCCACTTCACTGGTGAGGATGTAGAGCAAGGGGAACACTACTCCGCATTTATAAAGGTACAAACGTGTACAACCTGTGTGAAAATCAAATTGGCAGTGTTTTAGAAACTTGGGAATAGTTCTACCATAAGACCCAACTCTACCACCCCTGGGTATATATCAAAAAGATGGCCCACTATACCACAGGTGCACTTGCTCAATCATGTTTATAGCAGTTTTATTCATAATAGCCAGAAACTGGAAGCAACCTAGATGTGCCCCAACTGAATAATGAATAATAAAAATGGGATACTACTCAACTATTAAAAACAAAGACATCATGAAATTTGCAGACAAGTGAACAGAACTTAAGAATATCATCCTAAATAAGGTAGTGCAGACTCAGAAAGATATATATTGTGTGTGCTCACTTATAATTAGACATTAAGTGCAGAATAATTATGCTACAATCCAAAGAAAAGGGGTACTAAGGAGGGCTGAAGGAAATATATGTGTATTTCATTCAGAGGGTAAAAAGAGTCATCAGGTAGACAGAAAGAGGGAGCTGGATGGGAGATGTAGTGAGGAAGGGTATGGGAATGGAGATCAGGTATTGGAAAGAGGGCTGGGAATGAGAATAGAAATCTGAGGGGGGTTTCTCTAGGACTAGCTGGAGACCTGAGGTAGGGGAGATTACTGTGAGTTTATAGGAGTTACTCTATCTGAAATTGCTGACAGTGAGAATTGAGACTTAATTGGAAACCATTTGTGGTCAAGCAAGACTTTCAGTGCAAGGGAGGGGGACATCAACCCACCCACAAAACCTTCAACCCAAAATCTGTACCACCTGCAAGATGCACAGGGATAAATTTGGAGCAGAGACTGAGGGAATAGCCAAACAATGACTGGCCCAACTTGAGACTCATCCCAAGGGATAAAGCCAACCTTTGACACTCAAATTGATACTCTTCTATGTTTGAAGATAGTAACCTAGCATAACTGTCTCCTACGTGCCTTCATCCATCTTGGATGGAAACAAATGCAGAGACCCATATAGCCAAACATCAGTCTGATCACAGGGAGTCTTGTAGGAGTTAAGGAACAGAATTAAGCAAACAGGAAGGATCAAGGACACCACAGCAATACCTACAAAGTCAACTAACCTAGGTTCATGGGGGCTCACAGAGACTGAACTACCTACCAATCGCAATGCATGCAGGGCTTTGTACATAGGCTCCCCAAATATTTGCAACAGATATGGAGCTTAGGCTTCATGTGGTTTCCCTAACAAGTGGAGCACGAGGTGTCTGTGACTCTGTTATCTGCCACTGGATCCTCTTCCTCTATCTGGACTGTCAGGTTCAGGCTCAATAGGAGAGTAAGTGCTTAGTCCTGCTGGGAGTAGATGTTCCAGGGTGGGGACAAACCAAAGCAGGGATGTGTGTTCCTCTTCTCTTATGAGAAGGAGAGGGAGTAACGGGGTGAGGGTTTTGTAGTGGCTGTACTGAAAGGAGAGGTGGGAGGGGAGGTAAAATTGGGATGTAATGTGAATAAAAATAAATTTTGAAAAATATGAGAAAATACTGAAAATTAAACAAAGGTAAAAAACATTATTTTTTGAACTAATATTTGTATAGTTTGTATAGGTTTTACAACTTTTAATGTTCCATATCTCAACATTGATTAATTTGACCATGCTATATTTTATCTCGAATATTCTCCAATATTTTATTTGTTAAAGGACAATATACAAAGTGTGGCTCTGCCAAAAATAATGCAACCTTCAGGTAGTAAAGCCTATTGAGAAAAAATTTGGTCATTTTGCTGTCTTGAGCTCTTTTTCTTTTTCCCTATGCTCCTCAGCTGCAGTGATGTCAACAGGCCTTGATGATACATACTCTCTGCCAATGATAGGCAATTCATCTATAGGTATCAAGGCATCTGGGCCAACTAAATATGGGCTAAAACCTCTGAAACTATGAGCAAAAATAAAATGTTTTCTGCCTTAAAACTTGTTTTATCATGATGATGGAAACCCCAAACAAAATCACCTTGGGTTTGGGGGTATATGTTGTGTTCTCTATACCATAAATAACTTGAACTCTCCATACCCAAGATAACTTCAAATCATCCTGTCTCCACCTTCCAAGTGCTTGATTTATAAATGTTCTCTAACCTAGCTAGTTTCTATGTTGTTATTGCAGATGGATCTAGAGTCTTATGTATGCTAAGCAAAACGTTATTATTCTGGTTCATAGTCTGAACTTTAATGGAATGGTGGAAAATTTTAATTATATGTGAAAGAATTAGTCCTCTCCCCTACTTAGCGTATCTTCAGGTGAACATATTTCTTTGGTGTAGGGAGATTGGTTATGGATTTCATGTGAAGTATTTGACAGGGCCATTTGAATTAAGTCTTAAAAAGAACAAACACTAATATGTTATGCTTTGGAAAGTTTAGAAGATCAAGTTTCTACCCTTAATGTGTCTCAACATTGTTTCCATACCTCCAACTTTTTATATTGTAATTTCAATACTAGAGAGGTGTATCTTTTTTTGGTGTTACATTAAAAACAGGAGATGGAGTCAGCAACAATCAGGTATGGATTCATCCACCAATGTTCACCAAGGCTATTAATGTGTGTCTAGCTATCAAAATCATCATTGAGAAAGAAATGATCTGTAACATCAAATATCAGGAACATTGGCATTGATAGAGTGCTTCGGTTATTAAACAGGACACTTGTAATATTACAGATGACCTTGCCCAACCTTTCAGGTGACAATCCAGAGAGGAATGTTTGCAGGTACAACTTGTCTCACAGATTATCTGTCTTCCCTGAAGCAAATATCTCCAGTACAAAGAAACCATACATCCTCACGTAGCCTTCACAACTTCCTCAACTTCATCTTTATATATATAGAGTGTCTAAGCCAGCTTTTTCCCCTTGGAGGATTCCATATTTCCCATCATAGAGAGGCTTCCTTGCATTGCATGTGCAAATAAATACTGTCATCTGTTGAGGTCAGACTGTAGTTTCTTACTTCTTCTTGTCTCTTTATGATGCCTCAGAAAATATTCCTAGTTTCTCATTCTTATAGAAATTGTTGATTTTGGCTTTGTGCTTTCTTGCCTCCTGGCTTGCTCTTGGCCTCTTTTCTCAGCTCTTTCTTTGTTCCCTCTCTTGGTCCTACTTTATACATCACACATTGTCATCCTTAAATTCTTTTGTCATCCTAGACTCAGGTTACACTTTGGAAAAGTGAAACAGACAGGAGAATGCATCTCTGAGGCATAGGCATAGAAGAGGAGACAGCAAAGATACTGCATTTTTCTAGAATAAATTTTAATAACTAGAGTTGTTCATTTTTGAATAGTCATGACCTAGCATCATCATGACCATCTAGCAGAATTATGCTTTGCTTATGAAGAGAACTTTATGTCAGGCTTTATGGAAAGCCATGACTTAGTGATGATTGTTACCCTGTGTTGCCCACTTGCATTATTCATATGAAAAATGTTCTCTGATATAAAATAGTCATAAAGTCTATCCATAAGTCAAAGCTGTTTCCATTTGTTACAGAATCAGAGTCTACAGGCTAAGTATAAGACTTCGTCATGGGAATGGAATTTAATGGATGGTCAATTCTGGTGAACAAACATCTGCATCTTGGCATTCTTATTGACACATAGGTCATTTGGATTATACTTCCTACTCTAATTTATCCTTATCAAATTTATGATGGCGTGGAATGCATCAGCCTAAGGTATGTATTCTTAGGTCAAAGTTGGATCCCCAAAATGGCAATGCTGGTAACAATGTACTAAAAAGAAGAAGTTGGACCAGGTAAACAAAAGAACTGTTGTTGGGTAAACAGAAGATCAAGTTCAGCATTCCTCAAAAATCTCATACAGTTAGTGTCTGTTTACCAATAAAGCTGATATCATAATGTGGGTTCCTTTTTACCAGGACCTCCCTCAGTATGTTTTCCAAAGTCACTTATCTCAGTCAAGTGCATCTAGTTTCAGTCAACTGAAGAGCTTTTTATTAACTTAAAATCTCCCACCCTATATTCTGTCATATAATTTCTACTTCTCTTTCACCATTGTGCTTCTCTAAGTCCCCTGAGAGATATCCATCTCAGTTTGATTCCCAGTAACACTTTATTTCTACCCATAGATGGGTCCAATTCAGTAGTTTCACTGTACCTTTGCTTGCATAAGTAAATAAATAATATCCTCTATTCAGGGCATTAGCTTAAGGCTAAAGAACTCACTAAAGAGCTTTTTTCTTACTTTTTCTGAGTGCATGAAGTCATTTCTCACAGAGAATAGAATATCCTTAGAACAAAACTAGTAGAATTTCCACTGTGTGTTTTATAAACCCCTGGTAGGAGAAAAAAGAATAGTTTTATTTTTCCTGTCAAAATATATCTTCAATAGAATGAATTCATGTGCCCTGAATATTATCTGAAAAGTTAAAGAGCACCATAATTAACAAAATAAGATTATTTAATTTTTTAAAAAAACAAAAACAAAACAAGAAAAGGGGGAATGAAAAGGTGAAAAGTTTTCAAAATTAATATTTACAGAAGACAAAGAAGAAGGTACTGAAATTTTTGTTTCCCCAGAGGCTATTGTGGATTATGCCACAGTTATTAGAATACTTTCCCATACTACTATATGAAAAATTGTTAAAAATATGGAACAAGTCACTGCCATACCTAACTTTTCCTCTCCTAGATTTTAAACCTCTGTCTCAGTTTGGAAGTCCTATAGTATTTGATCCCAGTTCTCAGCACAAATGATTGTGTTTTGGTATCACATGTTGCTATTGCATAACTACTCAAAAATGTTTCAATTATAACCTTTCTCTCTCTCTCTCTCTCTCTCTATATATATATATATATATATATATATATATATATATATATATGTGTGTGTGTGTGTGTGTGTATGTATGTATGTATATATGTATATAATGTTATATGTGTCCATAAGTGTGTACATGCATATTTCTGTATATATGTATTTTATATGTATATATGTATGTATTCCCCCACCTGGTGTCTCTAAAATTTTTTTCTCCTTACAAATGTATGCACACATGTACTTATAAATTTTTCCCCTGTCCAAATCAATAGGTGTCTGATTTTTTTTTCATGTCAGTAAACTAAAGCTCAATCTGTTACTCGTTTACAGGAGAGTTTTAACTTAGGACAGCTCAAAAATAAGAACTGAAATGTACAATAGAAGATATTTTCCATTAAGTCCCCATTATTACTCTTATATACTAAAGACATGCCATGAAAGCCTGGTGTGTTAAACACAGGGATTACTAAAGTTTGTACACATTGGTATAACCGCTACCCAGTAAACTGATGCAAAAGGATCTCAAGTTTGATAATAGCCCCTTGTACATAATAAGATGCTAATGAGGAAGGAATAATTAACAGGGAGACAAAGAAAAAGACAGAAAAAAAAACATTAGAAGAGAGATAAATAATGGTTGAATAGGATTCAAAATTCCATATCGCCATTTGAATCTAAGTAGAGAATATCCTTTTGTCTTGACAATAATGAAGAAAATATTTTGGCTGAAGAGAAGTTAGAAGGCACCATGATAGAATCTGCAAAGATCCAAATTCTACTAAATTCTTACATGTTCCAATTCTTTTTCAAGTAAATTTGTTGAGACTATGATGGTAAGAATGATTAGAGAATTCATTAGGACACAAATAATTCTCAAGAATTTTTATGGTCATTTATTTTTTATTTTATACCTGAGATATTGAAAAGGAAATGGTGGTTAATTTCAAAGATACTCCAATGATTCATTTCTACATTTTTCATAAACTGGTAAATTCTAATCTCGGTGAGTGTGAGTTTAACCTAATTTCTTGCTTCCAGTAAAAACAATTAGAATTTCACTCCCAGTAATGGCAGAATGAAATACTCAGATTCTTTTTGCCAATGTTAACCTGATCAATAGATGATATGCATGTAACAACTATTAATAAAAAAGAAGGAATGAATTTGAAAGAGAGCAATGAACAGTATGAGAAAGGTTTGAAAGCAAAGAAAAGGTAGAAATGATATAATTGTATTATAATCACAAAAATGAAATAAAAAATAAGTTACTGCCTAAAGTATAAACATATATGATTTGAAGTAAAAGTAGAACCTGGGATGTCATGTAAAATACATGTAAAATAATAAATAAACATTCATCTTCATAACATAAAATCAGAAACTCAAGTACATGAATATCAAAAGTATCAAACCAAATTTTTTCTTACTGATATTAACTGAAAAAAAGTAGAAATTGTATCAGATACATCATATGGAAAACTTGATTCTTTATAAATTACATTAAACATTTATTAAAATTGCATATATTAAATCCCATACTGCCTCATTTAATTGAAAGTATGTGTTTTAGTTTTTCAATAGCTCTACAACTTGGAAGTCAAAACAATACAATTAAGATTCTTCCTGAGATAGGGGGAGTTATACTTTTCCCAGCATATTCACTTTTCCCTTTTTCTTCTACATGACTATTAATAGATACTTAGAGATTTGAATAGCTTGATGGATAATTATTGGCTATGTGAACTGAGCCTCAAACTCATAAATACTCTGTATTCCAGCTCAAGACTTTAGCAGGTCTGATCCAGAATAACTTACATGCATATTTTCTTCTCCTCTCAAATTCATCAGCTGCTTAAGAAGTGTCATGATTTATTGTCTTTCTGCCAGTTGTGAACACCTGGGCCATCACCACACACCCAGAAAAAGTGGAAAAGTATATCAGTCATTTTTGTTCATTCTTGAATGGAAATAATTTACAGCTTAGTAAGGGGTAATCTATGCAAGAAACAAACGAAAAACAGCAGTGTTTTTATTGTTGGCACCAGAAAGGTAAAGATATACGGTGTGGGGTAATCAAAGACAAAAATGCATCAATAAGCAAAGTTTTATCTCATAGTGCAAGTAAGTTTATTTTATTAGTTAAATTTATGTTTATTGATTAGTTAATATGAGAGCTCTCATATACTGTTTAGTCTTTTACTCATTTGGATTTTAACTTATTAAGAATATTTTCAACCAGAAAATGAAATTAATATTTCTCTAAACTCCAGCTATTGATTAAAAATATCATGAGCTTTGTGATGAAAGTAGAGATGAAAATGATCAGAAGAACCAAATATCAAGAACCAATGAATGGGACGTTGTGCAACACATGTGATTCTTTTATTTATTAAACCAAGATAGGAAGATTTAGAATTTCAGGTCAGTCTAATATCCTGCAACTTGAAGGCAAAGCTACTATATAGCCAGAAATTGTAGAAAAATCTAAGACAAAAAATGAGTAAATAGAGAAACTTTTACCTAGAGCTTCCAAATATCAAACTATGTATTTCATTGAAGTTGTACTGTTATATATGTCAAATTATTTTTCTAAAAAATATATATGCATCATCATATTGAGATAAAAAGAATATTTTGTACCTTATTGTGATTTGTTTAATTTGAGGTTTAAATTTAATTCCCATATTTTTCCCTTGTTTTTCTTTCCTCCAAACACTCACAAAAGCCCTCCTAACTCTCCTTCAAATTAAATACCACTTTTTTATTAATGAATATATATATATATATGTGTCTCTCTCTCTCTCTCTCTCTCTCTCTCTCTCTCTCTCT
>JANHMN010000006.1:75668884-75680023 GCA_030674055.1 Rhabdomys pumilio | reverse complement strand
TCTCTCTCTCTCTCTCTGTGTGTGTGTGTGTGTGTGTGTGTGTGTGTGTGAAATATTTAGGAATGTGTATTCCTAAATATTTCCTGTTTACTTTCTTATAATGTTATTTGTATGAATGTATTTATGGTCGATTATTCTTTTTGCAGTTTTTACCATGTCTTTCATTCTAACGGGATGATAGCAGTTTGAATAGAGATGGTCAAACTTCATCCCCTCTATATCTAAGAGCCGTCTTATTCTACCAATTGAACCTTAAATTTCTCTTCTCTCTAACCCCTGGAAAAACTTCCAGCCATTTTATTTTCCACTTTGTGTCACTAATATAATATGTAGTAGAGCTGTAGGTGCCTTTGACCTCTCAGCTACAATAAGAATGGCCCTAACGCGGGATAAAGGAGCAGGCAATCAGAGTGTTAGAATAACACAAACCAAATCTGTAATTTGTCCTCATTTACAAATTTACCTCCACTGTTGATTGCAGCATTTATTTTTGACACCCTCTATGACATACACATACAAACTTCCACCTTAGGGAAACTATACAATCACAGTTTGCTGTTCCTTACTGAGAAAATAGGAAAGTGTTAGAAGAATGTGAAGAGATGACTTACTGGGTGAGATATTTGCTGTACACAATAGGATCGAGTTTAATTACCAGTATCCATAAAGGGGTATGGTCAGGTGTTTTCATAATCTTCAAATAGTGTGAGTAGGGTTTGACTACCAGCCAATGTAATCCAAGTAAGATTCAGGATCAATAAGACCAGGATCAGTATATGCCTTAAAACGTAAGATGGAGAGTTTCAAAAGTTGACCTCTTACCAACTCAAATTCAAATTTCTCACATGGATGCACACATGCATACACACACACACACACACACACACACACACTTTCATCACCAAACTAAGAAATGTCCAAATTTACTTTGAAATTTCTACTTATATATCAAAATGTATTCCACAGAGGGTGTAGGCTCCCGTGATGTTGGAGTTACAGACTACTGTTAACTGCCTGATGTTAGTGGTAGGAACAAAACTTTGGTCCCCTTTAAGAGAAGGAAGTTTATTTCAGCTGCTGAGCCAACTCTTCACACCTGGTTTTAGCTTTTGTACTCAAAACATAAATCCAAGGAAGTAATCTTAGTGCATTTTTAAATGATAAAATATACATAACTTCTTCATAAAGCTTTTTTATTAGAATGTTTTTTTTTTCAAAAGTCAATAGAGGGAAAAGACATGTTTTTCTTTGTATGTAAATTTTTTGGTTAGGATAATTTTTACTATGTTTATGGAGTAATTATTTGAAATATTTTTCTTTTTTATTATACATTTGCCTAGAGTTTCTGAATATAAAAATACACACACACACACATATATATATATATATATATTTGTATATATGTTATTGTCACAGAAGCTATTGAAAAAAAGGTTGTAGGAGCTTGCCACAACTAAAATATAAACAAATTTACATTTTTCTATTTTGGAATTATCAAAGTATCTAAGACAGAGAAGCTTTATTAGAGAGTAGTTTATGTAGGTTACAATTTTGTAGTCACATGTTCAATCTGTGCAACGCTGGTTTTGATAATGGTGTCTTTGTGAATGGCTAAAATGCAAAGGTATTTGGGAGGAAGTAATAATATAGTATAAGAGAAACTGAAAGGAGCTGGAGTTTTTTAATATCTACAAAGGACATATCTTGACTGGTGTATTGCCCATAAGAATTTTCTTCTCCTTTATGTCTTCCCTTCCCTTCCCTTCCCTTCCCTTCCCTTCCCTTCCCTTCCCTCCCCTTCTCTTCTCTTTTCTTCGGCTCTCCTTTCCTCTCCTCTGCTCTCTATTTCTTTCCCTTCCCTACCCTTCCCTTCATCTTTCTTCCTTCCTTCCTTCCTTCCTTCCTTCTTTCCTTAATTTCTTCTTTTTTTATTTTAATATTTTCCCTACCTTTCTCTACCATGTTTTCCATTGGAAATAAATTTAGATTCTTGCATGTAATACACAAAGGCTGTACCACTTATCTCTATTCAAATCATGAATTTCCCTTCTTCAATGTTTCAAGTATCTAACAAACAGAAAACAAAGCTCTTAGCCCCAGAACGTTTTTCTGAGTAAATAGGCCACTTCTAGACATTAATAGTTCTCATGTATGAATGGCTTCTTATGAATTGAAGGATTACAAACATATAGGCATGTAGTCACTTGTATCTATAGTGCTTAATTCACTACAATGGTCTTTTATTTTTTTCTTTTTAAGATTTGTTCTAGCCTCATGGAACCATATAATTTAACAAAAACCTTGGAATTCCTTCTCCTTGGATTCTCAGAGGACCCTGAACTGCAGCCCATCTTATTTGCACTATTCCTGCTCATATATCTGCTCACTGTGCTTGGAAATGTGCTCATCATCTTAGCCATCAGCTCTGATTCCCATCTCCACAGCCCCATGTACTTCTTTCTCTACAATCTTTCATTGTCTGACATGGGCTTCAGCAGCACCACCGTCCCCAAAATGCTGATAAACATGCAAACTCATAACAAATCCATAACTTATGCAGCCTGCCTAACTCAAGTTTCTTTCTTCTTTCTTTTTGGGGGTATGGACAGCTTATTGCTGGCTGTGATGGCCTATGACCGGTGGGTAGCCATTTGTCACCCTCTACACTACCAAGTCATTCTGAGCCCTCATCTCTGTAGATGTTTGGTCATAGTTTCATTTTTCATTAGTCTTGTGAGTTCACAGGTACACTGCTTGTTGGTGTCACAACTAACATTTTGCGCTAACATAGAAATCCCTCATTTCTTCTGTGATGTTCCAGAGCTTGTAAAACTTGCCTGTTCTGACACTACTACCAATGATATAATCATGTTTCTTTTAAGCATCATTGTTGGTTTCCTCCCTGCCTCAGGAATATTTTACTCCTACTATAAAATTACTTCCTCCATTTTTAAAGTTCCATCACTGTTAGGGAAATATAAAGCCTTCTCTACCTGTGGATCTCACCTGTCAGTTGTTTGTCTATTTTATGGAACAGGTATAGGAGTGTACCTTAGTTCAACAGTTTCTAGTTCTTCCGGGGAAAGTGTGGTGGCTTCGGTAATGTATACCATGGTGGTTCCCATGATGAATCCCTTCATCTACAGCCTGAGGAACAGGGATATCAAGAAAGCCCTCCAGAAAATTGTCAGTCAAATACCATAAGTTACCTACATGCATGATCCCTTAATATGTAGGTTTTTAAACTGAGTCACATAACTGATTGTGGTGGCACCTAAAATGAAGCAATTCTAAATACTCTGTTCATAAGTGAGCAAAAATTAATTTGTATATCTAATAAATCAAGGTCTATCTTGTTCTGCTTGTCCAAGTTACATGTTGTAGTTTCATTGCGGCCTGATGTCTGAATACATAAGATTATGTATTGGCACTGCATGTGTTTTTACACACCAAAGAATGTGTCCAGAAATAGAATAAATTTGTATGAATTTGACTGTTTGAATTAGTATATTTTACTATAGATAAAAATGAAACTATAATGATTTAATTACAAAAGTAAGAATTTTAAAAAATTTCTTAACATAATTTACCAACATGTGAGAATGAAATTAATATATGTTAGACTTTTGTGGAAAAAAATAATTTTAAAAACTGATATTTGTGTTGCTGACTTGAGATTCATACAGCAGCTATTTGTGGTACATAATTTCATGGAATGGGAGACTCACTTCACTTTGATTATGGTTCATTGATAGCGTTTCCCAGCTTCAGTGTTTGCCCTAAACTTGAAGACATATGGGTAACAGCAGTTGCACTCAATGGACAATATGCAAAGAAGACATGAAATTTGGTGTAGAACATGTAGTGAAGGATATAAGAAAAATAGTTGGAGATAAAGTTGAAATGAGTGATTAATATGCTTATATTTCATCATATGTATGAACTTCTCAAGTATTTAGAAAATATTTAAATCACTAAAAGAATTTTAACTTCATATTATGACTGAATTTGTAATGGTATCTGAAATGGTCTTGAATAAACTCTGGCCATTTTGTACTATGTATTTATGTAATTCACCCCATTCTGCAGTGATTTGTATTACCACAAAATATTAAATAATCTAAGAAAACATTGAATTTACATATTTTGATATATAATATATTCAGTCATGGTTTTATCGTCATGAAAACTAAAACCCTTATATTTAATATATTTAATATATACATTGTGCTTAATATAGTAACAGTTTCACTGTGTGTGTGTATGTGTGTATGTGATATATGCTTTGTCCATTCCTCTGTTGGAGACTTAGGTTGGTTTCATAGTTTAGATATGAACAGTGCTGCAAAATCAAAGTTTTTCAAATATCTCCATGATATTTCAAGTTGGAGTCCTCTGGATAAATGCTCAGAAATAATATAGTTAATATACATTTAGATTTAGTTGTTTAAAAGTTATTTATACTGATGTCTCTTCTACAATTAATTATACTGATTTGAAGTCTATAATTCAAATTTAAAAAATGAAACAAAGGCTCAACAAGAGTTTGGGTAAACAGGAAGTGAAACTGCCCAGGCTTAAAGACAAGGTAGAGTATTTGAATCACTCAATCACAGAAAATGTCCACCCCACCCCCAAAAAATCTCAAGTGTAGAAACTATGTGGAAATTCTTGAATACCATTGCTGTGCCTTGTTTTTGAGCCCTAAAAGACCACTCAGGAGCCAACTCTGATGCAATTGCACTAGGGTCTCTTATTAGATGTTCAAGTTTAGTCTTACTTACAGCTAACCTTGACATAGCAGGACATTTTGGTGAAGAAGCCCTGAACCCTCAGGGAGACAAAGTTTTACAGGAAACAGCAAGCAAACAAAGGGGTGTCCAGCCTGGAAAGAATCTAATTGAATGGCTATTATAGGCCAACAAGTGGATGCTCAGAAACAAAACTATGAACAATCACAAATGGTCTGAAAGTAGATTTGTAACAATCGTTTTCCATTGTTCAGGAAGTAGCTAGGGAGTAAATCTTGGGTATGCTCAGTGGAAAAGCTCTGGGGTCCTTTCTGGTAATTGAGTGTAGCTTGGGTTCAGCTGCAGGTCACGTTCTCAGACTCTTTTACTTTTAAAATGGAGTCCAGTCCCAAGATGGAGTAGGTTTGACCTCTCACTTTAAAAACAGTTAAGCCCTTGGGTTTATAGAGCCATAACAATGGCAGACACAAAAAGTATCTTCAACAAAAATCAGATAGAAAATAATGCCTAATTTAAGGGAAAAGATACCTATCAAGAGCTGAGAGGTATGCAAGATATCAAATAGACATGAATATAATGCAGTGTAATGCAAGTACAATATTAAATAGAAAAACATTTTCCCACATCTAATAATCAAAACGTGAAGCATATATAACAGAAAAAGGATATTAAAGATTGGGAGAAAAAAATTACAAGTTAACATAAAGGCATGTTCACTAAAATATTGCCTGAAATAGTAAAGGCAAATTCCCATAATCCCACAGCCAACATCAATGTAATTGAAAAGGAACTCAAAGCATTTTCACTAAAAGTGGACCAAGACTAGTATGACTACTCTATCCAAACCTCTTTAATACAGTACTTGATATATAATTATAAAGGAAGAAAATTTAAGGAGATTAAGAGCAAAGAAATAGGACAAGAATTCAAAATACCTTTCTTTGTGGGTAATATGACTTTATACATAAAAGACCATATGGACTCTAACAGAAAGTTTATGCAGCTTATGCATATATTAAGTAAGATTGTAGAACACAAAATAAAGCATAAACCATTATCCTTTCTGTGTACAAACACACCAAAAAAGAAACTTGAAAAAATAGTACTACTCAAAGCAGTGTTAAAGAATTTGTGAGTAAACCTAAGCAAGGAAGTGACACTATCATATAATCAAAACTTAAAGATACTGAAAATGAAATTGAAGAAGATACCAGAAGATTGAAAGACTGCCCTTCTCATGGCTAAGAAGTATTAAAGTGTGAAAATGGCCATCTTAACAGAAACAGTCTACAGATTCAATTCAAACTTTATCAAAATTCCAAAGCAGTTCATTACAGATGTTTAAAAAATAATCTTAACTTCTACATGGAAAAATGAAAGATCCAAGATAACAAAATAATCCTGAACAACACCTACTAATAGAAAACTGTTGGACACATCATATTCCAGATTTCAAGCTAACCTACAGGGTAAATTCATAAAAACAGAATGGGAGTCATAAAAACAAACAAAAAAACCCAAAGGTTTTTGTTCTTATGTTAATTGTCATCTACTGCAAGAAGAATCTTTCTTTGAGGAAGGGTGAAAGATACATTTGTCTGTTAGTATAGAAAGACTTAAGTATGAATAGTTTAAATATATTATTCTCATTTTCCAGGATTATTTAGGTTCTCCACTTGGACACATGACGTATGCTTAGGTTTTTGGCCTCATTATCAGTGCCATGAATTCATGTGATCTAACAGACTAGGAATTTGGTCCTACAAGAATGTGGCTGGGTACTCTCATACCCATGTTATTTCACAAATGTTATTTCACAAATGAGCAATTTTGTCAAACTATTCATATTGAAGCTTGGAGAGCTCATAGTTGAATGCGGTTGATGAGCTACCTTGTCTCTAGTGATGTAGATATCAGACTGTGACTATAAAATATAGCCAGTAGGAATGATAATTTCAGATCAAGACCAGCTGATATCATCATGTTTTGTGAGTCTAGTATTTGGTAACTTTAGAAATGGGGTGTTATTATTAACAATAGCCTATAATGCTTGTGGGTCAATGTAATAAAATTGTCCAATAACTCACAAAATATTAACCCAATACTCATGTTCGGCAAGGCCAAAATTATGTTTCATTTCTCTTTTTACTCTTTTAATACATGCCCTTTTATTATTTTTTCCTAAGAATTACAAGCAATGAAATTCTGATTTTGTAAACATACAAGCATCATTTGTGAGCATGCAGAAGCTTTTCTTGAAAAAAGATTAATTTTTATTTTGAACCATATGTATGTGTTTATGTATGACTATTGTTATCAGAGTCCAAAGAAGGAAGTCAGATACCCTGGAGGAAGAATTACAAGCAGTTTTAATAGACTGATGTACTTCATGGAAACAAAATTTATCTTTTTCTGTAAGAGTTAGATCTTTTTTGTTTGTTTGATTTTGGTTTTATATTGGCTAGTTTATTTATATTTCAAATGTTATTCTCCTTCCCAGTTTTCCCTCCACAACTCCCCTATCCCCTCCCTCATACCCCTACCTCTATGAGGGTGCTCCCTGGCCTGCCCATCAACTCCAGCCCCAGTACCCTAGCATTCCCCTACCCTGGGTCATTGAGCCTCCATAGGACCAAGACACTCTACTCCCAGTGATGCCCAATAAGGCAGTCTTCTGCTACAGATGCAGCTGGAGTCATGGGTTCCCCTATGTGTACTCTTTGGTTGGTGGTTTAGTCCCTGGGAGCTTGGGGGTTCTTGTTGTTCTTGCAAACCCCTTCAATTCCTTCAGTTCTTGTACTAACTTCTCCATTGGTGTCCCATTCTCAGTCTGATGTTTGACTTCATGCATTTGCATCTGTATTGGTCAGGTTCTGGCAGAGTCTCTCAGAGGACAGCTTTATCAGCCTCCTGTCAGCAAACATTTCTTGGCATGAGCAATAGTGTCTGGGTTTGGTATGCGCAGGTGGGATAGACCCCTAGATAGACTGGGGCAGTCTCTGGATGTCCTTTCCTTCAGTCTCTGCTTTAGACTTTGTCCCTGCATTTCCTTTTGACAGGAGAAATTCTGGATTAATATTTTTGAGGTGAATGGGTGGGCCCATCCCTCATACAGGAGCTGTGCCTATCTACTTGATATGGTCTCTACAGGTTCTATCTCCCCTTTGTTGTGTATTTCAGCTAATGTCCTCCCTACTGGGTCCTGGGAAACTCTTGGGTCTCTGGCATCTGGAACTTTCTAGTGGCTCCCTCCAGTTCTCCCTCCCCAAATGCTGCACAATTCCTTTCAAAATCCTGAACCTCTGTACTTCTACCCCATCTCCTCTCATATCTAAACCACCACCCTCTTTTTCCTTCCCCTTCCCTCTCCCTCGCAGATCCTCCTCTCCCTCTAATTTCAGGTATTTTTTTTTCTTCCCTCTTCAGAGTAGGATTGCAGCTTCCATACTTTGGTGTGGTCTTCTTTCTAATTAGGTTTTATATTTTCTGTAAAACATATTGTGGGTATTCCGATATTCTTTTTGGCTAATATCCACTAATCCATGAGTACATACCATGTGCAATATTTTGTGTCTGGGTTACCTCACAAAGGATGATACTTTTCAGTTTCCTCCATTTGCCTAAGAATTTCATGAAGTTATTTTTTTAATAGCTGAGTAGTACTCCATTGTGTAAATGCACTATATTTTCTGTATCCATTCCTCTCTTGAAGGACATCTGGGTTGTTTTAATCAGCATCTATCTATAAATACAACCCTACAAAAAATGTGAGAGGAAAAACTTCAACCAGAAGAGGTTAACCACATCCAAGAATATACAAAAAAAAAATATATAATCCCACATAAGCAAATCAAAAGAGAGCAAACATACATAATAACAACAAAATAAAAGGAATCAACAAGCACTGCTCATTGATAAATCACATCAACAATGGTCTCAATCCTCCTCCCAAAAGATACAATATAACACACTGGATTTAAGACACAAAGTAACACACTGGATTTGAAAATAAAATCTACCCTTTTACTACATCCAAGAAACACAATAACATCAAGGCTAGATATCACCTCAAGGTCAAATGATCAAAACAGATATTCTCTGCCAATAATACAATAGACCTAAGAAGAAAACTTTTATTTTCATATATTAAAATATTCATTTTAATATCTGAAAAAATACAGTACAAACCAATACTGATTAAAAATTATGAGGAAGAATACTACATACACATAAGAGGAAATATATGCCTGATGGATATTGCAATTTTTTTTTCTAGGCACTCAGAGAAAGACACCAAAGTTCATATAAGAAACACTATTACAGCCTAAATAACTTTTTGACTTTCACAAAGGGATAGTGGGTGACTTCGCCAATAAACAGGTCACCCAGACAAAAACAATAAGTTCTAGAGTTCACTGAAATTAGAAACATAATGAATCTAGCTGTTGTTTATAGAACATTTTACCCAAACACAAAGCTGTATACCCTCTTCTCAGTAGCTCATAGAATCTTCTTCAAAACTGGCCAGGTACTGGTATATAAAGCAAGCCTCAAGCAAGTTTCAAGAATATTGAAACAACAGCCTGCATCCTATGTGACTATCACAGACAAAGTGGCACCCTACAGAATGAGAAAACATTTTTACCAACTACATATCTAATGGAGATCTACTATCCAAAATATATAAAGGACCAAAAATTGTATATCATGAAAACATGTAACCAAATTTAAAAATTAGATACAGACAAAAAGAGGCAATTCTCAAAAGACAAAACTCAAACGGCTAAGAAGCACATAAGAAAAATTCCAAAACCATTATTCATCAGGGAAATGCAATATTACTTTGAGATTTCATCATGCAATATATCACCTCTAATTTCCTTATTTGCTGTCCCCAGAATCACAGGAATTTTAATATGAGCACTACATTTTTGTAAAAGATCTCTTCCCCATAGATTTATGGCTATGTGAACCACACTGGGTCTCAACTTCCCTGTTTGTGCTTTCATTACACACAGGTGAGCCATTAGACACTTTGTCTCACTCATGATAATTTACCAATTCCTATAAATTGTGTGTAAACTTTCTGAAGTGGCCAGTCTAGATCCTAAGACTTTGGGGAAAGTATACTAATATCAGTTCCTGTATCTACCAACCATTCTATGTCCACACCATTCATTTGTAACACTAATTTGAGTATTGGATCATTGGCTATTCTTTGTCAGAACATGATTTCCAGTGCTTCCAAAAGTACCTGTTCCTTTAACTAGAGCAGCCTTATTCTTCACATAAGGAAATAATAACAATTGAGCAATTCTATTATTTAGCATTTCTTTAACAAATGGAGAATGCAATGCATGCAACACAACAGTCTTTAAAAATGCTTCAGAGCTACTATTTCTATCAGATGCCAAGTTAATTCATAATAGGTAGGAATACCATCATTAGCAGGCACGTGCTACACAAAGACTGGGAAGGTTGAAGAAGGTGCCTGTGTAGGCCCAAGTGAATACTCTAGTGGCTCACTCAATTGCACATTAATATGTTGTTCCTGTGCTACCTCCTGATCTTCCTGACCCTCTTCTCAGTGAGGTGTTTTGGGCACCTAGTAGTGAAAATATGTGGAGCAGGGTAGGGCAGCAATCTAAATTCCAGCCTAGTTTGCTTTTCTTTATCATTATGGGGTACATTTCCAATCTCATTCAGCAAGCCTGAACTTTGTTATCCTCTCAATGGCTCCCTTTGCTCTCCAAGCATTTCAACCTCTATTTACAAACTCTCTTCCCCCATAGCCAATTCTGCAATTCTTTCTAACACAAGAGAATTGAATGAACCTTCTGAGTTTTCAGCTTTCTCCTCAGTCATTTTCAAATGGTATACATGAAGACTATGAAGCAAAAGCAGAAAACCCCCTCTAGAAACATAGTAGACTACCTAGCAGCAGTAGCTGTAATCTTGCCAATATCTTTAAACAACATTGCTAATCCCTCATAATTTGCTGTTTTGTGTAGCACATCAGAAGTACTTACTCATTATGTCTAAGCCATGATGGACACCACCTGTAGGCATATATTTTTTGCAGCCCACTTTAATAAGCATTCAACTTCCACTCCAGCCCACCACCTACCAGAGGTAGTGGCAAAGAAAAGTTATCAGGATAACAGGGGAATTAGATCTGTTTAGAAATAAGTCTTTGTGGGCTAGTTGAATCTCTGTTACCAGGACAACAGCAGATCAGTCTGGTAGCAAACACCAAATTCGAATCAGCAGCTGCAGTCTACTCCTCTTGACAGACAACACACAGAAACCAGAAGCTGCTATCCAGCCCACTTGGTATTCTCCACACATGAATCAGCAAGTGAAGTTCAATCCAGAATAACCTCAATGG
>JANHMN010000006.1:75589838-75668874 GCA_030674055.1 Rhabdomys pumilio | reverse complement strand
GAGAGAGAGAGAGAGAGAGAGAGAGAGAGAGAGAGAGAGAACCATAACTTTGCAATGGAGGTAGACAAGCACAATATGGTAGAAGCAGTTGGAAGGCTTCAGAGAGTGAGTTGCAAAGTCCATGGTGTCCAGACATGTCTGAAAAAAGACAATAAGAAGCAAAGGGTAAAATCAGAGGCCCTAGAGTGCTATCTGATTGAAGCTCTGTTAAGTATCCATGAAGAAAAAGACTTCTTGTCAGGATAAGTACATTTTCATACTAAGAAACCAGTTAGTCCTCCCCTGTACTTAGCATGTGTTCAGACCCCATTCTTTGGGGCCAAGGAGTGATTATGAATTTTATGTAAATCATTGAACAGGACTACTTGAATTAACTCTTAGAAAAAAATAAAAAAAAAGGTGTATATTATGGTTTGGGTAGTTTAGACTAACAGGGTCTAAAATAAGGCCAAAAAAATGGGCTGCCCTTAATGTGCCTCAAGATAGCCCAAATACTTCAAACTTTTCATATTGTAACTTAAATGTTAAAGAGATACTGTGATCATGAGGTATGGATTCAGCCACCAGTGTCCACTAAGGTTATTAATATGTGTATAGCTATTTACACCATCATTGAGAAAAAATATGATTCATGACATTAAATACCAAGAACCATGGCTAGCATTAATAGAGTCTTTTGGTTATTAAACATGATACCTGTAATATTACATCTGACCTTGTCCACATTCATCAGTCAGTCCCAAATCATAGGGGAATGTTTGCAGGGACAACCTGTCTCCCAGATAATCTGGCTTCCATGGAGAAATAATTCCAGGAAAGGGAGGTCATATATCCTCACATAGCCTCCAAAACTGCCTCAAACTCCTGTTTTCCAACCCCCCTTCCTATGCCTCCAGACTGTCTAGACCAATGCTTTCTCCTTGGAGGAGTATATATTTTCCATTGGCGAGGGCCTGCATCTCACTGCATGTGCTAATAAGCACTGTCATTTGTTCATATCAGACTGTAGTTTTTTATTTTTCTCTCTTTATGATGCCTTAGAAAATTAAACAGATAACATAGATTATTAGGTAAATATGGCACTACTGAAACTTAAGACTTAAATTCAATTCTTGGGACACAAATTGTGAAAGGAGAGAATATACTCTGGCAAGGTGTTTTCTGATATGAACATGTCAGAATGTCATTTAATCACAAACACACAAGCAAAAAAATACAAGAAGACACATGAATCCATGAATAAAGTAAGTAAACAGGCAAACAAATAAACGAATGTTCAGGGACCATTTTTATACTCAAGACTTAATGCACTAAAGGCAGAACTTTGCTCACTGTGATGCTGAATGAATTATTGATCACCTTACAGTAAGACACCAAAGAAACAATGGACTAATCTGACTCAATAACTGTGGCTCCACCAGCTGTTCTCACCATGGCAACCTATCCTAAATGCTTCTATGTAGTGACTGGTCTTCGTTTCCTTTCATCTAGCTTCTCATCCCTATAGAAGCGTGCTCTATTACCTCTGGCTTGCTCTTGGCCTTTTTTTCTCAGCTCTCTCTTGATTCCCACTCTATGTCTCCCTTTATGTTGCTTCCTCACTCATTCTCCTGCCACTCTTTCTCTCTTCTCATGACCTGGTTCAATTTGGACCCTTCCAGATATTTGTGGCTGAATTCTCCCAAGGTCTTTATCCTTGGTAGTTATTAAAGTCTCTGGATTATATTAAAGTCAGAATTGGAAAGTCTGTGAAAATAGATCCCTCAGTCATGAAATCAAGAATCCCCAGCTCAGTCTTTCATACTTGGGAGGCTCTGAGACATTAGATGTCCTACATTATATTTTCAAGTTTAAATTACTGTGCTTAAGATATCTACCTTAACCTTATGAATTCTTCAGTCCTAAAGTCCCTTTCAGGTCTCAGACTCAGGTTATACTTGGGACAATTAAAACAAATAAGAGACTGCAAATTTGTTGATTAAGTCATGGGAGAGTACACAACAATATTGCATATTTTTAGGATCCTTTTAATTAGATAATATTGTTAACCTTTGAATAGTTATTACCTAGAGTCATTATGCCGACCTGGCAGAATTATGCTTTAAGAAAAAACTATATGTCAGGCTTTATGGAAGGCCAACATTTAATGATGGTGGTCCCCCTGTGTTTCCCACTTGAGTTGTTCTGTAGAGGAATGCTCTCTGATCAAAAAGATTGTTCTAATAGCTAGCTGTATTTCAAAGCTATCTTTATTTGTCAGGGCATAAAGCTAGGTATAAAATGTTTCTTATGGGAATGGAATCTAATGGCTGGTCAATACTGCTGGATAAACAGCTACATCTTGGCATTTTCATTGGCACATAGGCCATTTGTGTCATACCTCCAGCTCAAATTTGCCCTTCTCAGATCTCTGATAGTGTGAAATACATTTGCTTAAGATATATTGTTAGATAAAATGTGGGAACCTCAAAATTACAGTGCTGGTGACAATGTACTTAACAGAAGGACTTGGAGAAGGTAAATAGAAGGCCTGTTGTTGGACAAAAAGAAACCTAAATTCAACATGTCTCCCAACTCTTATGAAGTCAGTTTCTATTTACCAGAAAAAAAATTAGATATCATAAGGAGGGTTTTTTCTTTTACAACTGAACAGCTTGTATTTTCTTAGACTACCATCATATTATCTGTCAAATAATGTTCACTTGGCAATTGGCCATTTTGCTTCTCTCATTCGCCTGAGAGATATCCATGGCAGTTCGATTATCAATAACCCTTTCTTTCTACCCATGGATGGGTCCAAGTCAGTGCTTTCATTGTTCCTTTAATATCTGGTATTTGTAGAATTAGCTGCATCTCAAACTAAACAGCTTTTCTTTATTGCCTGAGTACATGGAATAATTTCTCACAAAACTGCATATATTTAGAACAGTGTCAATTTACTTTCCAATGTGTGTTTCATATACTCTTGGAAGAAAAGTATATAGTTCTATTTTTTCTGTCAAAACGCATCTTCAATAGTATAGATGTGTGTCCCCTTAGCAGTATCTGAAAGGTTAAAGATCACCAGAATTAACAAATTTTGTTAATTTACAAAATTTATTATTATTTTAATAAGCAAAGTAACAAAAAGGGGGTGAAAAAGTGAAAACTGTTCAAACCAGACACTTAAAAAGGACAAAGAAGAAACTGCTAAACGTTATGTTTTTCTAGAAGATTTTATAGAATATGGTACAGTTATCAGAATGTTTACACATACAATGAAATGGGAAAGTGTTAAATACACAGAACAAGTCACTGACATGCCAATCTTTTTCTCTCTTATGTTTTAGACTCTAGATTCGATTTGGCAGTCATATAGTATTTGATACCAGTTCTCAGCACAAAAGAGTATCACATGTTCCTACTGCATAAACATTCAAAAATGTTACAATTTTAACCTTTTTTCATAAATATATGTATGTGTATATGATTAGAGAATGTCACATTTGTTGACATTAATTAAGAAAATATATTGATGAATAAGAAATTAGAATGAAGCATGATGGAATGAGAAGATTCAAAACCTAGTAAATTGTTAAATGTTCCTATTCTTCTCCAAGTAATTTAGTTGAGAATATGGTATTAAGAATGATTAGAGAATGCCTTAAGACACAGATACATAACTCTGAAAAAGTATGTTATAGTCAGTGTTCATACTTTATATCTGATACATTGTAAAGGGCGTGTTTGCTAACTTGAAAGATACACCAGTGGTTCATGCCTACTTTTTCCATAAACTGGTATATTCCAATCTCAGTGAGTTTAACCTAACGGCTTGCTTTCAGTAAGAATTAGAATTTCTTTTCCAACAATGACAGAATGAAATACTAAGAACATTTTTTTGCCAAACATCTACTGGTTATTAGACAAGATGTGTCGATAGAATCAGTTGACACACTGTCAGATGCTTAAAGGAAAACTCTATATCTCAAGAAACCAGGAGAATTGTTTAATCCTTAAGAAAATGAACCTTTTATTTACCATACAAATTAGTTTGAAATGATTTTAGGCAATGATTACAGTCTTCTCCATTTTTTGAATTCTGACATATTCAATATTTGATGAAATATTTATGTACGATATTAGGCCTCCATGAGTAGGTTTGTTCATATATATTTTATATGTTCATATATATATATATATATATATATATATATATATATATATAGTTTCTGCATGTAACACATGAATTTCCTAGAAAGCAAAGAGAGGAAGAGTTTGGGAAGAACAAAGAGAATTTAGAAATGATGTAATTATATTATAATCACAAAAATGTAAGAAAAAATTACTGCATACAAAATGGACATATATAATTTGAAATAAAATGTACAACATAGAATGACATGCAAAATAATAAAAATCATACATATTCAGGTCATAAAATCTAAAACTCTAATACATGACTATCAAGTGTATCAAACTTAACTTCTTTAAGAAATATCAAGTGAAAAAATAGAAATTGTATCAAATATTTTATATTGAAAACTTAATTCTCTACAAGTTATATTAATCATTTAATAATATTGTATATAACAAATCTCACACTGCTTCATTTAATTGAAATTATGCATTTTAATTTTGTAATATCTCTACAACTTAAAGGTTAATAGGGTACAAATAAGTTTCCTCCTGAGACAGAAAGTGTTACATCTTTTCAGTGTATTCGCTTTTGTCCTTTATCTTGTACATTACTACTAATAAATCCTTAGAGATTTGAACAGATTGAAAGATAATTATTGGCTTTGTGAATTGAGCCTCAAAATCTTATAAATATTGACATCATGTTCCTGCTCAAAAGTTTAACAGTGTAACCCAGAATAACTTATATTTACATTTAATTCTTCTTTCAAACTCACCAGCTTCCTGGTAAGTGTTATGATTGACTGTCTTTCGCCCAGTCCTGAACACAGTACTTGGGCCATCATCACATACCCAACAAGAGTGAACCAGTGTGTATGTCACTTCTGTTCAATCTTGCATGGAAATAATATGCAAACTAGTAAGTAATACTCTATACACGATAGAACAGAAAGCTGTATTTTCATTGTTGTTAATAGAAAGATAAAAAATATGTGCTGTGGAGTGATCAGAGTGGGAAATGTATTAATGAGCAAAGTTTCATCTCAAAGTGCTATGGAGTTTATTTCATTAGTTAAACTATTAAGTTTGTTTACTAGTTAATATGAGAATTTTCATATACTGGTTAGTTATTTTCCCTTGTGTATTCTAAGTTCTGTAAGAATATTTTCAAACAGATCATGAAATTGATGTCTCTCTAAAGTGTTTGCTATTCTGTAAATATATCATGAACCTGGTGATAAAATCAAATATAACAATAATCCTAGAAACTAAATATCAAGAACCAGTGAATGGGATATTATATAACATATAGGAGTATAGCATTTAGCAAGCTGAAATAGAAAGATTTTGAGTTTCATGTCAGTCTAATTTCCTAGAATTTGAAAGCAAATTTGGACTATATATAGACAGAAGTTGTAGAAAAATAAGAGACAAAAATTAATGAATAGAGAAAATTTTACCTAGGACTTCCAAATATCAAACTACAAATTTTATTTGAGCTAGTACACACACACACACACACACACACACACACACACAATTTGTGCCTTAAAAACAATATATGCATTATCATTATGTTTATTTGAATTTGGAAGCATATTTTATATACCTTTTTTGTTTTTTAAATTTTGAGATTTCAGTATAATTAAAACATTTTATCTTGCTTTTCATCCCTCTAAACACATAAAGCTTTCCTCATGCTTCCTCAAATTAAAGACATCTTTTATTCATTAATTATTATGGTAAGCATATATGTCTACCTCATACCTATTTGTTTCTATATATTACCTGTCAATCTGTATTTTGTCACTTGTATGATTTGTATGTATGTTTTTATGGTTGAGTATTTTGGTCATTTTTACCATTTGTTGTTGTACAAAGGGTGATAGTAGGTTGAATAGAGATAGTCAGACTCCATGCCCTACATATCTAACAGTGATGTAGTCTACAAACTCAATCACAAATTTCTCTTCTCTGTATTTCCAGGCAAAATTTATAGATATTATTCTCTTCATGCCATGTCACTGATATAAAACATAGTAACAGTATAGATGTCATTGTTCTATCAAACACAAGAAGAATAGTCCTAACATTGAATTGAGAAGTGGCCAGAGAGTTAAAACAGAATAACTCATACCAAATTTGTAACTTGTCAACATTTCTTCACTTTACCTACACTGCTAATTGCATCATTTGCTCTTGACACTCACTCCCTACACACATACTGGAAAACAGAGGAACTATAAACATCACAGTTTTGGATTGTATCCTGAGGAAATAGAAAACTGTTAGAAGGATATGAACAGAAGACTCAGTAGGTGAGATGTTTGCTACACACAATGAGAACCCTAGTTTAGTTACCAGCATTCATCTGAAATATATGGGTATGGTGGGGTATGTGTGTGTAACCCTAGAACTAGGTGAATAGACAAATGCAGTTCTTATGTTTTTTCTAGCCAGTCAGTTTTATGCAATTGAGACCCAAAATCAGTGAAAGTCTCTGTCTTAAAATATAAAATGGAGAGTAAGCAGGTTGACCTCTTACCTATATAACATTTTCATACACACACAAACACACACACACACACACACACACACACACACACACACACACACATATACACTAACATCATCAATCTAAAAAAGTTTGAATATACTTGGAAATTTCTAACTAGATTTCAAAAGTTCTGCTTAAAGCATATGAATTTGAGAAAACTGAGTAATTTCTTTATATAAACTTTAACTTTTAATTAAACTGTTTAATCTAATAATTTATTTATTATGTTACAGTATTCTTGTAGCCAAATTGGTTGAATAAAGTGTAATCTGAAGTCTCAGATGTTATGTGTTACCAGTGTGACATCAGGCAAATCATTATTATCACTACAATTCAGTTTTGGCATCTAAGTTGACTCCAGATGTTATAATTGTGAGGAGACTTGGAAATCATGACAAACAGCTTGTGACGTAAACAAATGCCAGATGAAATTAAGTGCAGTCATATATCAAGAATAGAAAGTACCATTTCATTCAGCAAAAAATAATGTTATTTGAAGTTTTAATTTGCTCCCTCTATTTTTTTATTGCTCATTTTGCTCAATTTGCTGCTGACAAACATTTTATTTTTAATGTTATTTGCATGGATTCTAAGAGAGCCTTCAGGGGCTGAATTGCACTACAAGCAAAGACCACTTTGTTTCTGTCTTTACAGGAGTATTTTTTCTTGTATGTATTCCTTTTACATTGAGAAAAGGTATCACCGAGGATGGCCTTGAGGTCATGATTATTTTATATCAGTTTCTATGTGGTAGAATTACATTCCTTTATAATCACAGCCAGACACATTGAAGTAATGATAGTTATAATAATAACTAAACAAACCAATATCAAAGTCTTATGGTTATATAACAGCTTAACACCAAAGAAGACTGAAAAGTGGATAAAGGCATCTAGATGAGAACTCTGTTAATATTTAAGATTCTGGGGGTTACCAACTTATGGAAAGCAAACAGAAAAAAAGGATTACACTAGAACTGGGTGTTCATGTTTGTGATGTTACCTTCAGGAAAATCTTATGAATGAGGAATTTCTGAAGTTATCTTCATCAGTAGAGTTCTCCATACACTCTGAGTCAGAATGCAAAATGACAACATAAAAAATTCTAAAACAACAAAAAGAACAGATTACTTCTTTCATATAAATTTCATTTCAATAATGTAATCTTTACTTCAAGCTATCTTTATCTCAAATTAATTTAATGTAATTTTGGGTGTCATGCTCTGTTTTTGTTCAGTAGATTTAATTAGTATAGTGATTGTATAAATAATTAAATTACTAATGTATGATATTTTTTTCTTCATTCTAACTTACATTTTTATCAATATTAAATATTTTAAAAGCTTGCAATAATTATTTCATATTCATTGTACATATTATTGTGTGATATTAAATCATGTATTACCATTTTAGAAGAAACAGACCTCAACATGTTAAAATTAATCTAATTTATTTTAAAAAACTATTACTGTCTTTTGAAAAATGACTGAATTAAAACTATCATAAGATGTTATAAGAAGTCCAAACTAAAATTCAAGATAAAGCCTTGGCTCCAGTATGGACATATGCCCTTCAATTACGCATGAGTGGGTTGCATTTGATGAAAAAAGAAAAGAAAACAAGAAAACAAACACATCATAAAAGCCTTATTTATATGCATTGTCTAAGGTTTTGTTTTTCCAAATATCAACAAAAGAACAAAAGGTGAACTCAGCCCTAGTTCTTCCCTTGAGATGATGTAACATTTCAACATTATGATTTAGCAGGGCAGGTGTTTGACATAGCTACATAACTCATATACCAGTCTAGCGTGCGCAAGACTTTGAGATCAGTAATTACTGATATAGAAAAAAAAAGAAAAGAAAAGTAAGAAGGAAGGAAGGAAGGAAGGAGAAACAGAGACAGAGAGAGAGAGAGAGAGAGAGAGAGAGAGAGAGAAGGAAAGAAAGAAAGAAGCAAGCAAGTGAGCTGGAAAAAGCAACATATAGAGTAATATTTGAAAATAATATTGAATAAAGGAAAGGGAAAATGTTTTAGCTAAGCATGGTACCTCATGGCTTTCTCTATCGGAAGACCTTGGCTTACTGAGGTGGGATTGTAAGTGTGATGACAATGTGAAACAAAATACCACATTTTCTCCTATGTTCAACTCTAGATTTGAATAGAGAAAATCAAGGATTGTAGGCAAGAGGACCAGCAGAATCTGTGAGGAGAAAGGACCAGGTAAGATAGTTGAGAATGGGTATGTGCAAAGTATGATATTACATATTTCGCAATGTTGTATAATGAAGCTTATTATATTGTTTATAAACTGTAAAGACAAAGAAAATATTACTTAACCATTTTTACTTTATTTATTTATAATACTTCCAGAATCAACTATAGCATACATTGTGCTGTTAATAAAAATAATAAGTATTTACCAAAGTTTGAAGATAATGATAAAGGTTTGTATATTTGAAAATATTTTTACATGATAATTTTCATATGTGTGCAGGAGTTAAATCTCAACATGAATTACAAAATTTGAAAATGTAAAAATGAAGAAGCTATATGAAAGAAGTAGAATGTAAATTTCTGTTTTACTAACAACAGTTGACAGCACTAGAATCTAGGTTTTATTTTAACTTTTAAATATTTTTAGAATATGTCTTACTTTTCCATACAAGCCAATTGCATTTAGGTACCCAAGTGGGCAAGAATAGAGTGTAGGAACCCCCAGTGGTTAAGCTATGAGACACATGATATGGGTGGTGGGAACAAAACCTGGGGTTCCTGAAAGAGAAGGACATGCTTTTATCTGCTAAGTCAATTCTCCACACACATTTTTAGTGTGTGCACTCAAAATATAAATCCAAGTAACTAAACTTGTTGTAATTTTTTAAGATAAATTTTACATAAGTTCCTCATAGTGTTCTTTTATTAGAATGATTTTTCCTATGAAATAAGTGAAAAAGCTTTTCATTCTTCATGTGTAGATTTATTGGTTGTGAGATTTTTATTGTGTTCATAGAATAAACATTTGAAAATATTTTTCCTATTATATTTTTTGCCTAGAGTTTAATACTATGATGTATATAGAAATAAGTTATTGTCACAGTGACCATTGAAATATGGGTTGTAAGAGTTGGTTCATATGAGAAATATAACTAAAGTTGCATTGTCCATGAGATAGACTGTTTTGCATTATATTCAAAATACTCAAGACAGGCAAGCTTTACTAGAAAAGGAATTTATGTAGGTCACAGTTTTGTAGTCCATAAGTTCAAACCTTGAAGCACTGGCTTTGATGGCTGTCTCTTAGTAAATGGCACAAATTGAGGAGGAAGTCGTAATATAAGACCAGAGAGTCTGGATTCTCTTACTCTCTACCAAGGCCCTATCTTTATTGTTGGAAATTGCTTTTTTTTTCCTCTTCTCTCCTTTCTCTACTCTCCTGCCCTCTCTTCCCCTCTCCTTCTTTTTCTCTCCTCTTCCCTTCCCTCCTCTACCTTCCCCATCTTTCCTTCCCTTTTCTGCCTTTCTACTTCCTTCCTTCATTTCTTCCTATTTTCCTTCCTGGTTTTCTTCTGTCCTTCCTTTCCTCTTTACTTCATTTCCTACTATTCTCTTCTCCATTTTCTGTTCAGATTGAGTGTAGGTACTTACCTTTACTAGACAAGGGCTGTACCACTGATCAACATTCAGATCATGAAATCAACATCTTCAGTGCGGCAAGTAACTACCAAATAGAAGGCAAAGATTCTAGACTATGAACCTTTTTCTGAATAAATAAATTATGTCAAAAACTTAACACTTCTCATGTGTGAATGATTTCTTACGAATTCCTGGATCACAAAAATACAGGCATGTAGCCAGTTGCCTATATAGTGCTTAATTCACTACAACTTCTTTTTTCCTTTTCAAAGGATTTCCAAGCTGTATAGACACATATAATTTAACAGGTACCTTGGAATTCTTTCTTGTTGGACTCTCAGAGGACCCTGAACTGCAGCCGATCTTATTTGCACTATTCCTCCTCATATACCTACCTGCTCACTGTGCTTGGAAATGTGCTCATCATCTTAGCCATCAGCTCTGATTCCCATCTCCACAGCCCCATGTACTTCTTTCTCTACAATCTTTCATTGTCTGACATGGGCTTCAGCAGCACCACCATCCCCAAAATGCTGGTAAACATGCAGACTCATAACAAATCCATAACTTATGCAGCCTGCCTAACTCAGATTTCTTTCTTTTTTCTTTTTGGGGATATGGACAGTCTATTACTGGCTGTGATGGCTTATGACCGATGGGTGGCCATTTGTCATCCTCTGCACTACCAATCATTCTGAACCCTCATCTCTGTAGATGTTTGGTCATAGTTTCATTTTTTAGTAGTCTTCTGAGCTCACAAGTGCACTGCTTGATGGTATCACAACTAACATTTTGCACCAATATGGAAATCCCTCATTTCTTCTGTGATGTTCCAGAGCTTGTAAAACTTGCCTGTTCTGACACTACTACCAATGATATAATCATGTTTCTTTTAAGCATCATTGTTGGTTTCCTCCCTGCCTCAGGAATATTTTACTCCTACTATAAAATAACTTTCTCCATTTTTAAAGTTCCATCACTGTTAGGGAAATATAAAGCCTTCTCTACCTGTGGATCTCACCTGTCAATTGTTTGCTTATTTTATGGAACAGGTATAGGAGTATACCTTAGTTCAACAGTTTCTAGTTCTTCTAGGGAAAGTGTGGTTGCCTCGGTAATGTATACCATGATAGTTCCCATGATAAACCCCTTTATCTACAGCCTGGGGAACAAGGACATCAAGATAGCCCTCCAGAGAATTGTCAGACAGATAATGTAGCATCACTACCTGTATGATCCCTTAATATATAGTTTTTAGAACTGTGGATCTCATAATTGATTGTGGTGGCATAAAAATGTAGCAACTGTAAAAATTTCTGATCGTAAAATGATAGACAATTAATGTATACATGTAGTAAATCAAGGTGTAAACTTCACTGTGTGTCTAATTTATATGTTGTAGTTTCACTATGGCCCACTTATTGAATATGTAAAATTATAAATTAGTACTGAACATACTTTAATATGATAAAACACCAAAGAATATATCCAGAATCACTATAGATTTAGTTTTGAAATTACAATGTTTTTGCCATAGGTACAAGTGAAAACATAATGATTGAATTACAGAAGTAAAGATTTTCAAAAATTTCTTAATATAATTTATCAGCATGGAAGAATGAAATTAATATATGCTGGGATTTTCTGTAAGAATGTTTAATTTTAAATTATAATACTTGTTTTTGCTGACTTAAGATTCATAGAACAGCTCTTTGTAGTTCAAATCTTCTTGGGAAACGATACTCATTGCATTTTCATTAGGATATGTTACTGATATGTTACTGATAACATTTTCTAGTGCTAAGGTTTGCCCCAAACTCAAGTACATATGGGAAACAATAATTGGACTCAATGGGCTATGTGAAAAGAGACATAAAATTATGTGGAGAACATGCAATAAAGGATTTACTGAGAGTGGTGGGGGTAAAATGGTAATGAGGGATTTATATGCTTATATTTCATTGTATATAAATATGAACTTGTCAAATGTAAGGAAAGAGTTAAATCACTAAAAGAATTTTAGCTTGACATTAGGCAGAATTTGGAATAATTTCTGAAATTGTCTCTAATATACTCCTGTCTCTTTTTACTATGTATTAATATAACTCATTCTATTCCACAGTGATGTGTATTACCTCAAAATATTAAATGAGTCTGAAAAAATAACAAATTTATACATTTTGATATGTAATACATTTTGTCATGATTTTCTTCTTTATAAAAACCTAAAAAACTTACATCCCACTAATAAGTATACAAATTTGGTTTTATGCTTAATAGATGCTAAAATTGTGTGCATGGTGAGGATTTTTATTGTTATTCTCTAGCAATATATGCATTGTACTTGATATTAGATTACATAATAACTTTTAAAATAGGACTGTCAGGGACTTTGAACACATATCTTCCTAGACTTTACTATCACTTTCCATTTTCCCAGTAGTTATTTTGATCCTCTAGATAGTTCTACATTGTTCTGTATAGATTATATAAACATTCTCATGTTGTATATATAACACATTTGCTTTGTCCACTCTTCTATTAAAGTTTGGTTTCATAGCTTAGATATTCTAAAAATACTGTTGTACAAATATCTCCATGGTATATCAGGTTGGAGTCCTCTGGATAAACGCTCAGTAATAATATCATTAGGATATATTTAGTTTTATATTTGTTCTTTATATTGATTTCCACACTGGCAGAATGCACTTTTACTAGAGTCATATAATTCAGTTAAAAAAATATTTAAGGAAAAGCTCACAAACAGATTGGGACAACAGGAAGTGAAAGTATCAAGTCTTAAAGACAAGGTAGAGTGTTTGGATCACTCATTCAATGTCAAATCCAAAAAAAAAAAAAAAAAAAAATCTTAAGACTAGATCATGCTGAAATTCTTGAATAGTGCTAGGAGTCAAGACTCCCTCCTGCTTTAGAGCAAATGTCAGTAGCCTGAGTTAAGGAATACTTTATTGCCCTTCTGCCAGGGAGAAAATATTAATCACATAAGCTACTTGAGCCAAGAAATGTTTTAATTGCCTTCTTGCTTGTGAGAAAATATTTAGATAAGTAATTTGGGCTAGGAATTCTTGTAGGCTTAGAGAACTTTACAATTACAGGATGGCCCTGGACCCTGACTGTCAGATGGCCCTCCTGCCTGCTTGCCTTTATAATGGCAGCCCGAACAATAAAGTTTAAGCACTTGCTCAGAATTTCAGACAGGTGCTTCTTCTTTGTGTCTCTTGTCCTATCATTCTTTCAACCTCTTCCCTCCGGTCCCGTCGAATTCCTGTGGGCTGGGGCACTTGGAACCCAATGTGTGGCCCTTTGGGTCAGGGTCCAATCAAATATTGTTTCCACAGGGACATCCCACAAGCATAGAATCAACACTTCTCCAGAGAGAAGAGAGAACATTCACATTGTGATCACTGCAGAGTTGCCCACTTGTGAGATTGATCCGGTGAAGGTGAGAAAAAGCAATTCAGTTCTAGGACAAGCATTAAGCAAACGTGATTTGCTCTTAAAGGGCCTCAGAGTCCCTCAAGGCATGAGGATTAAGGGTTAAAAAAAGAATCTTTAAAAATTCTTTGATTTCATTGTTGTTGTTCCCCCAAGAGGGAACTATGATAACAAACTGCTACACCTCCTAAGGAGGAGATGAAAAGTTAGACCTTGAAAATGAGAGAGAGAAAGGGCTAAAACAGTTGTCCACTCTTAGCCATGTTAGCAAAAGAAGAGGAGAAGCCTATTTCACAGCCCTCTTGGGAGCAGAAGAGAATCAGGAGGTTTCTCTGACTCTTGTTGGGAAGATTCTTAGTTCTGCTTTCTCTGTCTATTGTCTGTCCTTGGCACACCACTCTGTCCTCATGTATCAGTTGTCTCTCTTTGTTTCATTGTTTGAATGATTGTTGTTCTGTGTTTCATATTCTAAAGAAAAAATGGTTAAAACTTCTGGCTATCCACCCCTTGATTTAGCTTAAAACTCGCTTAAAAGGCAATCTCAATTTACACAAGAGAAGCTGATAGTTAAGTTACCCTGCTCTGTGGCTGGGAATAAGGCACAGCAGGAGGAACACTGCCAGGAACTGACTATTTGCATAAGCTGCTCTTGGAGGAGCCAACAGCTTTTGGCTTCTATGGTAAAGGAATTGATGGCTTTTTTTTTTTCCTAGAAAAATCTCTGTGACAGTGTTTATTGACTTATTGTGTTCAACAGATGACAAGGTGCTTTTCTCTTGATATTACAGATAGAAAAAGTAAGAAAAATTTGTTTGGATAAAATATACAATATATGCATCTACTTCACTTCTGTTTGTGAGTGCTTTCAAAAGTATTAAAATGTTCTACATGTCTTGGTTATACATTATTAGCCTATAAGTTATTGGGTATGATTAAAAATTTGCAACTTTGATAGCAGAAAGCTAGATTAAAACTGATAACTCAGGGTTGGAGTCAATCAGAAACCAGATTATAAAGGATAAGATTTAAAACATCTCTTTAATGAGATATTAAAAGCTGCACTATCATACATTCATATATAAGAACTGGCAACCAAACTTTATTAAGATAAAAGTAATATACTTGGTGTTAATTTTAGAAAAAAATAAATTGGTTGAATTGTTAAAAATTGGTTTTGTTTCCCAAAGTTATGATTATACTCTAATATTGCAAAAGAAACTTTAAAATATAGTTAAGCTGCCAGTATTTCATTGGCTGCAGTTGGCAGTTCAGTAGCAAGCTAGAGAATCTTTGACTCACCCATGTTTATGGTTGAGACAAGGAACAAGCAGGTGGAGATGATTGCAAGAGTAATAAGAGTAAAAAACATCTGTGGCACAATACAGCCCTGTGGCCACTTTTATTAAATACAGTGGTAGAGGCAAATTTAGCACCCCCAAGATTGAAAAGGAGGAATCAGTGGGAATTTTAGCTAGGATCAAACAAGGCCCTGATAAACAGTTTCTTTTGTTACAAAATTGGCTTATAAGAATGCTAATGTGGCCTGCTACACAACTATCTTGCCATACAAAGCAAAGACAGACTTACCTGGATACATTTGTCTTTGCTGAAATTAGGCCCTCATACAGTGTCTGGCTATGGCTGCTGCCTTACAAGGGACCACTGTACAAGCAATTCTTTCACAAAAGTGAAAAGATAAAAGTTGTTTTAAAATATAGAAATTTGAATCATTTTAGAAATAATTGTCCCAAGAACAAAAGTACTAGCAGACTGTTTTAGGCCCAGATTAAGAACATTTACACTTGAGTTCAGACAAAGCTCAGAGTGGGTTTAGCAGAAGCCTGTGTGACATTTCTTTTGTTATGGTCATATTGACCAACCCCTAGAAAAGATTTTTTTTCCAGACCTTGGTGAGGAAAGGTCAGCCTCAGACCCAAAGACATTCACAACAGCTTATGGGTAAGGAGTTATAGATAATGATTATGCTGGAGAAATTAAAATTATGCCTGCTTCCCTCCATGACATAGCTGTGCCTGTTAATAAAAAAAAAATTACTCAAAAAGTAGAGAGGACAAGATTGGCCTTCAACTTGGCCTTCATCTGATACACTCACTCAGCCACAAGAGATTGGTTATTCCATTATTCAAAACAAAGTTCAAACTTAAGATTTATGAAACTTGTAGGACAATACAGCCTGATTTGCCTACTCCAGCTGCCATTCCAGGAAATGCATACAAACTTATTATGGATTTAGAAGATTGTTTTTGTATTATTCCTTTACATCTTGATGATTGTAAGAGGTTTGCATTTAGCACATTTGCTTGTAATTTTTGAGAGCCCATGAAGCGATATCATTGAAAGTTTTGCCTCAAAGAATGGCTAATAGCTCTTCATTATATAAAAAAAATTGTTTTTTATATAATACAAAAAGTTTGAATCTTTCAGTGTAAGTTATTCATTGTATGGTATTTTATTAGCTGATCCCTCTGAAGGAGTTTTAATGCAAGCCTCATACAACAAGCTTAAAATTTTAGGGAGTGCTTGTTGATCCAGAAAACATTCAAAGGCAATATTTTTTCAATATTTGAGACTCCGGTTATATTCCTAAACAAATTATGGCACAGAAAATTCAAAAAGGAAAAGATAGTTTACTTACTTTAACTTATTTTTAAAAGCTCCTAGGAGATGCTAGAAGAATACCTCACCTTAAGCTCAACATAGGAAAACTTAAACCACTGTTTGATGTTCTCAAGGGAATGCAAATCCTAATTCCTCTTGACAATTAACTGATGAAGGAGGAATAGCTTTGCAGAAAGTAGAGGAAGCTGTTAGTTATCAATAGATACATTATACAGACTGATCAATTGTTGACTGTTTCACAGCTGTTCTTTGGCAAAAGGGACCATTAATGTAGATTCATATTTCTTTATCTCCAAAGAAAGTTTTAACACCCTGTTCTGAAGCTGTTGCTGTGTTAATACAGAATTGTAGGTCAGGATCACAAAAGTATTTTGAGAAAGAACTTAATGAAATATTCCTTATTCCAAACAGCAATTAAATGGTTATTAAAGAATACTGATATTGGGCCTATTACATGATCAATGTTTTAGACAAATTCTATAATCATTATCCAAAAGACAAATTGTTACAATTTTCCTCTATGCATGCTTTTGTATTTCGTATAAACTTACACATGCGGCCCATAGAAAATGTGTTTACTGTATTTACAGACAGCTCATCTAGTGACAGTATATATAATTAGAACATATGTTCATTCTCTTGAGTTTCCCCCTGCTTCAGCACAAATAATTGAATTACATGCTGTAGCCACTGTTTGAAATGCTGAAAAAAATCAAGCTTTTAATTTGTATACTCATAGTCAGTATATAGCTCATGATTTATAACTGCTTGAACTTGTTCCTTATTTAGATATTGCTAATTCTCATATTTTACAAATACAGCTTAATTTAAGAAAAATGTACTTTCCCTTAACTTTATAAAACATTTAAGAGCTCATACTGGATTGCCTGAAACCCCGGAAAATGCCACAGCAGATTTGTATACCAGGCAGATTATAGGCCTTCTTCTTTCTTCTTGTCAGTTCTTCTTGAGGCAGCAGAGGAGGAAGAGCATCGGCGGGGGTTGGGGGGTAGGACCTTGTTTTAGGAGATATTTAGAGTTGCCATATAAGAAAAGTTTACTTGTCTAAGTTACTATACCACTGTGGCTGACCCGTCTTCTGTTATCCTCTGAGGCCAAAAACTGCAGTTTCTGCCATTTAGCACCTCATCCTAAAAACAGCCAAGAATTAAGTAAACAGCCTTTGTTCTATCTCAGCAGGAACTGCTGGACTCTAATTTACGCCTGCTAGTCTGAGGTCACAGGAAGAAAAGACACATAGAGAAGTTATTATAGAGTTTATTACTAAGTGTGAAAAGTTTCCTATGAAAGCTATCTAAGGGGAGAAGCAGAAAGGTCTTAAGTGGAGAAAAGGAAAACTACATGCTATTCTAAGTGGGATAGGCAAAAAAATTCTATTCTATCTCTCCATTGTATCTGCCTCTCATCTCTTTGTTCTCAGTGCTTGTGCATCTTTCAGAATACATGATCACATGTTGCAGGGTTCATCACAAGTTCATACCAAGGGTCAAATCATAAATTGAAATAGAAGTTTACAACAGAGAATGTTTATATGCATATCCATTTGGAGTAACTGGTTAAACATCCATCGCCTATCTGGCTCCATAGGTTCACTTAAGGTTTGAAGCTATAAATAAGTTATTCGTGAAGTTTGGTATAGATAGGCCCAAGCAATATTTTATCTTCTGTCCTAGCACCTCTAGTAAATCATTGGTTCCCTTTTAATGACCTTTGACTAATTGTTTTACAACCTCTTGGAACGTGCTCTGAGTAGGAAAAAGTCTGGTTACTAAGAGCAATTAACTGATGACACTTGGGAGACTGGCAGACTTCTCATTGCAGTTTTGACTATCAGAGAAGGGCCTAATTGCAGTCCAGTTATAAAAGAGCTTAATAATCATTTCTATAACTTTAGGAATTCTTATAGGATCATCATTAAGACTTAAGAAGTCATCTATTTGTCTATATAGCATCACCACAAGAGAGTACATCTTTGTGGATCTGCAGAAATCTGCTCCAAAGGGGTGTGTTATTACTTAGTGATTGTTACATATGTTTAATAATAATAGCTTGAGACAATAATTTGGTATTTCTAGAGAGTGTACAAGTCAAATTGCAAAAACTTGTTCTCAGTATCCTCATTTTTTTTCATTATGGTGTAAATACTTGAGGACATATACCTAATCAATTATGACAAGTGGTTGTTACTCATTTCTGATTTTGGAAAACTAAAACATGCACATATGACTTGACATCTTTTCAGGCTTTCTAGTTGCAACTGCTTTAACAGGAGAAACACCTAAAAATGTAATTAGTTATTGCCTACATTATCTTTCTATGCTTAGTGTTATATATCAGATTAAGATAGCTGGAACTGGCTATTGCAGTCAGATATTTGAAATGTTTTGTTGACAATAATATTACCCATATTACTGAGATTCTTTATAATTCTCAAGACAAGGTATTGTGCAATAGATAATATGGAACTTTAAAATAATATCTTCATAACTCTCTGCGTGTGAGAGGAACAGCTACTGGTGCTTCTGCCCTGGTTTTACAAAAAACTCTGAAAAATTGGCTTTTAAAAAACAAAAGAGGGGGAGTTATACACCCAGAAGGGGTCCTCTAGACATATTCTTTCTCATGCCTTTTTTTCTCAATTTACTAAATCTGGACACTCATAGCAAGTCTGCTGCTGATCGCCTCTGGCACCCTGAGACCAATAAAAACTATGTTACAGTTATGTGGGAGACCCCTTTACATCTAGGTGGAATGGCCCTGACCCTGTCCTTATCTGGGGCAGGGGCTCTGCTTGTATTTTTGACACAAAAGAAGGAGGAGCCCCATGGCTCCCTGAACGCTTGGTTAAACAAATGATGACAAAAAGGCCTTAGATCATAATAACAGTTCCAGGGAGTAGCTTTCTCTGAGACCTTTCTTTTTTTTCTCTCTCTCTCTCTTCCAGATAATTACTGAAAATGGCCACAGCTTTTGTCATCCTTGGATGCCTCCTACAAATGCTGACAACACAGACATCTGCAGACTCAACATCTCCCTTTGCATGGCAAATTTATTTAGCTGAGAATTGGACAAATTATAAACAGATTGAGTCTGGAAGGGAGATGTTAGCTACTGCTGATTGCCCCCTTCAGGATGTCAAAATGCCATATATCTAAATTTTACAGATTTCAAGTTCAGGCCAGGCAAAGTAGCGCCTGCCCTTTGTTTTCTTTATGCCAATCCTATTCACCATGACCTACTGAATGGATAAACAAAAATGTGGAGTGTTCCTGGAGATACAGCCATTCACTTAAGAAACAAAGAACTTATCAGCCAGTGGCATTACAATCAAGAAAGTTCTTCAAGATATCCACAGGATATACTTGGGACCCTTGCGATAGCCACTCGACTACTCCTGTGAGAGTAGCCATGTATATAACTGAGATAGAAAGATGGCCTAGTAGTAAATTTATATCTGGCATTCTCTTGTTCAAGTACAGTCCACTGTCTATTCTAACATCCTAAAAAAAAATACAAGTGCTCAATAGCCAGCTTTCTCTTCCCTCTGCTACACTGATCAATTTTTTTTTGGATCTCCCTTCTGAAGGAGGGCTAATGTTGGCTAATATTACTGGACTAGGAAACCTCTCCTCATGTTTTCTTTGTGCCATGCTGGGCTGTCCACCCTTGGTGGCTGTTCCCCTTTCCTTTGCATTTAATTCTACGACAGTGATATCTATGATGACCTCTCCTATTCTTGAGGTTGAACTCTACTGGCCACTTCCCAGATTTCTTTTTTGCTATTCAGATTCTAAGGAAGGGAGATGCAACATTACTCAGCCTCCATCCATCTTCTGATATTTTTGCCCCAGAAGGATACTTTATTTGATGCAATGGCACCCTCACTAAAAGCCTGTCAAAAACCAAAGATCCCTCCAGGTTGTGCCTCCCTGTTACCTTAATCCCCCAACTTACTTTTTGTACTCCTCAGAATTTTTGATGTCCTTTGAAATTCCCAGTAGAGAAAAATGCGCATTGTTTTTACCCTTTGTAGCCGGTCTTTCCCTGACTACAGCCGTGGTAGCTGCTGGATTGGCGGGTGGATCATTGGGACATTCCATCCTGGCTACCAACATGTTAGCTGAACAATTTCAATTATTTGTAGAAGCCTCTGCTGAATCACTGGCCTTTTTAAAGACAAATAACCTCACTTGTCCGGGTTACTTTACAGAATCACCGTGCCTTAGACCTTCTCACAGCGAAGAAGGGTGGTGCTTGCCTTTTTATTAATGAAGAATGTTGCTATTACATTAAGAAACTGGTCTGATAGAACTACAAGTGCATAAACTCCATAAGCTAGGTAAAGATTTACAGAGACAAAAATTCTCTAGAGCTGCCAATAATTGGTGGAAATCCTCCATGTTTTTCCTCCTAATGCCCCTTGTTGGGCTCTTGATTTGTTTGATTTGATAGCCATTTTAGGACTCTTTATTTTAAACTGGTTAATAGGCTTTATAAAACAACAAATTGACTCCTTGCCATCTAAACCTCTACAAGTATATTATTGTGGGGCGCTGGTCAAACGAGCTTTTGTACCCGGGAGACGCCCTGGAACCGAAGGTGTTCAGCTCTGTTCCTGGGCCCCTGGCTCTCTCAGCTTCTGCCCTTCACAGCCCCTCCCACAGAGGGAGGTCTATGGCCATCAGGTCATGTAGGAATAGTGCATATGAAGCATCCCTAAAATCTCAGACCAAGCCAATGGGATTACCTGGTGCTAAAACCCTAACCCACCCCAAACTGTGTACACTGAGCTTAACTGAGAAGTAAAGGCACGCGCAAGAATCATCCTGTTTTCCGAGAGCTTCTGTCGTGGATCCTCCCTCTTCGCCAGCTTGTTATTTATGTTAACTGTCATCTACTGCAAGAATAAGCTTCTCTGAGAAAAGATGAGAGGTGCAACTGGTATAGGAAGAATTCAGTATTAATATTTCTACTATATTATTCTCATTTATCAGGTTGATTTAGGTTCTCCCTGTGGTCATATGACCTATCCTCAGGTTCTTGGCCTCAGTAACAGTACCAAATGATGTGCTCTCACAGAGTAGGGATTAGGTCACATAAGAATGTAGTTGGGTACTCATATGCTCTTGTTATTGGACCAATGAACAGTTTTGTGAAGCTACTTGTGTTGAAGCCTGCAGACTTCACCGCTGGATGAGGCTGATGACCTTGTCTGCCCACAGTGATGTAGATATAAGATTCCAGAACTATAAAATCTAGCCCATAGAGATGAGATGAGAAGGCTGAGCTAGACTGATACCACAACAGGCTATGAGATGCTAGTTCAGAGGTCTAGGCCCAAGTTGCTATTTCCTAGACCAGAACAAACCAGTTCCAAGGAAAAAAAAAAAAAAAACAGATCCCACTGGCAGCCAATCAGGAGCTGCCCTGTCATCTGGCCTGAGGAAATAATAGTCAGCAATGTTTCTGGAATGTCCCCGGAACTCTAACCAAACTGAAACACACCTATATTCCTATAGATTAGGGGAACCAGTCAGGATAAATGTCACCTACTTCTCCCTGGAATTACCCTAACTGCTTTAACATGAACCTGTGAGCTCACTTCCAGGTTGCCATTTTGATGAGTGGTCAATCCCTGCATCTTTGCAATTTCTGCAGAATAAAATGTTCTCTGCTTTTATATACTATTTGTACCTGTGGTATTCTCTTCTGTGATTCTTTTTGTTGTTGTTGGTTTTTTTTTTTTTTTTTTTTTGTTTATTGTTTTTTGAGACAGGGTTTTTTTGTATAGCCAGGGCTGTTCTGGAACTCATTCTCTAGACCAGGCTGGCCTCAAACTCAGAAATCCACCTGCCTCTGCCTCCCAAGTGCTGGGATTAAAGATGTGTGCCACCACTGCCCAGCTTCTCTTCGGTGATTCTTGGACACTTACATATGGGGTTTCATCTGTGATCAAAGAAGCTCCACACCCTCAAATAGTTGTATGTTTGAGGTAAATTTTGCTCACTACTAATAGATAAGTTTGGAGCGCTCCACATGCTATGTCTCTTTTTCTGTCTGAAAGCAACAGGAGGCCAAAAGGACTTGAAAGACTTCATAGTCAGGCAGAGAATCTAAGCTTAATTTATGGTTGGGGAAATTAACCCTCTTGCAGGAATGAATGGCCAGCAAGTCTATCAACTCTTTTTTTTTTTTTTTAATCTTTAACTCCTGCTCCAAAGAACATCTGGATTCCTTTGGCAGGACATCTGGGTCTGGGAAAAAATGGTTAAAATTTCATCTGCTGCCTCTCAGAAGGACTGTCAGGCGTTGGAGCCTCTTCTTGAGCTGGATTTCAATTTGGGCTGGTCACTGGACCTCTTTTCCCTCTATCTCTTCTCCATTTTTGTCTCTACAATTCTTTTATTCAGGACAATTTAGGGTCAGAGATTTTGACCATGGAATAGCAGCCCCATCCCTCCACTTGATACACTGTCTTTCTACTGGAGGTCGATTCTACAAGTTCCCTCTCCCCAATGTTGGGCATTTCATCTACGGTCCCTTTGAGTCTTGAGTCTTGTGATTCTCTCACCTCCCAGGTTTTTGGTACATTCTAGAGGGTTCACCTACTTCCTACCTCACAAGGTTGCCTGTTTCTATTTTTAAAAATGCCCCCCAGGCTTTACTCCAGATTTCTCCTACCCAATACCTGTTAATGTTTCTCTTTTTCCTTTCCTTGTCCTCTCTCCTACAGGTTCCTCTATTCTTCTGCCCACCCCCTACTACCACCATGGTGACTGCTTTCTTCTCCTTCCCAAGTGGAATTGAGGCATCCTCACTTAGGCACTTCAGCATGTTAACAAGAGCCAGATGCAGATACTTACACCCAACAATGGATAGAAGCTGAGGACCCCAAAGGAAGACCAACAGTCTCAACTAACCTAGACACCTGAGATCTCTCAGACACTGGGCTACCAACAAGGCAGCATACACCAGTTGATATTAGAACCTCAACACATATACAGCAGAGGGCTACCTAGTCTAGCTTCAGTAAGAGAAAAAGCTGTTAAGTCTCAAGAGACTTGAGGACCCAGGGACAGGGAGGTCTGGTGGGCATGGGGGGTATGGTGGGGACATACTCTTGGAGACTGAGGAGGAGAAATTGGATGAGGAACTGTAGGAGGGTGGACTGGGAGGGTGATAATGACTGAATTGTAAAAAATTAATAATAATAATAAAAAAAAAATAATAATAATAATAATAATCTTTCATCTGCTGGCTCTTCATCCCCCAACCTAGTTTTAACTCATTTCAAGGATTTTTAGAAAGAAGTGGCTGAATTGGGACAACAAAAACTGATAAATTTGTACTTCCCTTGGAACCCTGCCTCCTGCCTGGATCAGGCTGTCAGCAAGCCAGTTCTTTTTTTTTTTTTTTAATTTTTTTTAAATATTTAATCTTTTATTTAATTGGATATTTTTATTAATTTACATTTTAAATGTTATTCTGTTTCATGGTTTCCACTCTGCAAACCCCTTATTCCATTCCCCCCTTACAATGGTTCTATAAGAGTGCTCCCCTACCTACCTACCCACTCCAGCCTCACTGCAATAGCATTCCTCTACACTGGAGCATCAAGCCTTAACAAGACCAAGGGCCTCTCCTCCCATTGATGCCAGATAAGAGTCCTTCAGCTCCTTCAGTCCTTCCTCTAACTCCTCCATTGGAGTCCCTGTGCTCAGTCTGATGGTACAAGCAGCTCTTAAAGTGGCATTAACAGCTACAAAGCTTCTGTGGTAAGAAAGCAGCATGTCAACTTCTGTCACAAAACATCCATGTCCATGAGAATTAAATTCAACAAGTAGAAAAGTGCTGCTTCTTTGAAATTATAACTAAAAGAAATAGAGAAAGTTTTGTATATCTGCTTTAAATGTGTAAATGTATGTGGCCACTGCATGTTTAATTCTGACTGGTCTTAAATATATGGTCTTAACACATGTTCTACATGTGTTAGTTATAAATTATTAATGTATAATTTATGCTGTATGGTTAGTAATCTAAAATATTGGTGAGAGAAAGTTGGTTTAAAATAGCTCAGGGTTATTTATGTGCAGCTAGAAGATCAGATGCAGATATTTGCACTCAACCAATGGATAGAAGCTGCTCATCCCTGTGGTTGAATTAGGAAAAAGTTGGAAGAAGCTGAGGAGGACTGTTGGGCAGTGGCCTGTGAGAGGCAGCTGGGTACCTAATCAAGCAGGCTTTGAACCCCAGAGACCCTCAGGGATGGTAGGAGTTTGGCCTTGCTCTTGGGCCCCTGGCTCCTTTCACATAGCTACAGACCCTCCCACAGTGAGATTTGTGGCCATCAATCATGTAGCACAGGTAGAGGGCGTGACTACAGGCCATAGAGCCTCAAGACAGATCTTCATGCTAATGAGATACCTAAAGGCCAGAGGGCATAGTCAATAAATCATTCCTACACAGATCCTCCTCCTTGCAAAAGGTATTTAACCTCAGGCCTGCCCCGAGAATACGGGAGTATAGCTTCATCCATTTTCTGCCATGACAATAAACATTTTAAGACTATCTTTCTTATTTGGGGCCCACCATGGGGAACCATGGAGAAGATCTTCAACTACAGACCTATGGTCTAATCTCCCACCAACGACCTCTCTATGTTCCAGCCACAGAGACCCAGCCAAGCAAGTTGCCATGACCAAGAGTCTTATCCCTGTGGGATGCAGCTACAGCTCATCCCCATACCCGCTTCAGCTGCGGGTAGATCCAGTCTGTACACCCCCGTATCTCTGCACTGGCCTGAGAGCCCAAGGACCTGAAAACTAGTGGGTTCCTGGATGCCTTCTGGCCTGGGGACTCCCAACCCAAGAGCTCCGGCCCCCACGGGACCCCAGACTGTGTTCCCTCACCCCTGGAGCAGAGTCCCGGTGGCTTCCCACAGACCAAGATCTGTCCAGCACTGGCATGGAGCGAACACAGTAAAATTCCCATGCTTCTGCCCCTCCGAGCCACAGCACCAGCCTCTTGGAGGGTCAGAGTTTTGGACTGCAGGATGCCAACTCCATCTCTCCACTTGATGCCCTGTCTTTATACTGGAGGTGGACTCTACAAGTTTCCTCTTTCCATTGTAGGACAGTTCTGAGTCCTGAGAATTTCTCAGGTCTCTGGTACATTCTAGAGGGTTCCCCCACCTCCTACCTCCTGAGGTTGCCTGATTTGATTCTTTCTGCTGGCCCCCGGGCTTCAGTCCTGTCCCCCAATACCTGATCATGTTCCCCTCTTCCCCTCCTGTTCTCTTTCCAAGCCAGGTTCCTCTCTCCTTCCTCCCTCCTGTGATTGCTTTCTTCTTCCTCTTAAGATGAAGACATCTTCACTTGGGCTCTTTGGCTTGTAGCTTTCTAGAATTGTGTGGATTGTGAGTCTGTTATTTTAATTGACACATAGGCAATTTAGATTACAATTTATCCTTTACAGATCTCTGATCATATTAATGTTAGATCTAACTGTAGGTTAGCAGCTAAAAAGAGAAAAAAAGAACAATAGGTAACTAGTTCCTTCCCTCAGGATAATCCACTAGTGTGCCAGTTCATTAGACAGTTTATAATATAATTTCTTAATAGTTAATAAGACAATCTTATCAGATAGTCAATAAGATAGGTCTCTTGTTATAAAGTACAGTGAGGTTTGCTTTGCTCAGAGGACTCATATTAAATGACTGCTGTCAATAATTGACTGAATGGGTCTCATAATATATAATTGTGAATATATATACACATATATATTTCATATAAGGACTTATAAAGTATTTAAAGATCTATAAACTAATTGACGTTGATAATGCAAATAATAAAGGTTAGAAAATATTAAAAATGAATTATGATAGGAAAATGATTTCAAATGGAAAATGTTTTCAGATTGGTAAGTGTAAGTATAAAAATTAGAAGATCTAAAAGGTATTTTAAGTTATATAAGTACAAATTATAAAGATATAAAATATATTTTAAAATGTATATAACAAGAAACGTTTCATATTCCCCACATATGACATTGTTATTTTAAAGTTCAGAATTTTAACATTGATCAATGAAATTCTGATAAGCTAATGGAGCACTGGCAGCTTACAGTTCAGTCAAGAACTGAAGGTTTTAAACTCCCTTTGGTTGTCTTGTAAACGTAGACTTAAAGGTGTTTCTCATCACATTAATTACATTTCTCTTGAATCTGTAGCCCTCTCAACTGAAGAAAGATTGTTCTGTGCCTTTTAACCCAAACCTACAGATTATACTGTCTCAAAGTCATGAGTCTACTCTTATTGTTTCTCAGACAACTGTTATATGCTTTTTCTAAAATATAGAATTCAATATAGTGGTAAAGACTAAATACATCATTTTGTTGACTAAAGTTCATATAAACCATAAGAAATCAAAAAGTCATAATATTTGGATCTACCCACCACAGATCGGAAGGACTCTAGAAAAGTATACCTGCCTGTTCTTGAAAATGAGATTTTTCACTTGTTATAGGGATTCCTTAGCTTCACCAATTATCAGACAATTTTAACTTCTGTCCTTAGTCTATATTTGTCTCAAAAGTTTTTCACCTGGCTGTCAGACTCTTTTCAAGGATAACCTATAGAGGAGTTGAACTCTGACTTGCTTAAGGCTGATATTAACCAGTCTAGGTTAGATGATTGCTCCCTGTCTTTAACGTGGATCAAATACTCAGATACTTATGATAAATGCCCATTGCTCAGCCTTTGACTAGCATTACAGCCTTCTTGATCCACCAAAAGACAGTGCCATAATGTCAGTAGGAAGTAGAAGTAATCATAGAAGAAAAATACAATATCCATTTACCCACTTTGCCAAGGTAAAGTCTCAGCATGAGGAAGATCCTGAGAAAGGCAGGAATGGGAACTGTACTGATTCAATAATGACTCAGAGTCAGTCATAGATGCCAGCTGCTAATTCAGGTACTCTCTCTCTGTTCCCTGATGATTCTATTCTTTATTCTTCAGCTAAGTTACCCTTCAGCTTAATCATTCTTCAGCTTAATGACCAGAGACAACCTGAATCCAGTCTTTTATTTACTAAAGCTACATCATCAAGGCATTGATCATTGTTAATAATTATCAAAACTTCATAAATTTACATAAACCTTATGAACCCTGGAAAAACAGTTTCAACCCCCGTATCCTTAGAGAAGAATTAAACACAACGTCAAAGTACATTTCCTTATAGATTTACACAGTTTTTTTCTTCATGAGTATCTAGGCACAGCTCTCAAGGTTTCCTGGTACAACAGACAGCAGTCTTTAGTAACTATTTTCATGTAAAAACAGAAAAATAACAAACTACTAAAATTAAAATAATTTCTTGCAAAGTTTTGAATTTATGTAAGTAAAACAGTTAGCTCTCTCGAATATCTTTCCAGGGGTTATTATCTCCAATTCTTCAAACAAATAAAACAGAGCACTAACTTATATATGCTTCTACATCATCTTTTACTTCTCTAATCTTAATTTCTCCATCCTAGCAATTCCATAGCCTCATGTACTCTCCTTCTAATACTATTTATTTCTAAATCATATATAATTTTCTATTTTTCTATCTGTACTCTTCCTGAGATCACTTTAACTCTCTCTCCTTGATGTGCCCAATTTCATCTAGGTTAATGAATGCAGCAGTCATTGGACTGGAGGGTGTATTTATCTTCTCATGATTCCACATTCAAGACCAAGCTTTCAAGTTTGGCAATAAAATATTTCTACAAAGGACCATGTAGACTTTTATGGCCCTTATGCTTATGTTGTCTAGATCATTTAACATGGCTCCAAAGGCAAGTGGAAGACCTGTTCCTCATCCTTCAAAGCCTCATAACTATCTCTGTTCCTCATTCCTTTAAACCACATTTGTTTCATTGACTATGGTGTGATTTGCTCTAACCAAGGATTTGAGAAGTCTGACTTTGAACATTTCTTTAAGTGCTTCTGAGCCGTTAAAGATTCCTCTGTCGAGACTTATTTTTTTATCTCTGTATTCCATTTTTTATTTGGTTTGTTGGTGCCTAACTTCCTAATTTTTTTTAATAAATTTTGGATATTAGCTTTCTGTCAGATGTAGTTTGTAATGATTCTTCCACAATCTGTAAACTTTTCTTTGTCCTATTGACAGTGTCCTTTGCTTTATAGAAGCATTGCAGTTATATGAGGTTTCTTTTATCAACTGTTAATCTTAGAGCCTGAGCCTTTGGTGTTCTGTTCAGAAAACTGACTCCTGTATCAAGGAGTTTAAGGCTATTCTCTACTTTCTGTTCTATTACATTTAGTGTATCCAGCTTAACATTGATGTCTTTAATGCATGTGACTGTTTTTGCAGGGTGATAGATAAGGATCTATTTGCATTCATCTACATGTAGACATCCAGTTAGACTAGTAAAACTTGGTAAAGATGCTTTTTTTCTTTCCTTTTATGGTTTTGCCCTCCTTGTCAAAATTCAAGTGTTTGTAGGTTTGTGGGTTTATTTCAGGGGCTTCAGTTTGATTCCATTGATCAACTTGTCTGTTCCTATATCAATATCATGCAGCTTTTATTATTTTTGCTCTGTAGTACAGTTTGAGGTCAGGGATGGTGATTCCTCCTGAAGTTCTTTTATTGTTCAGGATTCTTTAATTTATCCTGGATTCTGTTTTGTTATGTTCTGTTTTCCATATGAAATAGAGAACTGCTCTTTCAAGGTCTGTAAACAATTGTGTTGAAATTTTGTTGAAAATTTTATTGAATCTGTAAATTGCATTGGAAAAGATGGCCCTTTTCTCTAAAGTAATCCTACCAATCCAAGAGCATGCAAGATCTTTCCATCTTCTGATACTTTCCTTTAGTGACTTGAAGTTCTTGTCATATAGGTCTTTCACTTGTTTGGTTGGAGTTACATGAAGATATTTTACATTATTTGTGACTATTGTAAAGTGTGCTACTTTCTTAGTTTCTTTTTGACAGTGTTTCTTCTGTTTCTATTCTGTGGAAACTTGAAGAGTTTTAGTATAACTATTTTTTGAAAGTCTATTGAAAATCTGCACTAAAACCATCTGGCCTTGAGTTTTGTTGTTGTTGTTGGGTGGTTGTGATGACTGCTTCTATTTCCTTAGAAATTATAGGGCTGGTTAAGTAGTTTACATAACTGTGATTCCACTTTGGTAAGTGGTATCTGTATAGAAAACCACTCATTTCATTAATATTTTCAAATTTTGTGGATTATTGACTTCTGAAGTAAGATCTCATGATTCTTTTAATTTCTACAGTCTCTGTTATTATATGTCTCTTTTCATTTCCAGTTTTGTTTATTTGGATACTGTCTCTCTGTCTTTTGGTTAGTTTGGCTAAGGCTTTGTGTATGTTTTTTATTTTGTCAAGGAATAAGTTCTTGGTTCTGTTGATTCTTTATGTCATTTGCTTTGTTTCTAAATAATTGATTTAAGCACTAATTTTGCTTATTTTTCACCTTCTACTCCTCTTTGGTGTGCATCTTAATTGTTTTCCGGGTCTTTCAGGAATAAATTGCTGGTAACAGAACCTTCTAATTTCTTTCTGTAGGTAGTCAGTGCTATAAAGATTTCTTTCAGCACTGCTTTCATTGTGACTCATGCTTTTGGGTATGTTGTGCCTTCATTTTCTTTGAATTCTAGAGTCTTTAATTTCTTTCTTTTTTAAAATTTCTTCCCTGACCCAGAGATCCTTGAGTAGAGAGTTGTTCTGTTTTTATGAATGAGTAGGCCTTCTGGTGTTTTGATTGTTGATAAGGCCAGCTTTATTTCATTGTGATCTGATAAGATACAATGCATTATTTTAATTTTTTGGTATCTGTTGAGGCTGCTTTATAAGAGACTATATGGTTAGTTTTAGAGGAAAATACATGAGGTGCTGAGAAGGCATATTATTTTGTGTTTAGGTGAAATATTTTGTAGATGTCTGTTAAGGTCTATTTCATTCATAATTTCTGTTAGTTTAGCTATTTCTCTGTGTAGTGTTTGTCTAAATGTCCTGTCAACTGGTAAGAGTTGGATATTAAAGTTTCCAACTATGTAATGTGTGGGGTTTAACCTTAAATTGGGGGAAATTTAAGGTTATGCAATGTTTCTTTTACAAAGGTGGGTGCACTTATGTTTGGGGCATAGATGTTCAGATTGAGATATTAGTTTGATAAATTTTTCCTTAATGAGTGTGAATTATTCTTCACTCTCACCTTTAATTAGTTTTGGTTGAAAGCCTATTTTGTTAGGTATTAGAATGGCTTGCTACTCCAGCTTGCTTCGTGGTTTCGTTTGCTTCAAAATTTTTTTAGCCCCTTACTCTGAGGTAATGTATATCTTTATTGGTGAGGGGTGTTTCTTATATGCAGCAGAATAATAAATCCTGTTTCACACTATTCTGTTAGTCTGTGTCTTTTTATTGAAAAATTGAGTTCATGGAAATAGAGAGCTATTAAGGACCAGTGACTGTTAATCTTGTTATTTCGATGTCTGTCTTGTTAGTGTGTGTGTGTGTGTGTGTGTGTGTGTGTGTGTACACTTCTGGGTATTTCCCTTGTTTTTTTTCTGGGATGGAATTATTTATTTCCAGTGATTCCTTGGATATAACTATCCTCCTTGAGGTGGAATTTTTTTCTAGTGTTTTCTGTAGTGCCTGATTTGTGATTAGAGGTCATTTAAACTTGAATTTCTGTTGCAATAGCGTGTTGTCTCTGTGATGATTGAGAGTTTTACTTGGAACAGTAGTATAGGTTGACATCTGTGTGTTTTTAGAGGTTGCAAGATATTTGTCTGGCCTCTCTTGCTTTTAGAGTAGCTGTTGAGAAGTTGGGTGTAAGTCTGATATATTCTCCTTTGTATGTTACCTGGCCTTTTCCCCTTGCAATATTTAATATTCTTTCATTGTTCTGTAGATTTTATATTTGGATTATTACGTGGCAGAATGACTTCCTTTTCTGATTTAGTCTATTTGGTGTTCTATAAACTTCCTGCATTTTTCCATGTATCTCTTTTTTTTTTAAATTGAGAAATTTTTGTTCTGTGATTTTGTTGAAAATATTTTCTGGGCCTTGGAGCTGGAACTCTTAGTATTTCTCCAATCCTATTATTCTTAAGTTAGGCCTTTTCATGGTCTCTCACATTTCCTGGATGTTTTATGTCAAGAATGTTTTAGATTTTCCATTTCCTTTGACTGATGTATCAATTTCTTCTATTGTATTTTCTCCACCTGAGATTTTTTTCTTTAATCGCTTGTATGTATTTTATTGGTGATGCATGCATCTGTTGTTCCTGTTATCTTTCTAGGTTTTTCATCTCCAGGATTACTTCATTTTGTGTGTTTTATTTTATTTTGCTTCTATTTCCATTATCTTGTTTTGAAACATTTTATTTTTTCCTTCACCTGTTTAATTGTATTTTTCTGTATTTCTTTAAGAGATTTATTCATTTCCTCTTTAAAGGCCTCTATATTCTTTATTAGATCAAATTTGAGATCATTTTCTTGTCCTTGACTGTGTTAGTATATCCTAGGCCTGATGTAGTAGTAAAGCTGGGTTGGGATTGTGGCATAATATCCTGGCTTTTGTTCATTGTACTCTTTTTAGAGCCTTAACCTTTTGAATGGCTTTGGTCTAAGGATGTTCAGAGAAAGATTAACCTCAATGATCCTTGTATGGTAGGCCTCTGGTAGGTTGATGGTTCCAGATCATCAGATCTTATTGTTCAGGATCCACAGGTCTGATGAAGGTGGTTCAAGGGGTAGCAGGAGAATAAAGGTATACCAGGGATAGTAGACTTCTTAGGGAAGCTGGAGTCACCCCTGTGGACTCAGTAAGCAGCAAAGATGGGTGAGGGAAGGGAATATAATTTCTATGTTTTGCTATCCACAAGTCTGATGAAGGTGAGCAAAGGAGTGGCAAGATAATTACATAACCCTACTTAAAACTAAGTGTGTGACAGGTTGGTTATTAAGTTCAAAGGTAAAATATCTCTTCAGCAAATCAACCTCTGGGTTTAGTTATTAGCTCTGTAATACTATAATCAAGTAAGTATTTAATTTTTAAAATCTGTACACTCAATGTCTATTTTGCATATGTTGATATTAGTTGATACTGTAAATAAATATATGTGGGGTTTGTCTATCAAAAGCCTTAAAAACTAGCTGTGTGTTAGAAGTATTCAGAAAAAGTAAAATTCTTCAAGTTCTTTAGACCTCGCCACTAGACAAGATGATATTGATAATTTCTCTAGTGAAAGTGAAAGGTGAGTAGTCATTGTTAAGAACATGACTATTGGTTGGTTCCCTCATGTCCCAGCGGAAGTCTTCAGAATCATGCATATATGGAAAACAATAATTGGACACATAAGGGTAAAAGAAAGTAATGGAAGTAATATAAGACAAAACTGAACTCAAGAGGAAGATGTGATAGTGCCTCTAAAGGGAATTTGGAAAAGTGTGTGAAGGCTAAATATGGTCAAAATACAGTATATGCACATATAATATTTTCAGATACTAAACAAGAATTAGAAATTTACAAACCGTTATAATTTTCAAATATAATTGAATCAGATTGAATTGAGGTGACTTTTCAAAAGTATATGAAGATGTTTGGTATATTGTAATAATAAAGAATGAGTTATTGATTCTTATCAAAAATGGGTTTAATCATTAACTGTAAATCAAAGATGTCTTAGCTTATTATGTAATCATGGCCTAAAATCTGGGTGTAAGACCCTTGTTACGAGAATGGAATCTAATGACTGGTCAATCCTGTTGAATAGACATCAACATATTGACATTTTTATTGACACATAGGCTATTTTCATTATACTTACAGCTCTAATTTACCCTTCTTTCAACATTGATAGTTTGGAATGCATTAGGCTAAGGTATATGTTGTTAGACCTAAAGTGGGACCCCCAAAATGGCAGTGGTGGTGACAACATACTAAACAGAAGGATTGAACCAAGAAATAAGAAAGGCCTGTTATTGTTTAAACTGAAGTCTAAATTCAACATTCTTGAAAAACATCCTAGGGTCAATTTCTGTTTGTAAGGGTCTGAAAATCACTGAAGGAAGACCCAGATAGTATACAAAACAAACAGTGTTTATTCTGTAGACACAACCAACATGTTAGTGTCACCATCATTTTAGAATGGTGTCCCAGACAAAGACATTTGAGCCCCTCTTATAAAGAACTACTTGTTTCTGAGATTACAACAGACTTCTAAAACCTAGAGCACATTCCAAGGAGTTATAAAAACCATTAACTGAAGGTCATAAGGCAGGAGCTAAAGATATACATCACAGGAGAAAAGACAGTGCATAAAATATTGACTGAGTTTATCTATACACAACTTCAAGGACAGCTTAGTTATGGTTTTTAACTTTCCACCAACCTGTAAACTAGTAACAAATGATTAATATTTAACCAGATAATTAATCTGAGTAGAAATGCATGTAGACATTCTCTATTATAAACCTTTTATTTAATTTATAACCTGAATTTATATGCAAACTTGTAGTGAACTTTTTCCATTTGATGATGCACTCTGAAAGTCATACAGTTCCTGAGAGCAGAGACAAGTTTCTTAAGCCTTTCTTCAACTTAGAGCTGCACAACTACTGCAGGGAAAGAACAAAAGTTTCTTTACTTAGCCTCCTGCTGATATTATTATGAGGTGCTAAACCAGAGACTGCAGCATCTAGCCTCAGAGCAATTCAGACAGCCAGATCACCTGCAGAAGCAAAGTGCCTTACACTTAGGATGAATAGCAAATAGTTTATGGCCTAGTTTCTGAGTGGAGACAGAATGGAATAAAAAAAAAGGACATAGCATTTAAAATTTACAGTTGTTCTTGTGGGATTTTTTTGACATTTAAAATTTGATGTGAACTATGGATTATAAGTTCAGAGGAATTAATCCTATGTAGTGGCATATTTTCCCCACAAATTGGGAGGAGCTAAGATGGGAGGAATAAGGAGAGAAAAAGGAGGAGTAAGGAGAGGAAGAGGGGAAGGATGAGGAGCAGCTAAGGGAAGAGAGGGGTAGGTGCCATGGATGACCATGCATGGATCGAGAGCAGTCCTGGGTAACAACTTCTACCAGGTGCCACATGGATGGCGGGATGGTCTGGGCTCAGCCCAGCCTTGTGGAGACAGCATGGAAGATTGGCAGAGTTATCTCCCACATTGGCATCTCGTGGGTGGAGGACTAGTGTTCTGGCTCACCTGAGCCAGTGGTCTGAGCTGCAGCAGCAGCAGCAAGAACACACCGCCTCAGCCATAGCCTAGTCAGGAACATGGCAGCTCTGTAACACAAGCAAATTGAGTGCTTCCAATTTTAAATAATTACTTCAATAATCCTATATTATTTTGAAGCTTAATGCTCTTCCCCTTAATTTGCCTGCATTCTTGTTTTCCCTAAGAAATATGTTATGAAAATACTAACATCAATGTTGTTAATGTTTCAGTTATGTTATTATCATTTATTATATGTGATTTCATATTTACTCCTGTTATCTGTTTTCATCAAATACTTGGGCAGTCATGTTAGAGTGACTTTATGAGTGTAGCTTGTGATATTACCTGGAGACATAATCTCACAGTATCTGATACTTTTCCTCTCATAATATTTTTTCTCTTCTTTCACAATGGTTCCTGAATGTTAGGGTTAGGAATGTTTTACATATCTATCCACTGGGTCTGGGCTCCAAAACTGATATTTGGTTGACTGAGATGTTCTGTAATGGTCTCTGTTCACTGCAAAGAGACATTTCCTTGATGAGAAGCGAAGACAACCCTTATCTGTAGGTAAAAGGACAAATTATTTATAGATTGTTATTAGGTATTATACTGTTTTAGTAAACTAGTGGTTATTGATCCACTTCCAATATCACGGTACCTGAAGGTATTATGCAAGTTTACAACAGAGATAAGCAAATAATTCTTTCTAGCTATGACTCCTATGAGAATCACCAGCCACAGTGATGACCAGCATGGATGATAATGTTAAGTGTCCAATAGTGGCACATATACTTTTGTGATAATCAGAGTTCACACTTAGCTGCTAAACAAAAATAAACTGTACCTGGTAATGGAAACCAAACTAAACAAACAGTGTGAGTGTGGTCATAGTTTCTTAGGCTTTTAATTTCTCAGGGAATATTCTGAGATTGTGGTAAAATGTACTTTAAGCTTTATACTTATTCTTATATTAACTGTGCTCCTTTGTTCAATGACTGGTATTTAAACAGGAAATTTCCATTTGATTTGTAAGTCATTTAACTATTACAGTTTTAAAAACACTATACAGTTTATTCATATGTTTCTTAGAAATTTGCATCTTCATAGAAGGTTATGTCACTACAGAATCTCATCTCCATTAGCAGTTATCCAATGCCCAGCTCAATTTTTGGAAGCAGTCTTACCAATTTTACAAATTGCAATTTTTCTTGCCATCTATTATGTAATCTTCATATTTGATAACTATTAAATATGCCTTTGCAAGTGTTTTTAATACTGTGATAGTTTTCTGTTTTGAAAGGGATGTGTATTACTAAGTACACATGTACAACAGAAAAGTTCTCCTGAACTTATTGATATTGAACTAAAATTTGTTACTTTTTATTAACACCTATTTTAACACCTTCCCTTATACTCTGATGGTCACTTTACTCTGTATGAGGTTTACTACTTAAGATCTACATGTAAAAAAGAATTCATGTTATGTTTGTATTTTTAGCTGTTTGTCATTTCACATGACCTAATGACAAACTAATTTATTCATGTTTTAGCAAACATTAGTTTATTAATATACATGTATCTTTTTTGCCTTAGATAGTCAGATTTATCTATATATCTTACAATAGAAATTTATATAAGTCTGCAAACAATTGAAAATAATTCTGTAAAGATAATGACAATATACAAAATCTTGATGTATTGATTTAATATTCATTAGATAAACATGTATAAATGAGAGTAACATATCTTATTGTTTTGTTGCCAACAACATGAAACTATTTGCTATATTTCATAAACAAATAGGCATACACTAATATTCTATTACATTTTTAATTTGTATTACCTTTATGATTATTGAATTAGTAATATTGAATAATATGTTTTTGTTTATTCTATTTGTTTATCTTCTTTTGAAAATTTTTTGAATAAGACCTTTGCTGATTGTAAGTAGATTACTTATTCATCCCAGTTAGATTATTCAATATTATAATATTTTTGTGTTGAAATTTTAACTGCAAATGGTTTCTAGATATATTTTTCTCTCATTTTTCTCTTCTTTCTTTTCCTAAAGGCAGTTGTAGTATTTTAAAGTGTACTAAATGAGTTTATTAGAATATGTTCATTCTAGATAAAACAAGTTTCATTATGAAATTTTCATTCATGTTCCAAATGTATTTTGGTTACATTACTCCTCCATAACCTCTTACTATAGTGCTGTTAATTCCTTTCCTCTTTCCAAATATCTTCCTTCTTTTATGTCATTATTTAGGACCTGTTAAGTTTCATTAAATTATTTACAGGAACATGTGGAAACTTAAAAATGGAAGTCCTCCTGATATGTATTTCTCTTCCCTATCAACTGTAACAACTGTTTATTTTATAGAGGTCCTGTGTAGCTAATCATTCTTGCTGTGGATTCAAGAGTACAAGACCTATTTGATTGGAGGACAGCATTCCTCCTCATTTTCCTCAATTTTCTCTGTTTATTTTTTCTTTCTTAAATTTCTTTCATAAGTTATAAGAGTTTCTGAGTTATGGAGATGGGGGCATGTTATGGTTGTTCTACTGAGTGCTGAATGTTCATAACTGGCATGTTATAAACCTCAAATGATAGATAGATAGATAGATAGATAGATAGATAGATAGATAGATAGATAGAGACAGAGAGATAGAGAAACAGAGAGACAGAGACAGCAGACAGAGAATTTTATTGCTGGAGAAGTCATAGTGGGGAAATTACTGCTGACAGTTTTTCTTCTAGATAAGAATTCTGTGCCTGAAAAGCTACCTTCTATTCAGCTAATTTGATACCCATAGTATAATGCAGCTGTAATATGTGAAGCTTCTTTCTGGAAATGGACAGATATGACTGGAGAGACTCATACCTTTCAGGCACACTGTGTAAGTTGATTTTTCCCTCCGCGCATAGTTCATCTTTAAGTAGGAGATGCTATTTTTATTCAATCTCAATTTGTGAGTACTCTTAATGTCTTTACTTTTGGAACAAACACATATACATATATGGGTTGAGTGCTTCTATCACCTATTTTTGCACTAAACTCACTACACAACAATATTGCCATTCAGTAGTTGTCTCAACCAATATAATAGACTATTCTCATGTTGTCATTATTCTTAAATTTAAGTCTTCAGTCAATAATTTCCATTTTTTTCTTCATGGTGGAGGGAATCCTAATCTTATTCTTCTATATGTGAGTTTACTATTTTCCTATCATCTTTACTAATTAGACTGTCCTTTTATATAAAAATCTCTAACAACTTTGTAAAAAGCTACCAGTCAGGTTAGTTTATGTATATATTTCTGGGTAGATAATCAGTGACACTTTTCACTTTAACTTAATCATAATAGTTATTGTAACAATTATGTGTAATAATTATATGCATTAGCTGTAAATTTTTGCTTGCATATCTAATTTATATATGTAATAATTAATAATTACATATACAATTACCTTGTCATGTCCATTTTACTTTCTATATTTATTGTTTTCTTTTCACCTCTATTCCTTAGCAGGTTTCTCTTTCAATCATAACCCTGCTTTTATAGTTTCTTATTCTATAACTTTCTGTTTACAGAACAAATGCTTGCTTGCTCATGCATGTACCTTATTTTGCTTAAAGCATGATATCTACTTATATTTACTTTCCAACATGCCATTCACTTTTATATTTGATTGGACTCCATTATGAAAATATATACCGTAATTTCTTTTTCTACTAACATGTTAATGGGAATCTAGATTTATTTTCTACTTTGAAGAGTGTCAGAATATAGTTATACAAATAACTTGGTGTGCTGGCTTTATTTCTTTCAGATAATAACCAGAAATGCTATGGATGGTTCCTACAGTAGTTTTGTTTTGAATTTATATTGAAAGAAAGAGAAAAAGGGTAGAAGGGAAGAGATAGGGAAGAGAAGAGAGAAGAGAGTATTATCACTAGTGAATACATTCATATTTTTGTCTTCAGAGCATAAGTTTTTTTATAATGGGTATTCTTTCAATATTTTAAAATCTATGTGTATTCTATAGTAGAAATTCTAAAAAAAAGACAAGATCTTGATGTGGTTTTATAATTGATATGTATCAATTGTTCAGAATGTTTAAGGATTACTATATACATTACAATTTGAATTATCCCATAATATCCATTTTTATTACTTTCTTCTTTTTGTACACCTCATTCTACTCTCTTTTCAACTTCTGTTTGTAAATTTGTCATATTGCAGCACTGTACTTCAACATATGAGTTATGCAAAATGAATATTAAGCAGATTATCTAGGAGAAACTTCCATTCTTCTTGGCTTTGTTAATTTAGCTCTACTCAGAGCTATGTTAAGAAATGTCACATAACAAGTTGTTCAGTTTGTAGTAACATAAACTCAGGCAATGAAAAAATAACTGCTAGTTATAAAATCAAAGGATAAGATCCATAGAAGCTTTAAATGCCTTAGCCCAACCTGGTAGATTAATAAAATTATAATAAAATTCTTAATGATTCATACACATGCATAGCTTTCTACTTTAATAAACATGTAGCTTAAGTCTGTTATCTAAACCTCAAGGTTGTATGAGAGGGATGCAGGTGCTACAGATCCAAGACTCTCTAATATTCTCTAATAAACATGTAATGAAGGTCTTACCCTGTATAATTACTTTTTTCCCAGTGGCCAGTTCATCAATTTTTTTATTGGATATTTTATTTATTTACATTTCAGATGTTATCTCCTTTCTCCATTTCTTTCCTCTAGAACCTCCTATCCCATTCCCCTCCCTTTTTTTGCTTTTATACCATTTTAATTACAAGCATGTACTAAGGTCAGTTCTAGGTTGAGGGTATAGCAATACAATAGATGCAAATTTCTGTATAATTACTTTAGGAATAGTTAAAACCCCTATGTATATAAACTGAATTTATATACACTCAATGTTTAGTCACCTCTCTTCACTGTTTGACAATTCACTTCCCTTACCTAACATTTAAAATATTACTCAATACAAATGATTATGGCTTAGTTAGAAATTAATGACCATAAATATACATGGTTAAAAGCATGATTTAAGTAGGTAGAAATAAAATAATCTTCCACTTAGGAATCTATTTTTATAATTGTGTGAGAGGTGGTATGAGAGCACTAGTTTGTCAATCTGTTCAATGACTTACGGGGCAGGATATAAAATCACTGAGGGCAAAGTTTTCTTTGGTTTTAATTAGTTTCTTTATAAGGTATAATTTTCAGGTGTACTATGAGTACATATGTACCAACACGTATGTGAACATTCTACACACATACAAACACACAATCAGACAATATGATTCATTCATGAATCATGGAATCCATAAATAAACCTACAGTTTATGACATTACCTCTTTAGTCAAAATTATCAGAATAAGTGAATGAAATAAAAATATATGCTTATGTAATTCCTGAAAAAAATACATCTCACTGGTAAAGACATGCACTGGATTACAGTAACTAAATAAAAAAAATGTATATTCCAAGAAAATACAGCAAAATCAAAATGCAAAGTATACTGGACAAATGGAACTTTAAACCAAGTGAATAGTTAAGATTCAATATAGCTGTAAGATTATATTAATAAGAAAAATATCTCTAACAAAAATAAAATTTAATACTCAAAAAGAGTGAGAAAGAATCACTGCAGTATTGCTCCTTTTGGCCTGGGGAATCCCAAGACATCTCCAGCTGCCCTTGAGACCTCAGACTGTGCTCCCCATTCCCCCAAGCAGGGTCTTGTGGCTTCGCATAGCTCAACTCCCACCCATCACTGGCATGGGGAACTGGAGTCAAACTTCCCACATGCCTCTGCCTCCCAGAGCAGTCCTAGTCCCATGGTGGGGCAGATGCAGATTTCCAACAGAGGAAATTTGAGAGAGGTAAAGAAGGTCAGGAAACCAAACAAAAAAAGATAACAGTGGGGGATGAGGAACTGGGGATAGCAACTGGAGAATCCCAGACACCAGAGAAATGAGAGGTTCCCAGGACCCGATGGAATTGACTTTAGCCATAATGTACAGAGATTGGGGAGATAGAACCTGTAGAGACCACCTCCAGTAGATATGTATGGCCTCTGGTAGAGGAATGGGGCTACCCATCCATCTCAAAATTTTTTAACCTGGAAATGTTTCTGTACAAAGGAAGAACAGGTACAAAAAAAAATGTAACAGAGACTGAAGGAAGGGACAACCAGGGAATTCATCGTGTCTGCAGACATCAAACAACACTGTTGCTGTGGTCAAGAGGTGCTTGCTGACAGGAACCTAGTGTGGTGGTTCCTTTGGAGATCTGGTCAGCAACTGAGCAATGCAGATGTGTTGCTTGGAGCCAACCATCAGACTGAACTCAGGGAACTGGGTAGTGGAGTTGGCAGAAGGACTGGAGGAGTGAAGGGAGACTGCAATCCCATTGAAAGAGCTACATAGGCTGGCTTGATTACCCAGTTCTCCCAAAGTCTAGACCACCAACCAAGGAGTATACCTGGAGGGATCCACGGCTCCAGATACATATGTAGCAGAGAATAGCCTTGCCTGACAGCAACAGGAGAGGAGGCACTGGGTCCCGGGGTGGTTTGATGCCTCAGTATAGGGGGATGCTGAAGCAGTGGTATGGGAGAGTGTCGGTGGCTGGAAGGGTATTCTCATACAGGCAAAGGGGAGGGGAAGGGTAGATGTGGGATGAGGGGTTGGAGGAGGTGTAACCAGGAAGTGGGATATCATTTGAGATGTAAACAAATGGAATGATTAATATAAAAAAACAAAACAAAAGAAATGTCAGGATATGGGTGTTTGGGCTCAATAGAGAAGGGAATAAAAGGGCACAAGAGCTCTTATGAGGAAAATGAGGTAGGGAGGCTCTCCAGGGATGTGAGGAAGGTAAATACAAAACAAGAGGAGGAGAAAACAAAAATAAGAATGTCTAAAGGTCATAAAAGGAGTTAGAATATTTTTTACCTGAAATAAAAACTATAAGATATTTAATTTCTGTGTAAATATACACATAATTTTAATGAACTTTTCTTTATTATTATTATTATTATTATTATTATTATTATTTGTTCTTTTGTTACAGTCAAGTCCTTATCCCCTTCCCAGTCCATTCTCTGACTGTTTCTCATCCCATTGTTTTTCCTCCATCTCCACGAGAATGTTACCACCTTCCCACCCTACCAGAACCTCCCCACACTTGGAGCTTCAAGTCTCTCAAGGGTTAGGTGCTTCTTCTCTCACTGAGGCCAGACCAGGCAATACTTGGCTGTATATGTGTTGGGGTCCTCATATAAGCTAGTATATGTTATTTGTTTGGTGGCTCAGTGTCTGAGAGATCTCAAGGGTCCAAGTTAGTTGAAACTGCTGGTCTTCCTATGGGGTCATCCTCCTCCTCAACTTCTTCCAGCATTTCCCTAAGTCAAACAAATATTAGCAGCTTCTGTTCGTTGGTTGGGTATAAATATCTGAATTTGACTCTTTTAGCTGCTTTGTCCTTTTTTTGGGATGGAGTTCATTGATGTTGAGAAACATTATTTGTTAATTCTAATTATTTGTTATTTGGTCAATAATTGTTAATACCTGATATTTGATGTTGTATTTGCTGTTGATGGTGGTGGTGGTAGTGGTGTTCTTGTTGTTGGTGGTGGTGTTCTTGTTGTTGTTGTTGGTGGTGGTGGTGGTGGTGGTAGTGGTAGTGGTGTGTGTGTGTGTGTGTGTGTGTGTGTGTGTGTGTGTGTATACTTTTGCATGTTTCCATATTTAGTTTTGCAGCTGTTGACTTATATATTCCTTGTTTTCTTATGTGTAGTTTTTCCTATGTGTGTTTTTCTTCAACCCTCTTTGAGTTTTGACTTATTCTTCAACTATTTTCTTTAAGGCTGGATTTGTGGATAGATATTGCCACAATTTGGTTTCATTTTGAATATCTTTGTTTCTCCATCTATGGTGCTTGAAAGTTTTGCTGGTTATAGTAGTCTAGGTTGGTACCAATAGTTTCTTAGAGGCTTCAAGACATCTGTCCATACACTTCTAGATTTTAGACTCTATTTAGAAGTTGGGTATAATTCTGATAGTTTTAGCTATTTTATGTTACTTGGCTTTTTGTTCTTGCAGATTATTATTATTATTATTATTATTATTATTATTATTATTATATTACCTTTAATCTTTTTTTACAGTACAGTCATTTTCTCCTCCAGTTCTGCCCTCTAACAGTTTCCCATCCCATTCTTTCTCCCTCATCTCCAAGAGGATGGCCCCCTCTCCCACACACCACCACATTGCATGAGGTTTCCCCATTCCCTGGAGCCTCAAATCTGTCAAAGGTTAGGTGTGTCTTGTCTCATTGAGGTCAGATCAGGCAATCCCCTGCCTCAGTCCCATGGGGCATTGAACTGGGATCAGAAGACCTAGAAGAGAAGACTTGGAAGAGAGAACTGGAAGGTGAGGGTATGCAAGAAATGGACAGTAAGTCTGGAGTCTGATCAAGCTTTCAAAATTTAATTTTTCCACATGGGGTTATTACACATAGAAGCAGGATGTCGTGAGGAGCATGACGTAGGGTCTTCTTTGTTTCTGGGCAGTGCAGGTGTTCTCAGGAACAGGATATTGGCTGGGTGAAGAGTTCACAAAAGAAGCAGGGCAGAACAGGTCACCATGTACCTGTCCATAAGATCTATTGGTCATTTGTTCTTATCTAAGTTAGTACTTTCCCACCAAAGGTTACCTGCCTACAAGATCTATGATTATTTGTTCTTAGTGCTCTCCCACAGAGGCCAAGACTTTGCAAGGAGTTAATGATTAAGCAGGATCGCTCCTGACAGTTCCCTGCTGCATATGTATTGGGGTCCTCAGACCAGTTAGTGAATGCTGCCTGGTTAGTGGCTGAGCTTCTGAGAGATCTCAGGGATCCAGGTTTGTTGAGACTGCTGGTCTCCCTATGGGGTCAACCTGCTCCTCATCTTCTTTCAGCCTTTCCCTAATTCAAGCACAGGGGTCTTGAATTCAGACCATTGGTTGGGTGTAAGTATCTGCTTATGACTCCCCCATCTGCTTTTGGACCTCTCAGAGGGTAGCCTTGCTAGGCTCCTGTCTTTAAGTGCATCATCACATCATGCCTTGGAGCCTCCACTTAAGATGATTCCCAAGTTGGGCTAGTCACTGGACCTCCTCTTCCTTGGTTTCTTTTCCATTTTTGTCCCTGTAGTTCTTTAGAACCAATTCTGGGTCAGAATTTTTTGACTGTGAGATGGTAACCCCATCCATCCACTTGATGCCCTATCTATCTATTGGAGGTGGATTCTACAAGTTCTCTCTCCTCAGTGTTGGGCATTTGCCTAAGGTCCCTCCCTTTGAGTCTTGAGACTCTCTTACCTCCCAGGTCTCTGGTACATTCTAGAGCATCGCCATCTCCCACCTTCAGAAGTTATATATTTCCATTCATTCTGCTGACCCCCAGGGCTTCACTTCGGCCCCCTTCACACACACAGGACCTGATTTGGTCACCTTTTATTCTGCCCCTACGCTTTCTCTCTCTGACCCAGTTTCCTCTCTCCTTCTGTTCTCTGCTTTCTTCTCCCTCCCAAGTAGAATTGAAGCATCCTCACTTGGACCCTTTGGCTTGTTAACCTTCTTGAGTTCTGTGGATTGTATTTTGGGTATTCTGTACTTTTTTGATTAATATCCTCTTGAGTACATATCATGTACGTTCTTTTGGGTCTGAGTTATCTCACTCAGGATGATATCTTCTAGTTCTATCCATTTGCCTGCAAAACTCGTGATGTCCTCTTTCTTAATACCTAAATAGTATTCTATTGTGTAAATAAACTATATTTTCTATAGCCATTCTTCCATTATGAGACCATTGTTTTGATTACAATGTGTAGGAGGATTTTTTTTGTCTGGTCCAATCTAACTGGTTTTCTGTAAGTTCAGTATATATTAATCGATAACTTTTTTTAGGTTGGGGAAGTTTTCTTCTATGATTCTGTTGAATATATTTTCTGGTCCTTGGAAGTAGAAGTCTTCACTTTTTTCTATTCCTATTAATTATAGGTTAGGGCTTTGCAGAGTATTCCAGTTTTCTTGGCTATTTTGTGCCAGGGATTATTTAGATTTAACATTTTCTTTGACTCATGTATCAACTTTTTTCTTGTACCTGCCACTCCAGAGATTCCTTCTTCCATCTCTTGTATTCTATTTGTGATGGTTGGGTCTGCTGTTCTTGTTCTTTCCTTAGGGTTTCAAACTCTAGGATTTCCCCCAGATTGTGTTTCTTTTTGCTTCTACATGAAGATGATATCATACAAAGCAAGCAACAAAATTCTATCAGAGAATACCTACAGCTGATAAACAGCTTCAGCAAAATGGGTGAATATTAAATTAACTCAGTGAATCATTAGCCTTATTTTATACAAATGATAAACTTGCAAAGAAAGAAATTAGAAACACCCTTTATAATAACCACTAAAAATATAAAATATCTTTTTTCTAATTCTAACCAAACAAGTAAAAGTTCTCCATGACAAAAACATCAACTCTCTGAAAAAAATGAAGAAGATATCATAATATAGAGATATCTTCTATGTTCATGGGTAGGTAAGATTAACATCATGAACATGACCATCTTACCAAAAGTAATGTACAGATTCAATGCAATCTCCACCAAATTTCAATGCAGTTTTTCACAGAGATTAAAAGAACAATTCTCAAATTCATATGGAAACTAGTAAACCCAGGATAACCAAAACAAAGCTGAACAATAAAAGCATTTTAGGAGCAATCACAACCTTAGGTATCAAGCTATACTACAGAGCAATAGTGTTAAAATCTGCATGGTATTCGTACAGAAACAGAATTGTTGATCGATGGAATAAAATCAAAGACACAAAAATAAACCCACACACCTCTGAACAGTTTACGTTTGATAAAATAGCCAAAATTATAGAGTATAAAAAACAAAGCATCTTCAACAAATCATGCTGATCTAACTGAATGTCTGTATATAGACGAATATTAATAGATCAGTATTTATTACCCTGCACAAAATTCAAGTCCATGTGGATCAAGGACCTCAATATAAAGCCTAATATAATAAATTTCATGGAAGAGAAATGGGAAATACCCTTGAAGTCATTGGTACAATAAACAATTTTTTATACAGAATACCAATGGGTCAGGCTCTAGGACCAACAATTGATAAATAGAATCTCATGAAACTATAAAGGTTCTGTAAGGCAAAGGACACTGTCTATAGCAAAAACCAGCCACCTACAAATTGAAAAAAATATGTCTCTATCACCCCTACACCTGATAGAGGGATAATATCCAAAATTTGTAAAGAACTCAAGAGCCAAACAGGGAATTCTCAACAGAGGCATCTTGAATGGCCCAGAGGCACTTAAAGAAATGTTCAAAGTCCATTGTCATAGTCATCAGGGAAATGCAAATTAAAACAAGTCTGAGATTCTATCTTACACTGTTAAGAATGTTTAAGATTGAAACCTCAAATGTACAAAAACTTGTACAACCACTTTAAATATTAACTTGGCAGTTTCTCAGAAAACTAGGAATAGTTCTACTTCAAGATGCAGCTATACTACTCCTGGGCATACACCCAAATGGTGTTCCACCATTCCACAAAAACTTGCTTAGCTATGTTCATTACAGCCTTATTTGTAATAGCCAGAAACTGGAATCCATCTAGATATCCCTCAGCTTAAGCCTGGATAATGAAAAATGTGGTACATCTACACAATGGAATTAATATTCAACTATGAAAAACAAAGATATCTTAAAGTTTGCAGACAAATGGATGGATCTTGAGAATATTATCCTGAATAAAGTAATTCAATTTTAAAAGGGCATGCATCATATGTATTCACTTATAAATGGATATTAGCTTTAAAATGTACCATACCTCTGCTATACTCCAGAGACCTAAGTAGGCTAAACAGGAAGAAGGGCACACGCCAAGATACTTGAGCCTCACTTGGAAAAAAGAAGGGAATGGTAGTGGAAGGTAGATAGAGGGAGGAAACTGGGTGGGAAAGAGGATTAGCTAGGGAGGGCAGGATGGTATGGACAGATGACCATGTGAATTTGCATCTGATGGGGATGAGGAGGCGTCTCCAGGAAAAGATAGAGATCTGAGACAGGGGAGGCTCCTGAGAATCATTGGGGTTATCTTTATCTATGATTCAGAGCATTGGGGATATTGTGCCTGTGGAGGCCACCTCCTGTGGCCAGACAGGAACCCAGGAAGAGCAATAGGTACACCAACCCACCTACAAAACTTTTGAGCCAAATTTTAACCTGTCTACAGAAATGCAGAAATGGGGAATGAAGCAGAGACTGAAGGAATGACTAACCAATAGCTGGCCTAACTTGAGAAATATCCCATTGGCAAGAACCAATCCCTGACACTGTTAATAGTACTTTGTTTTACTTCCAGATAGAAGTACAGCATGGCAGTGCTCTGAAAGGCCCCACCTATCAACTAACTCAGACAGAGTCATACACCCAGTCAACAGTGGATAGAGCTTGGGGACTATTGTGGAAGAATAGGAGGAAGTATTACAGGCCCTGAGGGGATAGGCACTATACAAGAAGACCAAGAGAATCAACTAATCTGGACCTTCTGGGCTCTCAGAGACTGAACCATCAACCATAGAACATTCATGGGCTTGATCTAGGCCTCACAGCACAATTATAACAGATGTACAGCTTGGTCTTCATGTGAGTCCTAAACAACTGGAACAAGGGCTATCCCTAAAGTTGTTGCTTGTAAGTGGAATATGTTCTTACAGCTGGGCTATCTTGTTCAGTCTTAGTGGGAGAAGTGCTTCCCAGATAGTGACAGGGTTGGGAGATACCCTCAGGGTACCTAGGGATGCCTCTACCTGCTCAGAGGAGAAGGAGAGAGGATAAGGGGGATCTGTTGAGGGAAGAGGTAACTGGGTTAGCAGGATGTAAACTGGAAAAGTAAAAAAATAAATTGTGTGTTTGTGTGTGTGTGTGTGTGTGTGTGTGTGTGTGTGTGTGTGTGTGTGTGAAACTTAAGTGACAGCACATGTTGGGGAGGATATAGAAAAGGAGAAACACTTCTTCATTGCATATAGAATTGAAAACTTGAACATTCACATGGTATCAATCTGGCAGTTTCTCAAAAACTTGGAAATGGTTCTACGTAAAGATCTAGCTATACTGCTCATGGGCATATACCCAAAAGATCCTCCACCATATCACAAGGACATCTGTTCCACTATGTTCATAAGAGCTTTTTTTTGTAACAACCAGAAACTGAAGAGAAAAAACAACAACTAGATGGCCCTCAATCTAAGAATGGATAAAGAAAATGTGGTTCATTTACTGGAATACAACACAGCTATTGAAAGACCCCCAAAGGGAGATCCCCTCTCAAGTCTCAGGATGGCATGCACCCAAGGACTCACGAGAGACCAGTTTGATGTAAACATATGAGGCAGCTTAATATCAGAGCTCTGGGTCAACACATATCTCACTCAAGAGACAGAGGAGCTGACCCAGAGACTCAAAGGTTTAGGGCTTTTACAAGCAAGGGGTGGGGGAAGTGGGAGATTTTCACGTGGGTACACATAATTGGTTGCTTTACATTTTTGAACATCAGCAGGCTGTGCAGGATGATCAGGGCGGATGCTTATCTAGGCTATCAGAACGTTTGGTTAAACTACTTTCTTGGAAGGCCAAGCAGGCTCAAAAGGGGGAAGGGCGGAAGAACACCAGATGGCCCATTATTCATTTGGACATATCTCTGTTCTTTTAATGATGTCCTTGTATACTTTTTATCTTTCATGGTCAGTCAGTTCCTTGCATGATTCAACAGGCCTTTATCCTGTAACTCCACATCCTCTGTAACTAATTAACTGGGCCCAAACCTGCTGACAGGCATTTTTTTTTTAACTATTTAGGTTATGGAAAATGAATCACAGGGCCCTGCTATTCTTATTAGTTTGGGCCTATTTCAAAATTTTCTTTCACTATGAAAAACAAGGACATCAAGAATTTTGCAGAAAAATGAATTGATCTGGAAAATATTATCCTACGTAAGACAAACCAAACCCCAAAGGACATGCATGGTATGTACTCACTGATAAGTGAATATTAACCATAAAGTGAACATTAATTCTTAAATAGTAATGTTTCTTTTAAATTGTGTTACTATCATTTTAATTGTTTTTTTTTTTTCTTTTTTAAAAGGATTTAATCCAGGATTTATTCCACACTCATGATGGTTTTCTGAAATCAGAATACAAGTCATAAGAATAATCTATCAAATAATTTGCTGATACTCTTAAATAACTCAGTGCTGTATGACTATCAACACTTCTGTCCTAGATTAAGCTTAAAAACTCAAACAGCAATTTTATTATCAATAAAAAAAGTTTTATATTCTTAAAAAAGATACTCTATCAAGCTGCTTCATAATTTAAGTATTCTCCATTTATAAAAATTCTTTGAAAGCTTGAGGCTTGAATGCTTCTCAAGTGGCCCATCCTCTCCCAATCACTTGTTAGTAGAGGGTTGCTACAAAGCCAGGCTTTACACATTTTAATACAGTACTTTTAGAATCTGAGGAAGAATTCAAGAGAAAGGGGCAAAGCACACTATAAAAAGGAAAGTAAATTTTCAGCATACTAACAGCATTCCTTTGAGGTTGAATGCTAAAAGGACTTCTGATCAAATCATACCCCAATTTAACCTCTTATAAATTCTAACATTAACTGTGGAGAATGACAACATTAACAAGAGACCAAGGTAATGCACAGGGAACAAGAATGTTAACCCTATAACTGTTGTCTTTATTTATACTGAAAAACACATAATTCTTCTAAAACAAATATCCAAGATCCATTTCCAAAGTCTTTAGCATTCTATTATGAAATGCACAGCCATGCTAACTTCAGTACACAACCATAATCTCACACCTACAAAATAAAAATACAATTAGTGGCAGTTTATTGCCTTATAAAAATTTAACCAACATGACAACCATACCAAAGGAATTAAAACATTTTCAGGATGTTATGTACAGACTGTACATTTTAAAAACAAACAAAAATGCAAGAACAATCTGTGAGGCCCTGGTTCTTTTCATTTAGCTTCAGCCCTCCAACAGCCATGCCCACAGAGAGGTCTGTGGCCAACAGGCCTCAGGCCCTAGAGAGATTTACATGCTAATGAGGTACCTGAAGGCCAGAAGGTGGAGCCAATTAAACATTTTTCTCCAGCCCCTCCCCCTCTCTCCCTCTCTATTAACTCAGGTCTGCCCTGGGTTGTTGGGGGGTTGGGGGGAGGCATGCAGATCTATCCACCATCTGCCATGACATTAAAGCCTGTAAAAAACCCATGAACTTTTTCGTGTTGTAACTACCCATAGCCTGGCGTGAGGAACTCTGCTTCTCCAGCCAATTACCTACACTATCGGGGTACAAAAAGTGCATAACTACTGAACAATCTCAACTTGGAGGTGGGGAATGCAGAATTTAATCAACATTTATAGGATTCAATGTGTTCCAATTTTACAAAATCTTCACACAGTCTCATCATTTTTTATGTTCTTTTTCTTGGCTCTCTGACTCTACACCTTAGCTTTTCTTATGATCCTCTCTGTCTGACTGGTCCCTGCTATCACAATGATTTCTCTTGTGGGAATGGTCTTGACTCCTGCTGTGCTTTCTAGACTTCTCTCAGCTAGGGCTGTGTTCTTGTTTTCTTTTTTCAACACTGCCAGTTATTCCTTGACTTTTATTTTCTTAAAACTGTTTCAAGGACAGGAAGGAGGGAGTGGGTGGGTGGTGGCACATTCTCATAGAAGCAGAAGGAGAAGGGATGGGATAGGGGGTTTCTGGTTGGGAAGAAATGGGAAAAGGTGATAACATCTGAAATATAAATAAAATATCCAATAAAAGTGGTTTTGTATGTTGTATTTTACTTAAATTTCTCGTTCATTTACTCTATCTCAACCCTGCTATATACATGGCTATATGCTCTTCTAAATTATGGTCTTCATTGTTACTGCTTGTGTATATGCATATATGTAGTTTCTAAATGTAACTTTTTTAGTCCATATTATGTTATTTGTATATGTTTTCAGGGCTGACCATTTACCAATGATCAAGCAATTATTGCTCTTGTTACTTGGTAGGGTCACCTTCCCTGATCCTGACAATGGTCTTTTTTTTTTTTTAACTTTCCTAGAGTCATTAGTTATTATAGGCTATCCATTAACCCACAGAGCTCAGAATTTCATTTTTTTCTTTACCACTAATTAATATTTCAGTCTTTATGTATCATATTTTTATTGCTCCTATTCACTTTGCTTCTATTTCCTGAATATTGTGAGTGTAACTTCAATAACGAGAATGAGAATAGTAGGCATTCTTGTATTCTTGTATTATTCTTTACTACAGTGGTAATACTTCAACCCTTTTCTGCTCTTAGGATAATGATGGCCGTGCATATCTTCTCTATAGCTTTTATTATGTTGAGATGTGTTCTCTCTATCCCGAAATTCTCTAAGACTTTTACTCTGAAAACATATTGGCTTCTGTCAAACCTTTCTTCTGCACCTATTTAGATAATCTAATAATTTTTGTTTTGAAGTTCATTTATGGATTACTACAATTATTAACTTGAATATTTTGAATTCTTGCATTTCAGGGTTAAAGGCAACTAATTTGGTCATGTGAATACTTTTTATGTATGTCAATATTCCCTTTGCGATTCAAATCTATGTTTAGTAAAGATATTGGCCTGTAGTTTTCTTGTTTGTGTCTTTAATTGGTTTTGTTATTCAAGTGATGCTAGCCTCTTAGAAGTTTTGAAGTGTGCCTTCTCTATTTCTTTTGAATTGATCAAAAGTATAAGCAATAGATCTTACTTGAACATCTGGTTTAATTCTACTTTAAATATATCTGTTTCTGTACTTTTCTTAAGTGTAAGGCTTTTTAGTTTTATATTAACGTGCTCATTCATTATGAATCTATTTAGCCTGTTGAATTCTTCTTTGTTTAATTTTCATGGTTTAACTGTACATAGAAAATTATACATTTAGTTTAAATTTTCCAGCTTCATAGAGTACCAGTTTTAAAATATCTCCTTATAATATTCTTAATTTCTTTGTTGTCTAGCAATGTTCCCTGTACATTTCTTGCTTTGTTAATTTGGGTACTCTTTTACTTTATTTTGGTTATCTAGGAAACAAATATAAAGTAAATACAGAAAACACTATATCAGGCTAAAAGGAAGGATGGGCATAGCAAGGGGACTGTGGAAAGACATAAATCTATAATTATTAAAACAGGTAATTTCTTTCTGAGATTTCTAAATATCTGGCAAATTTTAGGAAAACTCAGTAAATAATTTTAATTTACTATTAATTTTTAAATTATCACCAGTATGTATGTCTGTCATCATAATTATTTATGATATACTATTATCCTAAAGTAAGGTGTAGAGGTGATTTAGAAGCCAACTTCTTGACATTAAAAGACAAACTTATTTAAAAACAGATGATTGTGTCCAACGATGCAAATATTCTTGATTATTTATTTTTACTGAATGAAAATATATTCAAAAATAATGAATTACTAAGGACCAACTTAGAGTGTTTCAAATGCTTAAGCATAGGCAAACATTGAAAAGCAAATTTTAAGTAATGTATTTATATTTGTGTAAATTAAAGAATAATAAAATTTCTACAAGTAAAACTGCCAGTAGGAACAAAAGTCAATTTTCTTTATATCTTTGATCATAGAATTTATCATAAAAGGAATTAAGAGGTTAAGCCACAACCTAAGAATAACATGAAGAATTTGTTATAGAAAATGAAATACTTGTTGCTGTTTAGCAGCTAGGCTTGAAACATCAATAAATGAACAAAGTGATGGTAGAACCTATCAAAAGTTTTTTTTTTTTTCAAAGTACATTCAACATAAAATGTTAGAATAAAGGAAGTTTAGAGTATTGTTGCTACATTCTTGAAGATATTAAGGCAAGGTTATACAAATATAGTCATGAAGTATTTCCCAGAACATTTGAAGAAATCACAGTATAAAAAAAATAAAATATGAATGAGGAACTATAGAAATACTGAATTAAGAGTGGATACGTGGATTGTATTGCATAAAAATTATAACTTTAAAATAGAATTATTAACTATCAAAAATACAGTACTCTAAATACTCTATAAAATAGACTGAGAAAGAGAGAAAGAGAGAGAGAGAGAGAGAGAGAGAGAGAGAGAGAAGGAGAGAGAAAGAATTATCAGGAATTGATATCAGAACTGAAGCTCCTGAAGTACAGAATTTTGCTCATATAGAGTAAGGAAATAGAATGTGTATGGTTTTTTACAATCTTTTTCTTAGAGGTAAAAATCAATACTCATTTTTTTTCTTTGCTTATTCTTGAATCTCATTGGAATGAAAATACCTCTCTCTATTTATGTTTACAGTTGTTGTTCCTTCATCCTACATTGCTTTTAGGATGGCTATTTGAGTTGTTATAATGGCTTGTGACAGAGAATTAAAGATGAGGATGGGGGGCAGGCATGGTATGTTTAATGTTTCTCTTGTCTAAAAATGTGAATTCTCAGATGTCTTCATTAAACAAATTACTCTATTTAACTTCATACTCTATACAATTCATCTCCCTTGAGACATGAAGAACACAAAGGAGTGAGAATGTTTCTTTTATTTTGTAATATGTACACATTAACTAAGAAAAATGAAAGTATCTTTTCCATGCAAATATTCTATTTCCATGTTTTAATGTGTCCCTTAAAGAATGGCTAGTTTTATAGGCAAAAATATCAGGAAACATACTTAGAATACCTCCAATGAACAGTCTTTGAAGATATTAAATACATAAAAATATTCATTATTACAAAGAGAAATGCATTATATTTTTATATACCTGGAGTCATTTTAAGGAAGAAAAAGGAGTTGAAGGACACTTTGACAGTTATATATTTAAGAAATAAATACATAATTATAACCTAAAAATATGAATACAACCTTCTCCATTCCCATAAAGTTACTTGTGCAATTTCAGAACTGACCACTTGATACTGGATAACCAATTTGGGCACTCTTTTCTCGTGTATGACATTCCTTATATGGCTAGTTTTTTTCTGGAGTTGTGGCTTTATGATCTCTCCCTTTCATGTTAGTATATATATGGATGTCATCTTGTTCATGTCTTGTTTAGGCAGGCACATTGATGAGACTGTATAAGAGCATCTCCTCTGACATTTCTAGGAGATGAACTCTTATAGCAAACTTCTTGTTCCTCTGGCTCTTAAATCTTATCTCTTCAACAGTGTTCCCTGAGCCTTAGATGCTGGAGTTGTGTTATAAATGTATCAGCTGGGACTGAATACCTAAAAGTCAACTGAGAATTTCTGTAGTAATATTTGTGTCTTTCAAGTAGATATATTTCTGGTGATAGGTGAGACATATTCATCTGTGTACATGAGGATAAATATTTAGAATATGATTAGGAATTACAGTGGCTTAGTTACATGTTGATTGTATGCTTTTCTTCATGATCCATATCACTATACTTGGGTACTTGGCTAGGTTTCTAGTACCAGGCATGTACTTGAAAAGAATGCCTTGAGTATAATAATTAGTCTTCTAGGTAAAAGAAGAAGATGAATAGACAGAAATGGTATAATATATTTTTAAAAATGGTCAGGCATTGTGGATATAAAACATATATTTTAGAGGCAGGTGGATAAATGTGAATTCAAGGATAGCCTAGTCTACATAGCTAAACCTTGTGCCAAGAACAACCAAATAAAACCCCAATAAAGTATGGCCTTAAATGGAATGAATGACTTCCATTTAAAACCTGAACTTTTATTAGATTTGAAGTACTGGAAGGAAGTACCAAATTATATGTCTTTGTTCAAAGTAGTCTATGTGATGAAGAGCATAGAAGAATTAAGAAATGGTTAATAGTCTACATCAGAAGCTGTTTTAGACCATAGCAGAGAAATTTTATTATAAATATATTTATTCATTTTTAAATTTTCATGCAATATATTTTGACCATATTCTTTTCCTCCCCCATCACTATATCTTCAATCAAGGACCCTCACCCAACTTCATGTTCTTCCTCTGTTGGGGGGCAGAGTCTCTTTGTGTAGCCTTGACTGTGCTAGAATTCACTCTGTAGATCAGGCTGGCCTCTAACTAGTAGAGATTCACCTTCCTCTGTCTACAGAGTGGTGAGGTTTAAAGGCATAGGCTACCATAATTGGGCTCTGTTTCAGAAAATTATGGCATGCTTTTATCAAACAGTAGAATCTGGAATTTTAGGAGAAATCACTGCCTTAATGGGGCAGACTCGTGTTCAAACAAACGTTTTCTTTTCTTTTCTTTTTTTTTTCTTTTCTTTTCTTTCATTTCTTGTTTTTACTGTAGAGGCAGAAATGAAAGTAATCACCCTGTGAGAAATATATTTTTCTTTATGTAACTTCTTTGCTACTTGCCCTTGGGCAAAAGGAGTACAACTTGCTCTGGTATTTGTTTTACTTTTTTTTTCCTTTGTGATGTTCAGTTAGCAACATAAGGACATAATTTGTGGCAGAGGAAGTTTGTTATCACCTATGCCCAGTTCATAAGATGACCTGAATTAGAACATATAACTTGGTCAGGAGTGATTTACTCTGTTGACTTTTGTCTACACTCTTATGTCTGTGCTGACTCTTTCTCCTCTGACAGAAATATGTATCTCTTGTGCCTTCTGAAATGTTTGCTTCAACCATCTCATCAATCCCATGTATATCACTTCTCTCACTATTCTCATTTTCTGATACCTGCCGCATAAAATTGCATACAACTGCCCATTCAGTGACCTGCTCACAATGCTCTCACAGCTAATTCCTAAAGTTGACGGTTCTCAGAGACAAGTGACTTTGGTCATTTTTTGTGTTTTATACTCTCACTTCATTAAAAGAAGTATTCAATAATTTTGGCTTAAAGCACTAAAAGTCAAAGCCATACTGAGTTAACACAAACAAGAAATATAAGTGTAGTTATTTCACAAAGATGCAATCTCAAAGCTACTGAACTTTCTTAAGATGCCTTACCAGTATTACGCTTTGGTAATATGCTTCAGAGTGAAGAAGATTCTCTACTACAGGAATGATATTCAGATTACAGGTCATCTCTATAAGCTGTGTTTCTTACTTGAATGAAATTTGGACATTTTCTTTCGTTTGCCTCTAACTTACTACCTCCTATACTCCTACAACATAAGGAGCTTATTGGTATGGTATTGTTTTTTGTGGAATTAAGACTCCAAATTAGGGACCAGTAAAGAAGCATGTCTACATTAGTACATTTTCACAAATGTATTTCAGAAATGCAAACGTTCCAGCATTAGAATCTTGTTAGCAGACACCACACATCTGCAAACCAACACCTGAAGACAAAAATCATTGACAATTTCTAAACTTTCATCAACCAGGAATATCTTTATTTTCATGACCCTTTCTTAAATGACTAACACATGACAAAATCTTACACCTGGAAACTGCATTCACAAGTCATGCATAGCTCTGAGAACTGTAAACTTGCCATGATGGTGTTATGTGCCAGAACACAGTACAAAAGAAACTTACCCTATTCATGAAAATAGAGTCACAGAGCCCATTCCTGTATGCTACCAGAAAAGATGAGAATAATTGCTCACCCCTACTTCTATATTACAGTGTAATCAATAAGCAATGTTTTTTGTAATAGTCTATATTATAAATTCTCTTCAGTACCTTTCTAACTACTTACTGATTTTCAATCACCACATTTCTCACTTTTAATTATATTTTTTGAAATTTTTGAGTTTTTTGTTTAATCACTATCTTTTTGAATACTAAAAGAAGGGTCTTCCTTTGAGATCGTAACTGAACCTCCAAGTAGAAGAGGGAAAGAGTTTCAGTGTCTTTCCAAGCTACCTCAAAGAATAGCTTCTCGCTAATTGCTTTTATTCTAATTCCAGAAAACTTATAAATTGCTAAGTGGTTCCAAGAACTAAAAACCTAAAACCTCTAAAGTTGTTATACTTTTAGTAATTTTGAAAATAACAAGTCTACTAAGAAATTGAGAGAAATGAACCTCTATATTCTAAGATGAGTCAGTGACCTGGGATGGTGGATGCTCCCAGGAGTCAATGCTGTTTACTTTAGCTGAAATGCATAGCAATAGGAATATGAAACCTAAAAAGGCTACCTCCTGTAATGAGAGAGGAACCCTTGTGGAGAGATAAGGACACCAACCCACCTACAAAACTTTTTACACAAAAATTGTCCTGTCTACAACAAAGGCAGAAACACAGATGGAACTGAGACTGAGGGTATGGCCAACCAATAGACCATCCATCTTGAGACCCATTCAATGAGCAAGCACCAATCCCTGACATTATTAATGATACTTTATTATGCTTGTAGACAGGAGCAAACATGTATCTATCCTCTGAGAGGCTCCATCTAGCAGCTAACTGTGTTTCAGTTAGTATAGAGATCCACAGCCAAATATTGGACAGAGCTTGTGGACTCCTATAGGGGATTTGGGGAAATAATTGACTGTCCAGAAAGGGGAACAAACTCCACAGGAAACAAACATAGTTAACTAACCTGGATCCTATGGGGCAATCAGACACTGAGCCACCAACCAAAAAGCATATATGGCCTTGACTGAGGCCCCTGGCACATACGTAGCAGATGTGTACCTCAGTCTTGTCATGGGTCCCCAACAACTATAACAGGACCTGGCTGTGGGATCCATTTCCCTAACTGGGCTGTCTTGTCTGGCCTAAGTAGGAGAGGATTTGCCTAGCCTTGTGGAGACTTGATATGCCTGAGTGAGGGAAATGACTTACCTCAGAAGAGACTAGGAGGAAGTTGGGTGGGGGAGGGTATTTGTGAGGTGTGAACCTGAAGTGGGGTCAGCAATTGGGATGTAAAATGAATAAATAAATAAATTTAGTCAGAAAACCAAGAAATTAAAAAGTGATAGGTAAATACAAATGGTAATTACTCAAATGATTACACACACACACACACACACACACACACACACATACACACACATACACACACATGCACACACACACAGCCAACTCTCTTATTCTTATACATTTTTCCAAATAATTGATTACATTCAAAATATAATAAGGACAGATATTTGTCACATGCATTATTAGAAAACTATTATAATTATTTAAACAAACATAGCAGAGTATGCTACTTACATAAACACAGATATCACTTTTGGTAGCCAATATATTTTCTAATTCAATCTTCATGTAATTACTCTGTTCATATTTAACATAGTTACTATTGAAACGAATCTATTTAAACTTTACAATAAGTAAGTGGTAGAAATAAGTGACATTCCCATCAGTGTGCAAAATTGATGTATAAACTAATATAGTCATTCACAGACATAATGAAACAACAAGAAGAAAGAGGATAATAAGGATAAAGGAAATGAAAGCAGAAACGTAAAAATAGAAAATGAGTTAAGATAAAAGAAAATAGATCAAGGTTTTAAAAGAATGAAACAACTTTTCAGAGTGTCTCTAGTTATTACATAACTAAAAGTAAGGTGGACAAAATCCTTTCAAATTCCTATCTATCATAAGTTTCATCAATTAAAATGTGTTCAAAATTCAGTTGTTATTTTTAACATTGGGATAGTGAACATATGCTTTATGAACAGGCACTCAATGTCAAGTTCTATCTGTCCATTCCAAGTTACTGTTTTCCTTTCAAAAATTACATAAAAGAGAGAAAACATCTTAAGGCAATGTTGCCAGATGAGTAGATTCAAATGTTTAAAAAAGAAAACACATTCCTGATACAGTGATAGCTGTATTACTGTAGTGATTTCCCTACATTGTTGCATTAGAAAATACAAGTATAAGTAAACTTTGTTGAAAATATTAATATTCAACCAATCCATTTTAAATGTTTAATGTAATCTTTATTGTCTGTGTACATACATGTGAGCCTATGAATGCCATAGGTAGGATGCAGGTGGAGGTCAGAGGACCAACTTTGTGAAGTTGATTCTCTGATTCCACCTTTACACAAATACCAGTTATTAGGTTTATGTTACCAGCCTTGAGCTGCAAGCTCTTTATGTGCTCAACCATCTCATCTTCCCTCAAGCAATATACTTTGAGAAAAACCAGATTAGTTTCTATATAGGTTCTGTAGATAAACTTCAAAACATCAAAAATGTCTTTAAAATTTACATCAAACTTTTATATTTCTTCATAAACTTTAGGTAGAAAAAAAATTAAAAAATAATTGATTGGTTTTTAGGAAGAAATCAATTAAAATATGTACAAAAACAAAACAATGAGAATAGTAGAAACTTCAAATATCCAGGGAAGAAAAGTCTCTGCATATTGGTATTCATTATAATTTATTGCCTTTCCTTTGATATCAGCAATGCATCAAGGACAAAATGTAACTCTTCTAAGGAGTCTTACTAAGGCTCCCTTTACATCCTTGTTTCTCAAGCTGTAGATGAAGGGATTCAACATGGGGGTGACAACAGTGTACATTATTGAGGTGATTGTGTTTCTCTTGGATGAATGGGCTACTGCAGAACTGAGATGAACTACAAATCCTGTCCCATAGAACAAGGATACAACACAGAGGTGAGACCCACAGGTGGAAAAGGCTTTATACTTGTTTCTAATGGAGGACATTTTCAATAAGGCAGAGACAATGTGAAAATAAGAGAAAGCTATTCCAATGACAGGAAACATACCTAACACTGCAGTAACCAAATACAGAAAAATGTTATTTATGTGGGTATCAGAGCGAGCCACCCTGAGAAGCTCAGTGAGTTCACAAAAGAAATGTGGGATTTCAGTGCTAGTGGAGAAGCTCAGTTGTTTCATCAATAACATATGAATCAGGGAGACCCAGAACATAATGATCCAAGATAAAAGAACTAGAAGACCACAGATTCGAGGGTTCATGATAACTGTGTAGTTAAGTGGGTGGCAGATGGCCACAAAACGATCATAGGCCATGATGGTCAGAAGAAAATTATCCATTCCAAGAAAATTATTAAAAAAATATACTTGAATAAGGCACTCTGTGTAGGATATTTCCATGGTGTGCATGTAAATGTTCACCAGCATTTTGGGAATGGTAGTAGAGGTTAAACAAATGTCGACAAATGACAGGTTGCAAAGGAAAAAGTACATGGGGGTGTGAAGGTGGGAGTCACAGCTGGTGACTAAGACAATGAGGAAATTTCCAAGCATGGTAACCAGGAACATGGACAGGAATAGTACAAAAAGAACAGATTGAATTTTAGGATCTTCTGAAAGGCCAATAAGGAGGAATTGTACTATGGTTGTATGGTTCTCTGCTTCCATGCAGGTTGTTTGTTTTCTGAAAAGAGGAGGAAATAAAAGGATGCCCATTAAATGATCAGGTGTTAATTCTATCAGCCTTGTCCCTGGGATAAAGACATTTTTCTCTATATGGACTTATACAGAGTAATATGACCTTCATAAGCAAGAATCAATCAGTTCTTTTGCAATGCTTAATTATTAAGTCGTTTGTTAAATAAATAAAAATGTCTATTTTATTATCAACTCAATAATTTTAATTGTTTTTTATATATCTAAAGACAAGATGTGTTGTGTTTGTTTTTTGTGTGATTTTATATGGCTCATCCAAAGTAATAGATGTTGATCATATATTTTTCTTTATGTTCTCTATATCTTTTTACTTTATATTGCTATCATAAGGACTATATAGTTTTTAAATTGAAATATGTGTTTTGTTACCTGACACATCATCATTATACAGTAGTTATCTTGCTGAGACTTTGCTTTTCTTTCCCTTTTACACATGTGGTAAACTTTTTGTTTATATACAGAATTAACATATTTTAGTGAGTTGTGACATGAAAGTTATATGGGGATGAGTTAAAGGAATGGGAGGAAAATAAAAGAGAATATTTGTTATAAACAAGATAAAAGTACATGGTACACACAAATGTCACAGTGAAATCATATCTTTCTTACAATTTATATGCATCACTAAAATTAGCATGCAGTCGTTGATAACATTTCTATTAATATCTAAAATGTAAATGAGGCTAATCAGTAAAGATAATATCATAATTTTGTGAATGTTGATTAGAAATTTCTTGTTTGATATATATTTTTCTGTGTACAGCATAAAGCAAGAATTTAATACTGGGAATCTTGAGTACTATTTTCTGTGACTTGGCACATGAAAACACTAACAAAACAGTTTTGTGAACTTGATGAAATTATTTTTATATTCTATACTACAATTATCTTTATTGGAAAGCAGGAACACTAAATATGCATATATACTAAGGTTGAAGAGCAAAATAAAAGGATATGAAATAATTTTCTACTATACTTCCTGAGACTAAATGCCTATTCTGGAAGCTTATCATTGAAGAATGTTGCCCTTGAATTGAGGCGGACATTGTGAGTGGAATTATGATGATTATAATTCTAATATTCAGTTACCATTGTGATTAAAATACAACATTTCCAAGTAATGAGTTTGCCTACAATACCCTTTTACTTACAGAAGAAATTTTGAGGAATGCTTCCAAGAAGATAAAAATATGCGGAGTAAATAACTATAGTAAATAAACAAAATGCACACCATTAAACATAAAAAGTATATATATTATTGGTGATGTTTATGTTTTTAATTGAGGATAAGTTACCTGGAAAAAAAAAAAAAAGAGTGTCTGAATAAGTCCTTGAGATTAAAAGGCAAAGATTTGTATGATCTGAAGAGAAGCCAGAAAATTTGCTATGAAACTAATCATCATTATGATACTTACTGAGTTGCCCCAATCCAAAAAAAGAAGAAAATCTATAGAGAAAACATATATACATAAAAGGTCACTCTGAAATAGAAATATTTTATTTGTGAGAAAAATGTGTCACTGTTAATTATTAAGAAAGAATAAATACTTTGGCAGAAAAAAATACAATATATTGTTTCCCTATATGACAGCTGGCTTGTTTAGGAGGAGATCTGAGAGGCTAGCATGAAATAACCAAAGAAAGAAGGGCAAGAATCTGTAAATCAGTAGTTTCCTGTAAGCTTTTATTTTATATCCCTCTTACACTGGTAAATCCATAATTATTTTGATCCTACAATAGCACAACCAACTTCTCAAATGTGTTTAGGCTGCATCTATAGCAGACAATATTATTATAAAGTTTATCAATTTTATCTTAAAATTTGTGATTTCTGGGAATTCAAATGGTTACAGTTATGTGTGCTGAACATAGGTCACATATTTGAAATATAAAGCACATCAGTCTCAAACTCTCCACACAGACAATGTAAGTTTCACACAAACATCCAAATACATATAAGACAAATAAACATATATTGCAAGTATAATAAATGTTAGTTTCAAATTTGTGACATGAAGGATGTGTTCCAGATTACCACTCTGAATACAAATACATTTGTATAAAAAATATGTAGAAATAAGTAGTTTATTTAGTTAAATTAAATATATGAAACCAAGATTTAAAGAAGAGTAACTGAGAGCAACTCTGGGGATATCAGCCTTTTAAAGATAAATATGTTATCTCTCATAATTACTGAGAAACAACCATAATTCATACCTCCACATATAAAGTTAACTAAATAAATAAGAAAATGAAGTACCATTTTTCAGCCTAATACATCATGGCTACTTTTAATCATATACAATAAGAGATACTACATGAAATCTCTGAAGTATTTGTTAAGTCTATAAATGTGTCAAAGTAACTTCCCCCAAGTTCAATTGATATATTCTTAGACATTTAAATGGGCTTGCAATATGAGAAATGAAAATTGTGCTGACTGTTTAATATCACCGAGAATGATAGATATGTGGTAGATATAAAAGTGATCTCGCCACTACAACTTGAATGAAGATTATATTAGTCAGTAAGTACAGTTATACCAACATGTAATAATAGCCTCAAAGTTTCTGAAAAATATATACTCTGCATAATTCATAAGGGGTACATATTGAATAGTTAACAAGTATATGAATTTTTAACATAATTCTAAAGGAGCTTACCTTGCATTAAAGGATGGGAAAAGTAAAGATTTTCCAGGAAATAATTCTTATTGGAAGATACTCTACATTTTAAAAAAAAAAATGGGAAAAACAAATGGTGATAGTTGGGTAGACAATGTTTGTGGAAACTATAGTTTTGTGACATAGAATGCTATGAAAACTAAAGTTTTTGTATCATACAAAGATATTACCTTCATAGGGTTACAGTCTTAAGTTATACAGGATTGTGATATCCTCACTGGTGTAAAACTGAAGTTGAGTACCCATATCATCTCCTCCACTTACTCTCTATTTACCCTGATCGAGAAGCATCAACTTTTGTACTGTTGTCACTAAAGGTTGTTTTCTTTATAATACATAGGAAACTTAACGTATGTTTTTCACAAAATTGAAAAAAAAAGAAAATTACAAGTAAAGACCATTATCACTTTCTTAGTTTGAATTGTCAAAGCTCCTAATTAAAATAAAAGTTCTATTTTCTTTCCTTCTCTAAACAGCCCCAGTACCCTAGGGTATAAATAAGGTAACAGAGTAGAAATGTTCAGTAAAGTATGTTTACTCCATGGGATGCAAGGTAGATATTTTAATTTCCTCAAAAGACAGACACTATTAATTGCTTTTCATGTTAGAAATTATTCCCTAGAGAAAGTATAGCCTATGTCTTAAGATCCAATTTTACCAAATATCTCTTCTGGTAGTCTCCTGATATACTTCAAGGATCATATAAATTATTTTAGATCCAAATTTTATTGAAAATTAAATACTTTTAGTAATTTCTGTTTTTCAAGTTTTAATTTTACTTGAGTGTTTATGATATCTAAAAAATACAGTCTAGAACTTTTAAGCTAAGGCTACCATACTTATTTCCTTGGTGTAATTCTTCATTATCTTAATTTTTTAATTCAGAAAGCAGTAATCACTAATTTTTATTACCATATTAAAATAATTCTACTTTATTATATTATATTATATATTATAATTCTATTCTATTCTATTATATAATATATAATGTTATATTATAGTTTTATTTATATGGATTTCTGTATCCCTCACCATCATTTTTTTTCAAATCCGGCTTCTCAAGTATGGTAGTCTCTGACAAGTTATGTCACATTCTCTAATTCTAAAGATAATACAGTATTAATTTATATACATTTTCCAAGTTAATAGCATCTGAAAGCAAACAAGAGCTTCTATTCTTATATCTTGTGTAGAACTTTATGACACAAATAACACCAAGAAACATGAAATATAATTCAATATTTTCCAAGGGAACAATTCATTAACAACATAATGATTATACATTTACATACACCAAATGCCAAAATAGTCCCATGTATAAAGGAAACATTACTATAGGTAAGAAAGAGACATTTCTCAGGTAATAATAATGAGGAACTTTCTGAAAGCAGTAGATCCCTTGCTTTTATTCTGAAGCATTTTATGTCCAGGTGACTTGAATACAGTCTGACATATTCTACTTCCCTAAAATTTACATTCAATTTTAGCTAACAATAATCAGGTTCAACAATTATATGTTGAAACACCTAAAACTGAATAGAAAGTAATTACTACATATTCTGAAGTTGCCTCTTTAAGTATTTTGTTACAGTGAGGTAAAGTGTGACAAACACATCAAATGCAATACGTTTTACAATAATACTGTAAAGAACAAACAAGAAAAGGAGATTAGAGTTCAGTAATAGAGTGCCTGCTAAGCATACACAAGATTCTTGGTTCAATCTTTAGTATTAAAAATAAAAATAATCAGATCTGCTCCCTTGAGGAAACTGCGTCAGGTGGCGGCATCCTAGCCAGGTCACGAACCGCAGAGCTGCAGGTAGGAGCACCTGCACACCGCTCTAGGCCACAGAAGCACAACTGGCAGTAGGGAGCCCCCAGAGTGCACCTGGCATCCAGAACCTGCCCCTGTGGAAAACCACACCCCTTCCGCCCCTTGCCCAGTTCCCAGTGGATGGAGCAGCCACACAGCTGATCTGCTCTCCTGAGGAAAATGCATCTGGTCCAGCAGCATCCTAGCCAGGTCACAGACCGCAAAGATGCAGCCAGGTCATGAACTGCAGAGTTGCAGAGCAGGGGACACCATATCATGAAGAATCCTAGAGGAGCAACTACACTCAGAGCAGCAAACACCTAGATGGTCTAATACTGAGGAGACACCATATCCTGAGATATCCTAGAGGAGCCACTGTACCCAGAACAGCTCAGGATCATAGAGACATCCAGACCCTGAGGAGTTCTGACACAACCAAGATAACTGGAAAGGCAGACTCCAGTCAAAACCAGTGAGTGCGAGTAGCACTACAGCTAACCAAATGGCAAAAGGCAAGCGTAAGAATGTAAACAACAGAAACCAAAATTACTTGGCATCACCAGAATCCAGTTCACCCACCATAGCAAGTCCGGATCACCACATCACACCAGAAAAGCAGGACTCAAAATTAAAATCATTCCTCATGACAATGATAGAGGACTTTAAAAAGGACATAAACAACACTCTCAAAAGAATTTGAGGAGAACACAGGTAAATAGGTAGAAACCCTTAAAGAAATGCAAGAAAACACAAGCAAACAGGTGAAGGAACTACACAAAACCATCCAGGATCTAAGAATGAAAGTAGAAACAATAAGGAAATCCCAAAGGGAGACTACCCTAGAGATAGAAAACCTAGGAAAAAGATCAGGAGTCATAAACGCAAGCATCACCAACAGAATTCAAGAGATAGAAGAGAGAATCTCATGCACAGAAGATACCATGGAAAACATAGACACAACAGTCAAAGGAAATGTGAAATGCAAAAAGCTCCTAACACAAAACATCCAGGAAATCCAGGACACTATGAGAAGACAAAACCTAAGGATAATAGGTATAGATGAGGGGGAAGACTCCCAACTTAAAGGGCTAGTAAATATCTTCAACAAAATTATAGAGGAAAACTTCTCTAACCTAAAGAAAGAGATGTCCTTAAATATACAAGAAGCCTACAGAACCCCAAATAGACTAGACCAAAAAAGAAATACCTCCCGTCACATAATAATCAAAACATCAAATATACAAAACAAAGAGAAGATACTAAAAGCAGTAAGGGAAAAAGGCAAACTAACATATAAAGGCAGACCTATAAGAATTACACCAGATTTCTCACCAGAGACTATATAAAAGCCAGAAGATCCTGGACTGATATCGTACAGGCCCTAAGAGAACACAAATGCCAGCCCAGACTACTATACCCAGCAAAACTCTCAATCAATATTGATGGAGAAACAAAAATATTCCATGACAAATCAAAATTTACACAATATCTTAACATAAATCCAGCACTTCAAAAGATAATTGGTGGAAAACTCCAACACAAGGAGGGAAACTACAACCTAGAAAAAGCAAGGGCGGTGGAAGCTAGGTAATGAGAGAGAAAGAGAGAGAGAAAGAGAGAGGGGGAATGGAGGCAGAAGTTCACGTGTCTCCACCAGTCATAGATAGTTTACATAGCTAGGTTGGGTATTAGGTTACACTTCTGATTGAGCATTACCATACTTATAAAGACTTTGATTAACATTTAAAAATTGTATAAAAGCCAAATGGAAAAGGGGGCACGGGATAGGGGTTTTCTAGGGAGGGGAAGTGGGGAAAGGGATTGGCATCTGAAATGTAAATAAAATATCCAATAAAAAAAGCAAGAAAGTAATCCCCCAACAACACTAAAAGAAGGTAGCTGTACAACCATAACTCCACTGCCAATAACAAAAACAACAGGAAACAACATTCATTTTTCTTTAATATCTCTTAATAGCAATGGACTCAATTCTCCAGTAAAAAGACATAGACTATCAGAATGGATACATAAACAGGACCCAACATTTTGCTTCATACAAGAAACGCACCTTTGTGAAAAAGACAGACACTACCTCAGAGTAAAAGGTTGGAAAACAATCTTCCAAGCAAATGGCATCAAGAAACAAGCTGGAGTAGCTATTCTAATATCAAATAAAATCGTTTTTCAACTAAAACTAATCAAAAAAGATAAAGAAGGACACTTCATATTCATCAAAGGAAAAATGTACCAAGAGGAACTAGCAATTCTGAACATCTATGCCTCAAATGCAAGGGCACTCACATACATAAAAGAAACTTTACTAAAGCTCAAAGCATACATTGCATCTCACACAATAGTAGTGGGAGATTTCAACACCCCACTCTCAGCTATGCACAGATCATGGAAACAGAACTAAACCGAGACACAATGAAACTAACAGAAGTTATGAACCAATTGGACTTAACTGACATCTATAGAACATTTCATCCTAAAACAAAAGAATATACCTTTTTCTCAGCACCTCATGGTATCTTCTCCAAAATAGACCATATAATTGGTCACAAAACAGGCCTCAACAGATACAAAAAGATTGAAATAATCCCTTGTACCCTATCAGAACACCATGTACTAAGACTCATCTTTGACATGGACAAAAACAACAGAAAGCCCACATACACGTGGAAACTGAACAATGCTCTACTCAATGATAACTTGGTCAAGGAAGAAATAAAGAAAGAAATTAAAGACTTTTTAGATTTAAATGAAAATGAGAACACATCATACCAAAATTTGTGGGACTCCATGAAAGCAGTACTAAGAGGAAAAAAAAATCATAGTTCTAAGTGCCCACAAAAAGAAAATGGAAATAACATACATTAACAACTTGACAGCACACCTGAAAGCATTTTAGAACAAAAAGAAGCTAATATACCCAAGAGGAGTAGACGGAGGAAATAAACTCAGGGCTGAAATCAATCAAGTTGAAACAGACAGAACTATACAAAATATCAACAAAACCAGGAGCTGGTTCTTTGAGAAAATCAACAAGATAGACAAACTCATAGCCAGACTAACCAAAGGGTGCAGAGACAGTACTCAAATTAATAAAATCAGAACTGAAAAGGGAGACATAACAACAGAAACAGAGGAAATTTAAGAAATCATCAGATCCTACTACAAAGGCCTATACCCAACAAAATTGGAAAATCTGGATGAAATGGACAATTTTCTAGATAGATAGATACCAGGTACCAAAGTTAAACGAGGAGCAGATAGACCATCTAAACAGTTGCATAACCCCTAAAAAAGTAGAAGCAGTCATTAAAAGTCTCCCCAACAAAAATGTCCGGGACCAGATGGTTTTAGTGGAGAATTCTATCAGACCTTCCAGTAAGACCTAATACCAATTCTCTTCAAACTATTCCACAAAATAGAAACAGAAGGAACAATACCCAATTCGTTCTATGAAGTTACAATTACATTCATACCTAAGCCTCACAAAGACCCAACAGAGAACTACAGACCAAACTCTCTTATGAATATTGATGCAAAAATACTCAATAAAATTTTCACAAACCGAATCCAAGAACACATCAAAACAATCATCCATCATGATCAAGTAGTCTTTTTCCAAGGAATGCAGGGTTGGTTTAATATTTGGAAATGCATCAATGTAATCCATTACATAAATAAACTCAAAGAACAAAACAACATGATCATCTTACTAGATGCTGAGAAAGCATTTGACAAAATTCAACATCCCTTCATGTTAAAAGACTTGGAAAGATCAGGAATTCAAGGTCCATACCTAGACATAGTAAAAGCAATATACAGCAAGGCAGTAGCCAACATCAAACTAAATGGAGAGAAACTTGACGCAATCCCACTAAGATCAGGGACTAGACAAGGCTGTCTACTCTCACCCTACCTATTTAATATAGTACTGGAAGTCCTAGATAGAGCGATCAGACAACAAAAGGAAGTCAAAGGGATACAAATAGGAAAGGAAGAAGTCACAATTTCACTATTTGCAAATGATATGATAGTATACTTAAGTGACTCTAAATTTTCAACCAGAGAACTCCTAAACCTGATAAAAAAAAAAAGTCAGTAAAGTGGCTGGATATAAAATCAACTCAAACAAATCAGTAGCCTTCCTGTACTCAAAAGATAAACAGGCTGAGAAAGAAATTAGGGAAATAACACCCTTCACAATAGTTACAAACAATATAAAATATCTTGGAGTGAATCTAACCAAGCAAGTGAAAGATCTGTATGACAAGAACTTCAAGTCTCCGAAGAAAGAAATAGAAGAAGACCTCAGAAGATGGAAAGATCTCCCATGCTCCTGGATTGACAGGATTAATTTAGTAAAAAACAGCCATCTTACCAAAAGCAATCTATAGATTCAATGCAATCCTCATCAAAATTCCAAATAAATTCTTCATAGAGATAGAAAGAGCAATGTGCAAATTTATTTGATACAACAAAAAACCCAGGATAGCAAGAACTATTCTCAACAATAAAAGAACTTCTGGGGGAATCACCGTCCCTAACCTCAAACTGTACTACAGGATTAGTAATAAAAACTGCATGGTATTGGTACAGAGACAGGCAGGATGATCAATGGAACAGAACTGAAGATCCAGAAATGAGCCCACATACCTATGGTCACTTGATCTTTGACAAAGGAATTAAAACCATCCAGTAGAAAAAGGACAGCATTTTCAGCAAATGGTGCTGGTTCAACTGGAAGTCAACATGTAGAAGAATGCAAATCAACCCATTCATATCTCCTTGTACAAAGCTCAAATCCAAGTGAATAAAAGACCTTCACTTAAAACCAGATACACTGAAACTAATAGAAGAGAAGGTGGGGAAGATCCTCAAATACCTAGGCACAGGGGAAAAGTTCCTGAACAGAACACCAATGGCTTATGCTCTAAGATCAAGAATTGACAAATGGGACCTCATAGAATTGCAAAGCTTCTGTAAGGCAAAGGACATTGTCAATAAGACAAAACGGCAACCAACAGATTGGGAAAAGATCTTAACCAATCCTACATCTGATAGAGGGCTAATATCTAAGATATACAAAGAATTCAAGAAACTATACTCTAGACAACCATATAACCCTATTAAAAAATAAGGAACAGAGCTAAACAAAGAATTCTCAACAGAGGAAACTCGAATGGCTGAGAAGCACCTTAAAAAATACTCAACATCCTTAGTCATCAGGGAAATGCAAATCAAAACAACCCTGAGATACCACCTCACACCAGTCAGAATGGCTAAGATCAAAAACTCAGGTGATAGTAGATGCTGGCGAGGATGTGGAGAAAGAGGAACACTCCTCCATTGTTGGTGGGATTGCAAGCTATTACAACCACTCTGGAAATCAGTCTGGTGGTTCCTCAGAAAACTGGACATAGCATTACCTGAGGATCCAGCTATACCACTCCTGGGCATATACCCAGAAGATCCTCCAACATATAACAAGTACATATGCTCCACTATGTTCATAGCAGCCTGATTTATAATAGCCAGAAGCTGGAAAGAGCCCAGATGTCCTTCAGCAGAGGAATGGATACAAAAAACGTGGTACATTTACACAATGGAGTATTACTCAGCTACTAAAAACAACGAATTTGAGAAATTCTAAAGTAAGTGGATGGAACTAGAAAATATCATCCTGAGTGAGGTAACCCAATCACAAAAGAACACACATGGTATTTACTCACTGATAAGTGAATATTAGCCCAAAAGCTTGAAATAGCCAAGATTCAATTAACAGACCACATGAAGCTCATGAAGAAGGAAGACCAAGTGTGGATTCCTTGGTCCTACTTAGCAAAAGTTACAAAAATCTTCAAAGGAGCCAATATGGAGACAATTTGGGGAACAGAAACTGAAGGAAGGGCCACTTGAAGACTGTTTCACCTGGGTGTCCATCTCATATACAGTCACCTAAGCTAGACACTGATGTGGATGGCTAGAAGTACATGCTGTCAAGAACATGATATAGCTGTCTCCTTAGAGGTCTGCCAAAGACTAACACATTCAGAGGACGATGCTCACAGTCAACCACTGATATGATCAAGGGTTTCCCAATGGAGAACTTAGAGAGAAGACTGAAGGAGCAGAAAGGGTTTGTGACCCCAGGAGGAAAGCAACAATACCGAACAACCAGAGACCCCAGGGTCTAAACCACCAGCCTGGGAGCACATAGGGAGGGACCTATGACTCCAGAAGTATATGTAGGGGAGGATGGCATTGTCAGGCATAGGGGGGAGAGAAGATTCTTGGTCCCATGAAAAATGAACACAGAGTGGGTGGGGAATGTGAGAGTGGGGAGGGGGTAGTGGGGGCGGGGGGGTAGGTACAGGCACAGCCTCATAGAAGCATGAGCATGGGGGATGAGATAGGAGTTTTCTGGGTGGTGGGAGAAAGTGGGGTAAGGGGATAAAATCTGAAAAGTAAATATAATACTCAATTTAAAATAAAAGAGATGAAAAAAGAAAAAAAGGGGAAAAAAGAAAAACAAGAAAAAGGAAAAAGGAAAAAAGAGAAAAAAAGGAAAAAAGAAAGAAAAAAAGAAAAATAGGAGATTCAATAACACAAATCAAAGGATTTAGAAATCTGGCAGGCAGTTTATGTTAATGGAAACAGCATCATAAAAACTGGAAAATCACACCCTCAAAGAAGCACAAGGAGGGGGGATAGAATAAAAGGTTCCTGGGTGGTGGGGGAAATGAGATAAGAGGTTCAAATTTGAAATGTAAATGTTATAACCAATTAAAAAAAGGGGGGAAAAAAGAAAAGTTGTTAGAACCAATATCTTTAAAAAAATGTCAGCCTTCTAGGAAAAAATTTTTTTTTCTTGATACTAAAACTTGTTCTGAGAATTGTATATTGCAGAATACACAGCCTTTGTGTATCTTCTCATCAAGCAAACTGAGCACACTGCTCAAACCTCCAATGTCCTGGAATTCCATCTGGATGCAGTGAAGACACAGTGTCAGAGGCTTATCAATATATTCTTCCCCCATCCCTCTTCTAATATCTCAACGCCTGTAATCAGCTTGAAGAAGTTAAAGAAGAGTCAGCACCCCTATTCCCTGGGCTTGGGGTGGTTAATATTGGGCTGTATTTCCAGGGAAAAGTAGTGGTTTTGTTGGAACAGGGAGAATTAGCTAGGATTTATTGCATAGCCATAACCCATTGGTAGAAATTTGTATAATTAGTATCAAGTTGAAGTTATACTTTCTTAAATGGTACAAAATTTACCTTGATATCAAATTTAAGGTTTTCATTGGTATGAGCTTTTTATTGATATAAAAGTGAGATGAATATTGATACTCTCATGGTCATTGTGCCTGTATAACACATTTAGGAATACAAGACTTAGACCCAGTCCTTCTTTAACTTTTTTAACTGATTTGGGATGGTTGGCCTGTGAGTTAAGGGACTACAGCAAATTCATGGCTTTGAGTTTATTGTTAGGGTGTTTTCTATATTTTATTTAGAAATAGCTGAGAGGAGTTAACAGACAACAGTCCAGGTTACTTTACATAGATTGTTGGTTTTCAAAAAGTCAGAAGTTCATAGAATTGACATCAAAAATATTTCTATATTAATGCTCATTTTGATTAGAGACCTGTCTGCTCCTGACAGCTTCCTGTCTTGGATTCTAAGAAGAAATTGAGCATCCTTGGAGTTACTCCAGTTGTGATGAGACAGCCACTAGGCAAGAATTGCCTCTTTCCATCTACAGACAAATTACTGTCCAGAAAAGGACACACTTGCAGAATAGTCGATTGATTATATCTGCCTAGACAGAATAATCAGCCCTTAATAATTCTGCATCACTAAAGTCTGTCAGATGAGTCTGGGCCAGAAGGCTGAAGATTTGATGCTCCAACGTTTGGTAGTATAGAGGCTGTCCAGGTGTTCAGCGGTCTCTATAAATTGGCTAAGTTTTAGAAGCTATGCTTTGTGCTTACCGTAACTTCAGTTAACTCAGTCATTCTGGATTTCTGACGGGGTTGAAGACCTATAGTCTCATAGCCAATCCTGGCTATTTACTTTGAGATAAAAGATCTGTGTGGATGGTTTTCAGCTGACATACATTCTAAAGCCAAGAAAAAAGCCAGGTTCAAAACTAAGTGTCTTAGTTAGGAGAGACAACAGAGGTTCTGGTTAGTCAACAAAATAATGGACTGGGTATTAGGATTATCTTGTACCTCACTGGTACAAATAGGCATAATTATGCTCCAATTGTATTTTGAGAGAAAAGTTTTACTTTAACAGGAAGGGTAATAGGTAAGAGGAGCTAAAGGGGAAGGAGTATGGAGAGGAAGAGATAGAGTAAGGAGAGGAGAAGATGAAGTAGAGGAGAATCTAGGTGATGAGAGAGAGAAAGAGAGAGGGGGGGAGCATGGAGGCAGATGTTCACATGTCTCCACCATTCAAAGATAGTTTATATATCTAGGTTGGGTATCGGGTTACACTTCTGATTGAGCATTACCATACTTATAAAGCCTTTGACTAACATTTTAAAAAAATTGTTTAAAAGCAGAAAGGAAAAGGGGGCACGCGACAGGGGTTTTCTAGGGAGGGGAAATTGGAAAAGGGGAGGGCATCTGAAATGTAAATAAAATATCCAATTTAAAAAAAAAACATAGGGAAACTGCAGTTTTCCTTAAAATGTTTATACGTGTTTTAAAAAATCTAATAACTAATGTTACTTAATTACTTAATTACTTAATTACTAATATTACTTAAAATAAATTTAAAAATGATATTTCAAGACTACTTGAAAGAGAAACAAGAACTGTCCCAGATCTGTGCAGACTTTTGAGGTTCAAGACGTGCTTGCCTTTCTTGAAGAAAATAGACTTTTCAAATTTAAAAGGATTTAAATAACTTTTTAAAATTCCCCCAACTGAAGATATCTACACATAGCACTTTTAAATATAAGGATTCTAAAATAAAATAAAATAAAATAAATAAAATAAAATAAAATAAAAATAATCTTATACAATGACAAACATACATGCAAGAATATATAATAACACAGAAGAGATTGTTATCAGTAGTTAAGAATATATAATGCTATTTCAGAGAACCTGAGTTGAGAGTTGAGTTTTTATTATCTATGTTGGGCTATATATAAAATATATTATATATAAAATATACATAATATACAATACATATGTAATGAAACATAATATATAATGAAAATTTAAAAATAAATCTTAAAATAGATGTAAAGAAAACTCCTGCATGTATATAAATGAAGACATTACTGAAGCATCAAATTATCACAAAAATATAAAACTGAGAAGAAAGATAAACTTTAATTCAATAAAAATAGGCAAATTTCATACTTTGTTGTACAGATAATTTTGATTTAAAATCAGTGAAAAAAAATACTGAATTGAAACTATTCCTTGTACCAGTGCCACTTGTATGTTTACTATAAAAATACATCCAAGAGTAGTTATTAACAGAAAAAAAAAAAAAGATGATTTGGGTGAAGGTGTTGAAACAATAGTTTCTAAAGGGGAATAAGACAAACTTTATTTGGCCTTGAGAAAATAGATTCACGGCCTAATTTGCACAGTGGTACAACTAATGTAATATACCTTGTTACTAAAATTTTTGATGATATTGTAAAGTATTCTCACATAAATATAGTACATTATATGATATGTTTTCTTTTCTTATTAAATATTTCACAGTATAAAATAATCCTAGACATTGAATTCTATAGAATTCAAAGACTCCTTTCATCATTCTAGTTGAATACTCAGTGAAGACTCTGAAAGCAAATGAGCCTAAAAAAATGTTTCACAAATGCCTAGAGACTGCAGATGTAAACCCTAAAAGGTTCTTAATCACAATCAATAAAGATATTCTTTGATAAAACCAAGTTTAAATAATTACCAACCAAGAGTGCTCTACAGAATACATGACAAGAAAAACCTTAATTCTTAAAGGTTAATCATACCTATGAAAGCAAAAGGATTAATTAATCTCTGAGCAACTGATAAATAGAGGTGGAAAACCCACACCACATAAATAGAACTTCATTGTGACTTTATCTTACACCAGTCAGAGTAGTCAAAGTCAAAAAAATTAAAAAGATGGCTTATAATGACAAGAATATTAGGAAAGGGGAACACTTAGTGATTGCTTGTGGAAATGCTAACATGAATACCAACTCTGGAAATCAGAATAGCAGTTCTTCATGAGGCTAGGAATATATATCCTTTACTATATTGCTATACCACTCTTGGGCATATACCTAAAGGTATCTGTTTACATCTTACTACACAGGCACTTGCATATCCATTTTCATTGCTGCACAGTTCATGGTAGGAAGAAATTGGAAACAACCTAGGGATACATAAACTAATGAATGAATAAAGGTAATATCATGGTGTATTTATGCGCTGGAATACCTATGGTTACTTGATCTTTGACAAAGGAGTTAAAAACATCCAGCAGAAAAAAAGACAGCTTTTTCAACAAATGGTACTGGTTCAACTGGCAGTCAAAATGTAGAAGAATGCAAATTGATCTATTCTTACCTCCCTGAACAAAGCTCAAGTCCAAGTAGATCAAGGACCTCCACACACACACACACAAAACAAAAACAAAAACAAAAAACAAAAAGAGATACACTAAATCTGATATAAGGGAAAGTGGGAAATCACCTGAAACACATGGGACAGGGGAAAATTTCCAGAACAGAACACCAGTGGCTTATGATCTAAGATCAAGAATCAATAAATGGTACCTCATAAAATTGTAAGGCAAAGGACACTGTCAATAGGACAAAATGACAGCCCACAGATTGGGAAAAGATCTTTACCAATCCTATATCTGATAGAGGGTTAATATCTAATATATGTAAAGAACTCATGAAGTTATACTCCAGAGAACCAAATAACCCTATTAAAAATGGGGTACAGAGCTAAATAGAGAAATGTCAACTTGAATAACCATAAAATACATAAGAAATGTTCAACATCCTTAGTCATTAGGGTAATGCAAATCAAAATGACCCTGAGATTTTACCTCACACCAGTCAGAATGGCTAAGATCAAAAACTCAGGTGACAGCAGATGCTGGCAAGGATGTGGAGAAAGAGGAACATTCTTCCACTGCTTGTGGGGTTGCAAGTTGGTACAACCATTCTGGAAATCAGTCTGACTGTTCCTCAGAAAACTGGACATAGTACTACCTGAGGACCCAGCTATATCACTCCTGGGCACATACCCTGAAAATGCTCCAATATGTAATAAGTACACATGCTCCACTATGTTCATAGAGGCTTTATGTATAATAACATGGAATTGCAACCAACCCAGATGTTCCACAACAGAAAAATGGATACTGAAAATGTGCTATATTTACATAGTACTACTCAGCCATTAAAAACAATGACTTCATTAAATTCACGGGCAAATGAATGGAACTTGAAAATATCATTCTGAGTGAGATAACTCAGTCACTAAAGAACACACATGGTGTGAACTCTCTGATAAGTGAATATTAGGCCAAAAGCTTGGAATACCCAGGATACAATTCACAGACCATATGAAGCTCAAAAAGAAGAAAGATGAAAAGTGTGGATGCTTCAGTGCTTCTTAGAATGAGGAAGAAAATGCTCACAGGAGGAAATATGGAGACAAAGTGTGGAGCAGAAACTGAAGGAAGGGTCAACCACAGATTGCCCCACCTAGGGATCCATCCCATATGTAGTAGTCAAACCTGGATGCTATTGAGGATGCTGGGAAGTGCTTGCTGACAGGAGCCTGATATGCCTGTCTCCTGACAGGCTCTGCCAGAACTTGACAAATACAGAGGTGGCTGCTCATGGCCAATAATTGAATTGAGTGCAAGGTCTGAGATGGATGAGTTGGAGAAAGGACTGAAGGAGTTGAGTGGGGTGCAGCCCCGTAGGGGGAGCAACAGTTTCAACTGGCCAGACACCCTGGAACTCCCTGTTACTGGACCACCAACCAAAGAGTACACATGGTGGGAACCATGGCTTCGGCCACATACATGGCAGAGGATGGTCTTGTTGGACATCAGTGGAAGGGGTGGCCCTTGGTCCTGTGGGGATCTGATGTCCCAGTGTATGGGGATGCCAGGGCAGAAAGTCGGGAGTGGGTGGATGGGTGGGGGAGCATCCTCATAGAGGCAGGGGGAGGAAGGATGGGATAAGGGTTTCCAGAGGGGAGACCTGGAAAGGTGGTAACATTTGAAATGTAAATATAGAAAATGTCCAGTAAAAAAAAAAACGAAAACCAAAATTCTTTCATAGGAATTGTTACTTTGTAGATGACTAATTTTGCTTATTTTATTTATTTATTTATTTTGCTTATTTTAATACATTTACTTATTTATTATAATAACTTTTCATCCTTAAAGTTTTATTATTTTAATTACTTGATTATATTTACAAACTTCTTTACTTCAAACAGTCTCATATGCTGCTTCACACATCCTTTCAAATCCATGGCCTCTTTCTCACTAGTTGTTATTACATGCATATATTACATTTGTATGAGTTTATATTCCTAAATACAATATGCCCTGTCCATATTACTAGATCTGTACTATATTTTCAAAATGTTTGGCACTGGAAAACATATTGGTATTCTCCTGCACATGGAGAACCAAGTCTACCACTCTCAGCTTTTATCAATTTTGTACAAGTTTTGGGTAGGGTTGAAGCTTCATGGTCTTTCACCCCACCAGTTTAACATTTCCATTTGTGTCATCCTTGTTCAGCTCATATTTGGGCAGACATACTGTTCAGAATTTATAAGAAGACTTTCAGAAATTACTAGAAGATTTGATCTCAATGCATACTCCCAAATCCTCTGACTTTTATATTTTCACCACTTGTTCTAGAATGTTCCCCAAACCTTAGATGTGTGAGTATTTTTAGATGTTTTCATTGGCATGAAATTTTACAACCCTGAATTTTGATTGGTTGTGGTTTTCTGCACTGGTGCATGTATGTTGTAAGTAGAAGTTTCTTTGATGAGGGCTGTGAATTAACCTTATCTGCAGTTATTAGGATGGATGTTTAGATTTAGAATAGTATGCTGGTTTAGCAGATTAGCGATTATATTTTTTCTCTAAAACCCATGAGCTCAGTCTCACTGAATAGTTGGCTAGAATCCAGTACCAGTCTTTGATTCCTACTATTTGCTTAAGACTTCAGTTCAAAGAGTGAACTGAGTTTACCCTGAAAACATGGGTGTCACTACTGTACACTGAGGGATCTGATGCTGTGCTGGCCATTGCTGTAGTTCATGGTGTTGTACCTTCATAGGACCGTTTGTTACCTTCCTCCTTAAGAAGCTTTAACATGGCTTCTGGTACTATGAATGCTAATTTTTGTGAATGGTCATTTCAGTCATTTCAGGCTCAGATTCTCTAGGCCTTGTTTCAGAAGTGAATTATATCTTCAGCAATTTTATGCTTTGTAAATCTGTTGTCTGTTCCTAGAAAATAATTAAAAAAAGGACTTTCTTCTGTCTGGTATTTTGTTTTTCTTAGGAGGTTTTTAGCTCCTGAAGGAAGCACTGTCAGCCAGATGAGAAAAGTTCATTAAATCTATGTGTATATTTATACAAGAAATTAGATATTCTATACTTTTTATTTTAGGTAAACAACACTATTATTCCTTATAAATTTTAGAAGCCTTGTTTTCATTTTATCCCCCTTTACATGGTTTGTATTTTCCTTCCATCCCTGACGAGCCTCCCAGTCTCACTTCCCTCATAGCATCTCTTGTACCCTGACCTTCCCTTCTCTGTCGCTTTCTATCACCTGTATATTTTTCTTTGTTTATTTTTCTTATTTCTAACATTGTTATAGGCTCTATACACATACTAACTACACTGCTAACTATTTTTGTTTGATTTTCTGACACTTTCTCATATCTCCTCTACTTCCTGATACTGCCTCCTTCTTTCTTCACCCTCCTCTCTCCCTCCCAGGTCTCCCTCTCCCTCCACCTCCCATGATTTTCCTGTTTCCCTTCAATGCAGAACTGAAGCATTCACACAATGGTCTTCCTTCCTTCTACACTCCACATGGTCTCTGGGTATTGTGAGGTTTGGGGCTAATAGCCACTTATTAGTTAGCACATACCATGTTTGTTCTTTTGTGTTTGGGTTACCTCATTCAGGATATTTTCTAGTTCCATTCATTTGCCTATGAATTTTAGAAAGTCACTATTTTTAATTGCAGCAAAGTACTTCATTCTGTGTATATATATATATATAT
>JANHMN010000006.1:75552803-75589438 GCA_030674055.1 Rhabdomys pumilio | reverse complement strand
AATTGTTTCCAGCTTCTGGCTATTATAAATAAGACTAATGCGAACATAGTGGAACATGTGTACTTACTATATGTTGGAGCATCTTTTGGGTATATGCTCAGGAGTTGTGTAGCTGGATCCTCAGGTAAAACTATTTCCAATTTTCTCAGGAATTACAAGACTGATTTCCAAAGTGGTTTTACTAGCTTGTAGTCACACCAGAATTGAAGGAGTGTTCCTCTTTCTCAACATCCTCAACATCTGCTGTCACCTGAGTTTTGATCTTAGCCATTCTGATTGGTGTGAGGTGGAATCTCAGGGTCAGTTTGATTTGCATTTCCAAGGTAACTAAGAATGCTGAACATTTCTTTAAGTGCTTCTCAGTTATTTGAGATTCTTTCCTCGAAAATTTTCTGTTTAGCTCTGTGCTCCATTTTAACAGGGTTATTTGGTTCTTTGGTGTCTAACTTCTTTAGTTCTTCGTATATTTTGTATATAGGCCCACCCAATCTGCAGGTTGAAGTTTTGTCCTATTGACAGTGTCCTTCTCCTTAAAGAAGTTTTTCAGTTTTATGAGGTTCCATTTGTCAGTTCTTAATCTTAAAACATAAGCCACTGATGTACTTTTCAGGAATTTCTCACCTGTGCCAATGTGTTCAAGGTTCTTTGGCACTTTCTTGTCTACAGATTCAGCATGTGTGGTTTTATGTGTTTTATGTGGAGGTCTTTGATCCACTTAGACTTGAGCTTTGTACAAGGAGATACTAATGGATCAATTTGCATTTATCTACATGCAGACTTCCAGTTGAACCATCACAATTTATTGAAAATGCTGTCATTTTTCCACTGGAGGGTTTTAGCTTTTTTGTGAAAGATAAAGTGACCATAGGTATGTGGGTTCATTTCTGGGTCTTCAATTCTATTTCATTAATCTACTTGCCTGTCTTTGTACCAATATCATACAGTTTTTAACACTATTGCTCTGTAGTATAGCTTAAGTTAAAGATGGTGATTCCCCCAGAAGTTCTTTTATTGTTGAGAATTGTTTTTGCTATCCTAGATTTTTTTGTTATTCCAAATGAATTTGCAAATTTCTCTTTCTAACTCTATGAAAAATTTGTTGAAATTTTGATGGGGATTGCATTTTATTTATTCAAGATTGATTTCAATAAGAGGGGCATTTTTACTACATTAATCTTGCCAATCCATGAGCATGGGAGATCTTTTCATCTTCTGAGATCTTCTTCAATTTTTTTCTTCAAAGACTTGAAGTTCTTGTCATACAGGTCTTTCACTTGCTTTATTAGAGTCACACCAATATATTTTATATTATTGGTGACTATTGTACAGGTGTCATTTCCATAATTTTTTTTAGTCTATTTATGCTTTGAATAAAAGAAGGCTTCTAATTTGTTAGTTAATTTTATATCCAGCCACTTTGCTGAAGTTGTTTATCAACTGTAGGAGTTCTCTTATGGATTTTTGGAGCCACTTATGTGTACTATCATATCATCAGCAAATAGATATCTTGATTTCCTCCCTCCTAATTTGTATCCCTTTGATCTCTTTTTATTTTCATACTGCTCTGGCTAGAACTTCAAGTACTATATTGAATATGCAGGGAGAGAGTAGGCAGCCATGTCTTGTTCCTGATTTTAATGGGATTGACTTGAGTTTCTCTTCATTTAGTTTGATGTTGGCTATAGGTTTGATGTATGTTACTTTTATTATATTTAGGTACACACCTTGAATTCATGATCTCTCCAATACTTTTAACAATGAATGGGTGTTTGTTTTGTTTTCTTTGTTCGTTTGTTTGTTTGTTTTGTCACAGGCTTTTTTAGCATCTAATGAAATGATCATGTGTTTTCTTTCTTTGAGATTGTTTAAATAGTGGATTACATTGATGGATTTACATATATTGAACCAATCTTGCATTCCTGGGATGAAGCTTACTTCATAATGGTTAATGATCACTTTGATGTGTTATTGAACTCAGTTTGTGAGAATTATATTGAGTAATTTTGCATTGATATTCATAAGGGTAACTCGTTTGTAGTTCTCTTTCTTTGTTGACTCCATTTGTGGGTTAGGTATCAGCTTAAGTGTGGCTTCATAGAAAGAATTGTGTTGTGTTTCTTCTGTTTTTATTTTAAGGAATAGTTTGAGAAATATTGGTAATAAATCTTCCTTGAAGGTCTGATACAATTCTGCACTAAAACCCTCTGGTCCTGGGCTTTGTCTGGTTGGTAGACTTCTAATGACTGCTTCTAATTCTTTGGAGTTTATGGGGCTGTTCAGATGGTTTATCTGATTCTGATTAAATTTGGTACCTGGTATCTGTCTAAAAAACCATCCATTTCATCCAGGTTTTTCAGTTCTGTTGATTACAGACTTTTGTAGTAGGATCTGATCATTTTTTTAATTTCTTCAGTTTCTGTTGTTATATCTCCTTTTTTATTCCTGAATTCATTAATTTGGATACTGTCTCTGGACACTCTGATTAGTCTGGCTAAGGGTTTACCTATCTTTTTGATTTTCTCAAAGAATCACCTCCTAGTTTTGTTGAGATATTGTATAGTTCTTTTTGTTCTCAACCCTCAGTTTGATTATTTCTTGCCATCTACTCCTCTACTCCTCTCGGGTATATTTACATCATTTTGTTCTAGAGCTTTCAGATGAGCTGCTAATTTGCTAGTGTATAATCTCTCCAATTTCTTTGTGGAGGCACTTCGGACTATGAGTTTTCCTCTTACCAGTGCTTTCATTATGTCTGATAAGTTTAGATAGCTTGTGCCTTCATTTTCATTGAATTCTAAAAAGTTTTAAATTTCTTTTTCTATATTTTCCCTAACCAAGTTATCATTGAACAGATAGTTGCTCAGCTTTTACATGTATATATGCTTTCTGTTGTTTTGTGCTATTGAAGAAAAGCCTTAGTCTGTGGTGGTGTGACAGAATACTTGAGATAATTTAATATTCTTGTATCTGTTAGGTTTGTTTTGTGTTTGAGTATATGGTTAATTTTTGAGAAGGTACCCTGGGGTGCTGAGAAGAAGGTGTATTCTTTTGTTTTATTGTGAAATGTACTATATGTCCTTCTACAAAGTTCAAGTCCAAGTGGATCAAGGACCTCCACATAAAACCATGCATGCTGAATCTAATAGAAGAGAAAATAAAAAATAACCTTGAACACATCGGTACATGTGGAAAATTCCTGAAAAGAACACCAATGGTTTATGCTCTGAAATCAAGAATTGACAAATGGGACCTCATAAATTTGAAAAGTTTCTGTAAGTCAAAGTACACTGTCAATAAAACAAAACAGCAACCCAAAGATTTGCAAAAGAACTTTACCAACTTTATACACTATAGAGGGCTAATATCCAAAATATATAAAGAACTAAAGAAGTTAGAATCCAAAGAACCAAATAACCCTATTAAAATTGGGATACAGAGCTAAACAGAGAATTCTCAACTGAGGAATCTCAAATTTCTGAGAAGCACTTAAAGAAATGTTCAATATATATACATATATATATATTTTTTTTTTTTTTAGTTTTTCGAGACAGGGTTTTTCTGTGTAGCCCTGGCTGTCCTGGAACTCACTCTGTAGACCAGGCTGGCCTTGAACTCAGAAATCCACCTGCCTCTGCCTCCCAAGTGCTGAGATTAAAGGCGTGAGCCACCACCGCCCGGCGATGTTCAACATTCTTAGTCATCAGGGAAATGCAAATCAAAATAGCCCTGGGATTCTGCCTTACACCAACAAGAATGACTAAGATCAAAAACACATGTGACAGCAGATACTGGTGAGGATGTGGAGAAAGAGGAACACTCCTCCATTGCTGGTAGAATTGCAAGCTGGTACAATCACTCTGGAAATCAATTTGGCAGTTGTTCTGAAGTTGGACATAGTACTAACTAAGGACCCAGCTGTACTACTCCTGGGAATATCCAAAAGCTGTTTCAGCATATAACAAGGATACATACTCCTCTATGTTCATATCAGCCTTATTTATAATTGCCAGAAGCTGAAAAGAACCCAAAAGCCCTGCAACAGAGAAATGTATATAGAAAATGAGGTACATTTTCACAATGAAGTACTACTTAGCTGTTAAAAACAATGAGCTCATGAAATTTGGTGGCAAATGGATGAAACTGGAAAATATCCTGAGTGAGGTAACCCAGTCACAAAAGAACACCCATGGTATATACTCAGTGATAAGTAGATATGAGCCAAAAAGAAGCTCAGAATACCTACAATACAACTCACAGACCATATGAAACCCAAGAAGAAAGAAGACCACACTAAAGTGTGGATGCTACAGTCTTACTCAGAATTGGGAAGCTAATAATCTCCAGAAAATAAAGGGAGAGAAAGATCTGGGAGCAAGAGAGGAGGGTAATGAAGAAGGGGGTGGGATTGTTCAAATACTGGAGCAGATGGGGTAGAAGTACAGAGAGTCAGGAATTTGAGAAGAGGTATGTAGCACTGGTGGAGGGGAAACTTGAGGTAGCCATTAGAAAGTCCCAGATGCCAGGGACCCAAGTGTTCCCCAAGACCCAACAGGGAGGACATTAGCCAAAATACCCTACAAAGGGAAGTTAGAACCTGTAGAGACTATATCCAGTGGATAGGCATAGCTTCCAGTAGAGGAATGAGGCAACCCTCACATGACACAAGTAGAAACATCCATTTCACCTAATGACTCGCTATAAATCAAAGCTGTCTTCATTTGTTATGGCATCAGAGTCTAAAGCCTGATTGTAACACCTTTGTGATGGGAATGGAGTCTAATGCCTGGTCAATCCTGGTGAGCAACATTGAAATTGACACATAGGACATTTGGATTATACTTCTTCTCTAATTTATGCTGCTCAGATTTCTGGTGATATGGAATATATCAGTTTATGGTATATATTGTTAGGTCAAAAGTGGAAAGTTCAAAATGGTAGTGCTAAAGACAATGCACTAAACGGAAGGACTCAGATCAAGTAAAGTGAGTGCCTGTTATTGGGTGAACAGAAGACCACATTCAGCATTTCTCAAGAATCTCACAAGGTAAGTTTCTGTTTACTAATAAAATCAATATAATAGGTTGGTATCTGTTTACCAGGACCTTCAATTATATATCTCCAAAGGTCAAGTATGTCATTTAAGGACATCAAGTTCTAGTCAACTAAACAGTTTTATCACCTCAAAGACTCCCATATATATATACTGACTGTCAGATAATATCTACTTGCTATTTTGACATTTCACTTTTCTCAGTCCCCTGAGTGATATGCATGGCACTTTTCTTCACAATAACCCTTTTTTCTACCCATGCATGGGTCTAATTCAGTGCTTTCACTATGCTTTTGCTTATATATGTAAATTAATAATATTTTTTATTCATGGCATTATCTGGACCACAACATGTGTTGTCAGTAAACAGCTTTTTCTATAATTTTCTGAAAGCATGGGGTCATTTCTCATTGATAATTGCATATATTTAGAACTGAATCAATAGACTTCCCACTGTGTGTTTCATAAACACTTAGGAGAAAAAATATGTAGTATTTATTTTTTCCTGTAAAAATGTATCTTCAGTAGAATTGGTTAATGTTCCCTTCATATTATCTGGAAAGACCATCAGAATTAACAAAATTTGTTATTTTAAAAAGCAAAGCAACAAAATGGGAAATAAAAAAGCAAAAATTCTCCAAACTTGGTATTTTCAGAGGACACAGGAAAAGGTGCACAAATTTTTGTTTCACCAAGGTGTAATGCTGAATATGGCATTGTTGTCTAAATGTTTTACAATAGAATGATATCAAAAATGATAAAAACACAAAAAAAGTCACTGCCAATACTAACATTTTTTTCTCTCCTACATTTTAGACTCTAGACTTAATTTGGCTTTGATATAGTGTTTGATCAGAGTTCTTACTACAAACAACTGTGTTCAGTATCACATGCTCCTAGTGCATAATCATTCAAAGATATCTCATATTTATCTTTTCTTTTCACACACACACACACACACACACACACACACACACACATTTGTGTTTGTTTACTTTTATCTGTATATGTTATGTGTACATGTGTGTGCATGTGTATGTGTATGCATTATTGTGTATTTATGTATGTAGTCCTGCTGTTTGGTCTCTATAAAATTTACTCTCTACAATTATACGCAAAATATAATTATTATACTTCTCCCCTGTCTAAATCAGTAGGTGTCTGATTCTCCTTCATAAGTGAATAAACTAAAACTCAGTGTTTCAATTATTAACACATAGAATTTTAATTCACAATATCCCCAAAATAAGAACTGAAATATGCAGTAGAACATAATTTTCATTAATCCCCTCATTACACTGTATATACTAAAGATATTTTCCCAAACATTGAGGTGTTAAATATAGAGATTAGAGATCACCAAAGCCTCTCACATCTGTAAACTCACTACCCAGGAGGAGGCAGAAGGATCTTAAGATTGAAAACAGCCCCTTATACATAATGAGATGCTAATGAGGTAGTAGGAAGTGACAGGGAGGCAAAGAGAAAAAACAGAAAATTTTATTAGAAGAGAAATGAATAAGGATGTTGAGCATTTCTTAAGGTGCTTTTCAGCCATTCAAATTTCCTCTGTTGAGAATTCTTTGTTTAGCTCTGTTCCCCATTTTTTAATAGGGCTGTATGGTTTTCTGAAGTATAATTTCTTGAGTTCTTTGTATATCTTGGATATTAGCGCTCTATCGGATGTGGGATTGGTTAAGATCTTTTCCCAATCTGTTGGTTGCCATTTTGTCTTATTGACATTGTCCTTTGCTTTACAGAAGCTTTGCAATTTCATGAGGTCCCATTTGTCAATTCTTGATCTTAGAGCATAAGCCATTGGTGTTCTGTTCAGAAACTTTTCCCCTGTGCCTAGGTATTCGAGGGTCTTCCCCACCTTCTCTTCTATTAGTTTCAGTGTATCTGGTTTTAAGTGAAGGTCTTTTATCCACTTGGATTTCAGCTTTGTACAAGGAGATAAGCATGGATCGATTTGCATTTTTCTACATGTTGACTTCTATTTCTTTAGGGGTTATGCGACTGTTTAGATGGTTTATCTGCTCCTCGTTTAACTTTGGTACCTGGTATCTATCTAGAAAGCTGTCCATTTCATCCAGATTTTCGAATTTTGTTGAGTGTAGGCCTTTGTAGTAGGATCTAACGATTTTTTAAATTTCCTCTGTTTCTGTTATTATGTCTCCTTTTTCAGTTCTAATTTTATTGATTTGAGTGCTGTCTCTGCGCACTTTGGTTAGTCTGGCTTGGCTAAGGGTTTGTCTATCTTGTTGATTTTCTCAAAGAACCAGCTCCTGGTTTTGTTGATATTTTGTATAGTTCTTTTTGTTTCAATTTGGTAGATTTCAGCCCTGAGTTTGATTATTTCCTGCTGTCTACTCCTCTTGGGTATATTAGCTTCTTTTTGTACTAATGCTCTCAGGTGTGCTGTCAAGTTGTTAATGTATGCTCTTTTCATTTTCTTTTTGTGGGCACTTAGAGCTATGATTTTTCCTCTCAGTACTGCTTTCATGGAGTCCCACAAATTTTCATATGAAGTGTCCTCATTTTCATCATGGTTGAATACGATTTAGAATCTCAAATGATTTGAATCTGACTAGAGAGTGTCATCTTTTCTTGACATTAATTAATGAAGAAAGTATACTCAAGGAAGAGAAATTAGAACGCAAAATTCCTTCTCACCAATATCAACTGAAAAAAATAGAAATTGCATCAGATAATTATATGGACAACTTGACTATATACCAATTTCATTAACCACTCAATAAAATTGTACATATCAAACCTCATACTGCTTCTTTTAATTGACACTATGTGTACTATTTTTGTAATATCTCTACATCTTGGAGGTCAGAACAGTACAATTAAGCTTCTTTCTGAGATAGGAAGGGATAAACCTTTCTCTGTGTATCCACTGTTGCCATTTCTCTACTAAATTACTACTAAGAGATCCTTAGAGATTTAAATAGTTTGAAGTATAATTATTAGCTCTGTGAATTGAGCCTGGAAATCTCACAAATGAACCTGTTGTATTCCAACTCTAGAATTTAACAATTCTGATCCAAAATACCATATATATATATATATATATATATATATATATATATATATATAATTTTCTTCTCCTCAAGTACTCATCAGTCACATTAGAAGTGTCATGATTTATTGTTTTTCTACCAGTCCTGAACACAGAAACTGGACCATCATCACACACCCAGCAAGAGCGAAAGAGTATATCAGTCACCTCTGGTCATTGTCAGGTGGAAATTATTTGGAGCCTAGTAAGTATTAATTTATGGAAGACACAAAAGAGAGACAGGTTATTTCATTGTTGGTACCAGAAAGGTAAAAATATGTGATATGGACTAATTAGTGGTGGAAATGCATCAATAAGCAAAGTTTTATCACAAATTGCTATGGCATTAGTATTATTAGTTAGTTAATGTGAGAATTATTATACACTCTTTAGTTGTCTACCCTTATAGATTCGAACTTCAGTAGAATTTTTTCAACCAAAAGAAGAAATGGATGCCTCTCAAATACATGTGCTATTGATTAAAAATATCGAGCACCTGGTGATAAAACTAAAGATGAAAATAATCATAGGAAATAAATATCAAGAACCAATGAGCTGTTAGAGGAATTGGAAGAGATGAAGATGAGATGAGATGTTTGCTGTGCACAGTGAGTTCCTGTGTTCAGCTACCAGCAGTGATACAAAAAAAGATGGATATCTTGGTGTGCGTTTGTAATCTTAGGAATAAGTGAATTGATATACACAGATTGTGGGGTTTGACTAGCCAGCCAATGTAACCAACTAAGGTTCAGAATCCATGAGAGACTCTCTCTCAAAAAATAGAATGAAGAATACTTAAAGTTGACCTCTGACCTACAAAAATATTTCACACACATATTAAAATCACCAATGTTTGACTATACTAGGAAAAACCTTAAAAATTTAAATATTTAAAATAATTTAATGTAATACTCGATTTATTAGCTAAAATTTTACTTTTAATCAAAATGATTGAATAAAATATGACTTATCGTTTCATATGTTATGTGTTACCAGTGTGCCATTAGACAATTCATTATTAAGACATTTAACTTTTCTCGTCTAAGTTTATTCCAGATGTTATAATTCTGAGTAAACTTGAGAATCATAACTAGTTTGAACAAATCACAAAAGAAATTAAGTACAGTTATATATTAAATATGAAAAGTACCATTGGATTCAGCAAAATATTGCTATTTGATACTCCAATTTGCTCCTATTATTTTATTCATTGTGTTTCATTTGCTCCTGATTTTTTGTATCATTTTTGCTATTTTTATTGTTGTTATTTATAGGACTTTATATCTAACCTCATTCTGCATGCATTGAACGCTCGACTACAATGACTGAATTGCACTACTGGCAAAGTCCACTTTATTTTTTTTTTCTTATAAAATATTTTTTTGCATCTATTCCTTAGCTTTTGTTGACTTTTTCGAGAAAAAGATTCACTTTATCACTAAGGATGGCCTTGAGTCCTGATTCTCTTACATCAGTTTCTATTGGGTAGAATCACATCTTTTTATATCCACACCAGGCAGAAATTTTGATAATAATGATAGATATTATAATGAGAGAATACACAAATTTGCAAAACAATACGATGTTTAGTATTCTATAATATCTTAACATCTAAGTGAAATGAAAAGTGTTAAAAGAGATGTAGACTACAACTACACAAATATTTAACACTCTGGGGTTTACAAACTTATTGGAAGAAGAGAGAAGAGAAAAAGAGTCAAGCAGAGCTAAGTTTTAAGATTTTAAACTTTACCTTCTATAACATCTTATCAAAGGGGTTTATCTGAAATTATTCTCATTAACAGAGTCATCTGGGGTGGAATAAAAACAATGACACCATCAAAGTTTCTACAAACACATAATGGACAGATAACATCTTTTATGAAAATTTCATTTCAGCAATTTTTACTTCAAATTATCTTTATTTAAAATCATTGAATATAATCATGGGTTTCATGTCCTATTATTGTCCAGTAGATTTAATCAGCATACATATTGCAAAAATAATCGAATTACTCATGCTTGAGATTTCCTGTTCATTCTTACTTGAATTTTTATCAAAATTAAGTATTTTGGAAACTTAAAATGATTACTTCACATTATTTGTACATGTTATTGAATTTCACTGAGACACTAAATCATGTCTTTACATTTTAAAAGAAATAAACACTTAAAGTTTTAAAATCAAAGTAGCTGATTTTAGAAGAAATATATTGTCCTTGGAAAAATAATTTAATTGAAAACAACTTAGGAAGTCATCAGAATGCGAAGCCAAGTTCCAAGTTAAAGCTTTGGATCCAGTGTGGTCTTTCATTCTTAAGCTGTACGTGAGTGGGTTTAATTTGAGTGAAATAGGGAAAAAAGAAATGAAAACAAAAACCTATCCTAAAAGCTTTCATTAAAGATCTAGCTAAGAAATATTAGCAGATTGTTACAAATAGCACTAAAAGGTTAAAATGTGAACTAAAGCATACTTCTTCACTAGTTCTCATGTAGCATTTACAGAATATGATGGGGCAAGGCATTGCATAGATGGAGCTACATAATTAATAAACATGATTAGCATGTACAAAGATATGAGATCTTAATTTACAAATACCAAGCAAAGGATGAAGGAAGGAAACAAAGAATGAAATAAAGAAACAAAGAAAGTAACAAAGAAACAAAGAGGGGGAAATGACCAATATGTAGAGTAACAATTAGAAAATCCTATTGCAAAAGAGAAAGAAAAAGAATGGAATGTTATAGGTAAGTATGGTGCCATATGCCTGCCTGTACTACATGGACTTGGGATACTGAGGCAGGACTGCAAGGTAAACGGCAATGTGGAATAATAAGAACAAATACCATATTTTCTCCACTCGTAACTCTATATTTAAATATAGAAAGAAAATTGGGGGCTAGGTGTCAGCAGAAAGTATGAGAATTAAAAGTAGGGAAGGCAGTTAAGAATTGATGTGACAAGTATAATAAAATATATTTTGGAATGTTGCATAATGAAACTTCTTTTGTTATCAACCAAAAAGAGAAAGAAAAATATTGCTTAACCATTTTACTTTTTCAATTTTTAACACATCCAAAATCAATTGTATAGAATAATTTTTGCAGTCAATAAAATAATGAATATTTATCAAACATTTACGACAATACTAAATGTTTATATACTCGTGTATATTTGAAAATATTCTTACATGATAATTTTTACATTTGAGCAGAAGCTAACTCTAAACTGATGATGAGCTAAAAAAATCAGAAAATGGAAAAAAAGAAACTATTAACAATGCAGAACACAAATTTTAATTGACTGACAACAATTGATAGAACAAGAATCTAAGTTTTATGTTCAGTGAAATTTTGAGTATTTATTTTATTTTTGTATACAAGACAGTTGTGTGTAGGTACCCAAAAAAGCCAGAATAGGGTGTAGGTTGCTCCTGTGTTTGAGTTACAGACTTTTCTGAACCAGCTGAAGAGGGTGCTTGGAACTAAACTTGGGTCCTCTGGCAGACAGGAAAATGATTTTAGCTGCTGAACAAACTCTCCACAACTAGTTTTAGCCTCTGCATTCAGAATATAAGTCCAAGGAAGAAATAGTTGTAAGAGTTTGTCACAACTGAGAATTGTAACTAAAGTTACATTGTACATGACTTAGTCTGATTTGCTTTATCAAAATGATCAAGACAGGTAAGCTTTTTTTATTTTAATAAAGAAGTCTATGTACCTCACAGTTAATCGTCTACAAATTCAAACTATGTAGTACCAGCTTTGGTAATATTCTATTTATGAATGGCAGAAATGAAAATGTATTGAAGAGGAAGTCACAATACATTATAAAAGGAAACCAAAGAGGTTTCATTCTCTTAATGCCTACAAAAGCCTACTTTAATTTGTGGACTTCCCATGGGTTTTCATGTCTTTTCTTTTCTCTTCTTTTTGTGCTTATCTTTTCTGTTCCTTTACTTTCCTTTTTTTTCTGTCCTGGCATGTCCTGTCCTGTCCTCACTCCTTCTGTTGCCTTGCCTTGTCTTGCCTTCTTTTACCTTCCTTTTCCTTTGCTTCTCTTCTCATTTCTTCTTATTTCTTCCTTAGTTTCTTTGCTCACTCCTTTCTACCTGTATTTCTTCTACACTTTATCCTTTCCTTTCTTTCATATTTTCCCTGTTGTCCTTCATTCTTTACCCTTTTTATGTTGGGATTCAATTTAGGTTCTTATATTGACTACACTGATCTGCCTTTAAATCATGGATTACATGTCTTAAATGCTAAAAGAAACTACCAAACAGAAGACGAATTTCCTAGCATATAAACATTTTTTTACAATAAATAAATTATATCTAAACCTAAAAAGTTAGCATGTCTGAATGACTCTTTATGAATTACTGAATCACAAAATGACAGGCATGTAGCAAGTTCCCTCTATAATGCTTAATTCATTACAATGGTTGTTTGTATTTTTTTTCTTTTAAGAAAGGTTCTAGCCCCCATGGAACCATACAATTTAACATGTAACATGGAATTTCTTCTCCTTGGACTCTCAGATGACCGTGAACTGCAGCCTATTTTATTTATACTATTACTGCTTACATACCTGATGACTGTGCTTGGAAATGTGCTCATCATCGTGGCCATCAGCTCTGATTCCCATCTCCACAGCCCTATGTACTTCTTTCTCTACAATCTTTCATTGTCTGACATGGGTTTCAGCAGCACAACAATCCCCAAAATACTGATAAACATACAGACCCGTAAAAAATCCATAACTTATGCTGCCTGCCTAACTCAGTTGTCTTTCTTCACCCTTTTCGGGTGTATGGATAGTTTACTACTGGCAGTGATGGCCTATGACCGATGGGTTGCCATTTGTCACCCTCTACACTACCAACTCCTTCTGAACCCTCGTCTGTGTAGACGTTTGGTCATAGTGTCATTTTGTATCAGTCTCATTGATTCACAGATACACTGCTTGATGATGTCACAACTAAAATTTTGCACTAATATAGAAATCCCTCATTTCTTCTGTGATGTTCCAGAGCTCCTAAAAATTGCCTATTCTGACACTTCTATCAATAACTTAGTCATATTTCTTGTCAGTATCATTGTTGGTTTCCTCCCTGCCTCAGGAATCTTTTACTCCTACTATAAAATAATTTCCTCCATTGTTAGAGTTCCATCATTTTTAGGGAAATATAAAGCATTCTCTACTTGTGGATCCCACTTGTCAGTTGTTTGCTTATTTTATGGAACAGGTCTTGGTGTGTACCTTAGTTCATCTATTTCTAGTTCTTCCAAGGAAAGTATGGTGGCTTCAGTAATGTATACCATTGTAGTTCCCATGATGAACCCTTTCATCTACAGTCTGAGGAACAGGGACATCAAAAATGCCCTCCAGAAAATTTTCAGCCAAATAACTTAAGTTTCCTATGTGTATAAACCATTAATACACAGTTCCTTAAATTGTGGGTCACATAACTGATAATGGTATAGTGAAAAATGTAGTAACTATAAATTTCTGTATATAAACAATCAATAATTAATGCATATATATGCATTAAATATATATAGTGAATCTATCTATATATAGAGAGAATCTATTTATATATAGAAGCTATCTATATAGAATCTATCTATATATAGAATCTATCTATATATAGAATCTACCTATATATAGAATCTATCTATATATACTATATATGCACTAAATATATATACTAAATATATATATATATATATATATATATATATATATATATAATCTTGATGTATCTTGCCATGTCTGTCCAAGTTACATGTCATAACTTCAAGGTGGCCTGGTTTGTGAGCATATAACATTAAATATTGGCACTGTACATGGTTTTATACAATGAAATACAAAAAAATGCATCCAGAAATACTTTAGATTGAATTAGGTTTGACTGTTAAAAATTACCATGCTTTTACCATATGCACTAATGAAAACATAATTGTTTAATTATGTGAAGTAAAGATTTTCCATAGTTTTCTAATATAATTTATCAGTACATAAATATGAAATTAATATACTTTGACTTTTTTATAATTTTTATACAAAATTTTTTACACAAAATTTTTACACAAACATTTTAGTTTTAACAATTGATATTTGTTTTGCTGTCTTGAGTTTCATAGACCAGCTTTTTCTAGTATGTATTTTCTTGGGAGGGGAGACTCATTCCCTTTTTATTATGTAACCACTAAGTTCATTTCTATGCTTAAGAGTTAGCTTCTACCTTGAGCATACATGGGCAACACGAATAAAACTCAATGGGCTATGTGAAAAGAGTCATAAATTTCAGTGGAAATTCTGTATTGAAGGAAATAGAGAGAATTGGTAGGGGTGAAGTGAAAATGTGGGATTTATATGCTTATATATATTGTACACATGTATGAACTTCGCTAATGTAAAAAAACATTTAAATCACTAATAAAAGTGTTTTAACTTGATATTAAGACAGAATTTCTAACAATTTCAGAAATGATCTTGAATGTTATGTAAATTATATTCCTCTGCAGTGATGATTTTTCTTCATTAAAAAATGCCTATATTCACAAAATGAATATGCAAATGTTTTTTATTTTAATAAGTGCTAAAGTTTCATGCAGTTTGAAGATTTTAATGTTGTTTTATATCAATATATGTATTGTACTTGATATTGGACTACATAATAACATTTTTCTTTAATACTGTATGGTACTTTGTACAGGTTCTAGACTTTACTATCATTTCCCATCTTCCCAGTGGTTATTTTGATGAGTAACATTGTTCCTTGTAGATTAAAAATAATTTTTACCTTGCATATATAACATATTTGCATTGTCCACTCCTTTCTTGTAGACCTAGGTGGGTTTCATAGATTAGATATAATGAACAGCGATGCCTAACCTGTGTCCTACAAATATCTCAATGATATTTGAAGTTGGAGACCTCTGGATAAGTGCCCAAAAATAATGAACTTAGGATACATTTAGTTTTACTTGTTGGAGAGTTTTTATACTGATAACACACAGGCAGAATACTATACATTTCCACTAGAGGTATTTAATTCAAATAAAAACAATGAAAGAAAGGCTCAACAAAAGATTGGGTCGGATGGAAGTGAAAGTATCCAGGCTAGAAGACAAGGTAGAGTACTTGTACCACTCATTCACTGAAAAAAAAAAAACCCTCAAAGGTGAAATAAACAGAAATTTTTGAATTCTATAAAAATCAAGGGTTTGAATATAGTAATAGAAAAAAATTTTAGATCAAACACAGAAAGTATTCTCAATAAAGTTATAGGCAGTAAAGTAAAAAGGATCTTTGTTCCCCTAGTTTAAGGAAAAGTATTTCTATCATGAGATCACAAGCATGAAGATTATCAACTAGGTAAGATCAGAAAGAAAAACTTTTCCATGACACCTAATCATCCAAAGGACACAGAACAAAGTGAGAATATTAAATGTTAAAAGGTGCAATGTAAAAATACCCAGTAAAATAAAGGCAAGTTCATTAGAATAACAATGAAACAGTTAATTCAAAGTAAACCCACAACCAACATCAATGTAATTAAAAAAAAAAAAACTCAAAGCATTTTCAATAAAATCAGGAACAAGAGAAGTTTCTCCACTCTTGAAACCTACTTAACATAGTACTTGACTTTTTAAAACAACTGAAGGAGGTTAATGGAATTTATATAGGAAAGGAAGAAGTTGACATCATTATTTGAATGCCTTAAGACTTTATAAAAAACAACAACAACAACAAAAAAAAAAACAAAAACAAAAACAAAAAAACACCACTAGAAAATTCCTGCAAATTTGAGTGTATTAAACAAAGGAATAGAATACTGAATTAAAACACAAACACCCTTACACTTTCTATGTACAAACATCCCAAAGAAGAAATTGAGGAAATAAAACCATTCACAACAGCCTTAGTATCAAACAATGAGAAGTTAAAAATACTTAAAATAAAGTTGAATAAGATGCTAAAATATACAAAGACAGCCAACTCTCATGGATCAGAAGCATTAAAATTGTGATATGATCATCTTAACCAAAACAATCTACAGTTTTCACTTAATCATTACTAAAATTCCAATGCTGTTTTTTACAGACATTTAAAAAATAATCTTAACTTCCATATGGAAATATGAAAAGTCCAAGATAATCAATACAATCCTGAACACTCCCCCCACCAAATAAAAACTGCTGGAGGTATCACCATCCTAGATTTTAAGTTAAATTAAAGGTCTAAAGAATAAAAGAGAATGGTATTCATGAAAAAAAGAAGTCAATTTTAATGCAATAAAATTGAGGACTCACTTATACATTCATATACAGCCAAGTGATTTTAGAATTTTATTTAGAATTTAGAATTTTGGACAAATCATACTAGTAAAGTACAAAAACGAAACTTTATTCTTGATACTCACTCTCCTGCAGCTAGCAAATACTAACAACTCCTAGTGGTGAAATAAGATTTCATTCCTACCTCTCACAATTCCATGATGGATTTTGTCTTGCTTGAGCTTGTATATATTTCTTGAATTCTCTCAGAGTCATTGTGAATTCAGATATATAACATATCCTCTGGTTATTGGTCTCATCAATAGTGTCAGACATAAGCAATCTCACAGAATAAGAATTAGTTCTTTTAGCAATGTGGTTGGGTATTCTCATACTATCCAAGGTACTGCAGCAATGAGCAATTTGTAACGTGTTATAGATTGTAAAGTTTACAACTTCATGAGGTTAATGACCAACCCTGCTCCCAGTGATTTAGATATTATATTCCAGAACTATAAAATCTAGCCGGTAGTAACAAACATTTCAGGTCAATATCAACTGATATCTCCACGTGTTATTTTAGTATGCCATTCCTGCAGAAATGGGGTTTTACTATTCAGTTCTAGAGGGTTACTAAGATTAACAATAATGGGCCTATGGGATAAAATTGGTCATAACTCACAAAAGGCTAACCCCATACTATTCATTTTGGACAAAGGTTGAAATTATATGCTACATTTTCTTAATGATTATTCTTTGGATAAATAAGGAGAAATTTAAATGCATCTTTGATTTGCATTTCTATGATTGTTAATGAGATTTAACATTTTTCCCCTACTAGTATTTTTTTCTTATGAGATTTGTCTGTTCATTATGTTATGCCATTTGGGGGGTTCTTTATATCACAAAGGACTTTTTATTTGTCACTATTAAAAACCTGGATTTCAAACAGATATCTATCAGCTCATTCAACCTTAGCACCTGTCTCATCACCAGTTGTTTTCCAAGAACTGCCTTCACCATGGAGCTCCTTGAGCTTTCCCAATTCAAACTAGGGTTTCTTCAACAGTTTTACTTTTCTAACGAAAACATCATAAAAAAGATAAATGTACTGGCAAACCTTTTCTATGTCTTTCCCAATGCTGTCTGGAATCAGTTTATTAACTACTTTCTTCTAGTCACTTGTCTGAATTTCTTGGGTCATGATTTCCATCATCTTCTTCCTTATCTGGCAGACTTGCTGGTACAGTGCATAGGATGTCTTTTTTATCTGGTTGTAGCATTTTGTAGTGAAATCGACACAGAAGAGTTGGACCAAATACCCATCTGTCGTCTTGGCATCAACATGAGCTTCAACCTTGGCCTGCCACTTTTTGACCATGGAGCACATTTTTTCCCGGGTAAGATCCATGCCATGGATGTTGGCATGTTTTTGCCTTGAATATCCTCAATAATTAGCTTGAATTCTCAAAATGCAACTTCATCATTCTGTAGATCGAAAAGGCTCACTTCAAACACATGACCCTTGAAGCTATCAGATGCAATTTTGGTTCCTTGAGCTCTTGTGACTAGTGTTATTCCGATGTTCCTAATATTGGACATTGCTTGAGCTTTCACATCATACCAGTCTTTCTTAGAAAATGGATTAACCACTTTCTTCTTACCTCCCTTCTTGCCCTTTCTTCAGGCACTTGTTCTTGCCAGCCACCATGGTTGGGATTCTTTCACTTATTAATTATTTTGTTCTTTGTATGTTCTACACATTAATCTGCTATCAGATGTATAGTGAACAAAAAGGTTTTCCCATACTTGTAGGTTTTAAATTTTCTTAATTGTTTCCATTGATTTGTGGAAACATTTTAGTTTTAGATGGTATCATTTGAGACTTTTCATTATTGTCTGACTTAAAGGATTCTTACTCAGAGAGCTACTAGCAATCCTGGTATCTCTAGTTTGTATTGAAAACTTTTTCATACAATGTATGTGATTGTGTTTCCTTTGTGAAATTGTATAAGATCCTCCACACTTTCTTTCTAATTTTATGTTCTTTATTTCGAACTGTCTCTTAAAACAAAACAAATGTAGGAAGTACATTTTAAATATCTGCTAAACCACAAAGATAAAATTAAATTTATTGATTTTTCTTTACATTTGTTGGATATTTTCTTCATTTACATTTCAAATGGTATCCACTTTTCCAGTTTCCCCTCCAGAAACCTCCTATGGCATCCCCCTTTCTCCTTGCTTCTATGAGGGTGTTCACTACCCACTCACCAACTCACACCTGCCTCCCCACACTGGCATTCTCCTACACTGGGGCATCAAACCTTCACAGGATCAAGGGTCTCTTCTTTAATTGATGACAACAAGGCTATCCTCTGTTACATATGTGGTTGGAATCATGAGTGCCTCCATGTATGGTCTTTGGTTGCTGGTTTATTCCCTGGGAGCTCTGGGTGGCAGGGGGAGGGGAGTCTGGTTGGCTGATATTGTTCTTCTTATGGGATTGCAAACCCTTTCAGCTCCTTCAGTTCTTTCTCTAACACCTATATTAGGGACCTTGTCTCAGTCCAATGACTGGCTGTGAGAATCCATCTCTGTTTTGGCAGACTCTGGCAGAGCTTCTCAGGAGACAGCTATATCATGCTCCTATCAGCAAGCACTTCCTGGCATCAGGAATAGTATCTGGGTTTGGTGACTGTATATGGTGTGTATCCACAGGTGGGGCAGTCTCTGTAATGTTTCTAGGCAATGGTTACAGACATCTATATTTTTGAATTCAGATGTCTTCAAAATTCCATGAAATATTTATACAGATAATCAGACCTCCATGTATAAGACATATTTATAAATACAGATGTATATTCATATGTACATATAACAGCTTTCAATGAATAAAAGAGGCAATGAATTAGAAGGAGAATGAAGAAAACTATAAAAATGGTTTGGAGGGAGCAAAGAGAAGGTAAAAATTACATAAATATGCTATAATTATAAAATAAAACAAAAATAAATCACTAAATAAAATATGAACAAATATAATTTGAAATAAAAAGTAGAAACTAGAATGTCATGGACAATCATGGAAACAGATACATCTTCATAATATTTTTTTTATAAAAGAAAGCATTTAATTGAGGGCTTGCTTACATTTTGAGTAAGTCTGCTTCCATATGGTGAGAAGCATGGCAGCAGGCAAACAGGCATGGTGCTGGAACAGTAGCTATGAGCTTACAAACTGATTCACAGGCAGCAGGCAAAGAAAGTGAGACTGAGCCCAGTGTGGGCTTTTGAAAACTTCAAATCCTCACCTCAGTGACACATCTCTTCCAGCAACCCCATAACTCTCAATACTTCCTAAATATTCCACCAACTGGCAAGCAAACATTCAAATATATGAGCCTACAAGGCCATTCTCATTCCATCCAACATATGCAGCCATGCAGGAGGTAACCTTTGCATCTTGCTATCTGCACTCCACAGTATGTGACTCATCTAAGTGCTATGTGTTGCTCTTTCCTCCTTTTTTATTGCTGTGCAGAATCACAGTGCATGAGTATGTCATGATTGAATCTATGGTTAGGCTTTTGGGGCACCTCTGATTTCAGGTAATCATGCATAGTGCTCTCATAAACATGATTGTAGACATTTTGATGACAAGATGAAGGCATTTTGTTCTGGAAACTTAGGAGAAGAGTGTGTGGGTCATAGACTATCCCATATATGTCTGCTTTAATAGACCCTGCCAAACAGTTCTTCAGGTTATATCTATATTGTGCCAATTACATTTTTTAAAAATCATTCCATTCGTTTACATCTCAAATGATATCTCACTTTCGGGTTACCCACTCCACCAGCTCCCTACCCCACAACTGTTGCCTCCTGCACTGACCAGCAGACAGAAGACAGCAGACACGGGCTCTTCTTCCCTACACGGTTTACTCAGGAACCTTGAAGTACAGTGAAAGGCCTCCGAGCTCTAGCTCCTAGTCCTTAAATCTCTGTGTCCTCTCCAATCAGAACCTGCAATGAAATCATTCTTGATTGGTGCTGAGCACATATGTCACATGGTCCGATCTTATGTAAGAATGAGCAAACAGAATGCATGCGCAGTAAAGCCTAGCCTATGTGCCACCCAGGCTTCCTAAAATGGTGAGCCAACATTCTAGGGGCATCTGGCATTCAGCCAGGCACCATCTTGAGTTCTGCTCCCTACACACAACAGCCCTACTCCCTCCCTTTTACCAGTGTGAGAGTGCTCCCCTATCCACCTACATTCTCCTGCCCCACTGCTCCACTGGAGCATCAAGCCTCCCCAGGACCAAGGGCCTCCCCTCCTGTTCCTGTCAGGCAAGGCCATCCTCTACTACATTTGTCTCTGGAGCCACAAATTCCGTCCAGGTAAACTCCTTGGTTGATGGTCTAAACTTTGGGAGAACTGGGTGGTCAGGCCAGCCTATGTAGTTCTTCCAATGGGGTTACAATCCCTCTCTGCAACTCCAGTCTTTCTGTCAGGTCCCCCACCAGGTTCTCTGAGCTCAGCCTGATAGTTGACTCCCAGCATCGACATCTGCATTGGTTAGTTGCTAGCCTGACCTCCAGAGTAACATCTATACTAGGTTCCTGTTGGCAAGTGCCTGTTGACTAGGGCAACAGTGTTTGGTTTGGTATCTACAGACATTATGGATTCCCAGGTGGGGCAGTCCCTGGCTTGCCCTTCCTTCAGTCTTTGTTCCATTTTTTTGTCCCTGTTCTTCCTTTGGACAGGAACATTTCTGGGTTAAAAATTTTGAGTTGGCTGGCCCCAACTTTTGACCAGGGGTTGTGCCTATCTACTGGAAGTGGTCTCTACAGGTTCTATTTTCCCTTTCTCTGTGGATTTTGGCTAAAGCCATCTCCCTTGACTCCTAGAAGCCTCACATTTTCCTGGTGTCTGGGACTCTCCAGTGGCTATCCCCAGTTCCTCATTCCCCCAACCCCCACTACAAATTTTTGTTTGATTTCCTGACCCTCTGTACCTCTCTCTCATCTCTTCCAGTTTCTAATACTGCTACCTTTATTTCCATGCCCTCCCTTTTCCCTCTAGGTCCTCCTCTCCCTCCACCTCCCACAATTACCTGTTCCCCACTCCTTGTAGGACTGAAGCATCTACAACATGGTCTACCTTCCTTAACACTTGATATGGTCTGTGGGTTTATGGGAATTGTTACCTTTGGGGCTAATATTCACTTATTAGTTAGTACATACCATGTGTATTCTTTTGTGTCTGAATTACTTCACTCAGGATGATATTTTCTAGTTCCATCCATTTGCCTGCAAATTTCATGTAGTCATTGTTTTAATTGCTATATATAAGTACTCCATTGTGTTAATGTACTACATTTTCTGTATTCATTCTTCAGTTGGGGCACATCTGGGTTGTTTCCAGCTTCTAGCTATTGTAAATAAGGAGGTTATGAACACAGTGGTGCATGTGTCCTTGTTATATGTTAGAGCATCTTTTGGGTATATGCCAAGGAGTGGTAAGGCTGAATCCTCTGGTAGAACTATTTCCAGTTTTCTCAGAAACTGCCAGACTGATTTCCAAAGTGGTTTTACCAGCTTGCAGTCCTCCAGCAATGGAGGAATGTTCCTTTTTCTCCACATCCTCACCAACATCTGTTGTTACCTGTGTTTTTGATCTTAGCAATTCTGACTGGTGCGAGGTGGAATCTTAGAGTTGTTTTGATTTGCAAGTCCCTGATGACTAAGGCTGTTGAACAATTTTTTAAGTGCTTTTCAGCCTTTTGAGATTCCTAGGTTGAGAATTCTCTATTTTGCTCTGTACTCCACTTTTTAATGGGGTTATTTGGATCTCTGGAGTCTACCTTCTTGAATTCTTTGTATATTTTGGATATTATCTTGCTATCAGATGTAGGGTTGGTAAATATATTTTCTCAATCGGTGGGTTGCGATTTTGTCACATTGACACTGTCCTTTGCTTTACAGATGCTTTTCAATTTTGAGAGGTCCCATTTGTCAATTGTTGCTCTTAAAGCATAAACCATTGGTGTTCTGTTAAGGAAGTTTTTCCCAGTGCCTAAGTATTTAAGGCTCTTCCCTTCTTTCTCTTCTATTAGATTCAGCATATCTGGTTTTATGTGGAGTCCTTTTATCCACTTGTTCTTGAGCTTCATAAGAGGAGATAAGAATGGATCAATTTACATTCTTCTACATGCAGACCACCAATTGAACCAGCATCATTTATTGAAAAAGCTGTCTTTTGTTCCACTGGATGTTTTTAACTTCTTAGTCAAAGATCAGGTGACCATGTATGTGTGTTCATTTCTGGGTCTTCAATTCTATTCCATTGATCTGCTTGCCTGTCTTTTACCAATACCATGCAGGGTTTTTTTTTTTTTTTTATCACTATTGCTCTGTATAGCTTGGGGTCAGGGATGGTGACTCCTTAGAACTTCTTTCATTGTTGAAAATAGTTTTTGCTTTCCTAAATATTTTGTTATTACAAATGAATATGAGAATTGTTCTTTATAACTTTAGAAGCATTGCGTTGAAAGTTTAATGGGGCTTGCATTGAATCTGTAGATTGCTTTTGGTAAAATGGTCATTTTTACTATATTAGTCATACCAATCCATGAGCATGGGAGCTCTTTCCATCTTCTGAGTTCATCTTCAATTTCTTTCTTCAGAGATGTAAAGTTCTTGTCATACAGTTCACTCACTTGCTTGGTTACAGTCACACCAAGATATTTTATATGATTTGTGACTTTCATGACGAGTGTTGTCTCCCTAATTTCTTTCTCAACCCTTTTATCCTTTGAGTAGAGGAAGGCTACTGACCTGTTTGTGTTAATTCTATATCCAGCCACTTTGCTGAAGTTGGTTATTAGCTCTAGTAGCTCTCTGGTAGAATCTTTAAGGTTGCTTCTGTATACTGCCATATCATCTACAAATAGTGATATCTTGACTTTCCCCTTCCCAACTTGTATCCCTTTTATCTTTTTTCATTGTTGTCTAATTGCTCTGGCCAGAACTTTGAGTAATATATTGAATAGGTAGGGAAAGAGTGGGCATCCTTTTCTTGTCTCTGATTTTAATGGGATTGCTTTGAGTTTCTCTCCATTTAGTTTGATGTTGGCTATTGATTTGCTCTATATTGCTTTTATTATGTTTAAGTATGCTCCTTTAATTCCAGAACTCTCTAACACTTTTAACATGAATGGGCGTTGTATTTTGTCAAAGGCTTTTGAAGCATCTAATGAAATGATCTTTTTCTTTTTCCCTTTGAGTTTGTTTATATAGTGGATTACATTGATGGATTTCTATATATTGAACTATCCCTAAATTTCTGGCATGAAGCCTACTTGATCACTTTGATATGTTCTTGAAGTAAATTTTTGAGAATTTTATTGAGTAATTTTGCATTGATATTCATAAGGGAAATTGTTCTGTAGCACTCTTTCTTTGTTGTATATTTTTCTGGTTTAGGTCAGTGTAACTGTTACTTCACAGAAAGAATTGAGTAGTGTTTCGTCTGTTTCTATTTTATGGAAGAGTTTGAGGAGTATTGGTATTAGATCTTCTTTGGAAGTCTAATAGAATTCTGCACTATAACCATCAGGCCCTGGGCTTTTATTTGGTTGGGAGAATTCTAATGACAGCTTATATTTCCTTGGAGTTTATGGGTCTGTTTAGATGGTTTCTCTGATCCTGATTTAACTTTGGTACTTGGTATCTGTCTAGGAAATCATCCATTTCATCCAGGTTTTCCGGTTTTGTTTAGTATAGACTTTTGTAGTAGGATCTGATTATTTTTTTAATTTCCTCGGTTTCTTTTGTTATGTCTCCCTTTTTATTCCTGATTTTATTAATTTGGATACTGTTTCTGTGCTCTCTGGTTAGTGTGGCTAAGGGTTTATCTATCTTGTTGATTATCTCAAAGAAGCAGCTCCTGGTTTTTTTGATTCTTTGTATAGTTCTTTTTTCTTCTACTTGGTTGATTTCAACCCTGATTTTGATTATTTCCTGCCTTCTACTCCTATTGTGTTTTTGTTTCTTTTTGTTCTAGAGTTTTCAGATGAGGTGTTAAGTTGCAAGTGTATAGTCTCTTCAATTTCTTTATGGAGGCACTCAGAGTTATGAGATTTCCTCTTAGCACTGCTCTCATACGGTCCCATAATTTTGGGTATGTTGTACCTTCATTGTTATTGAATTCTAAAAAAAAAAAAAAAAAAAAATCTTTAATTTTTTAATTTATTTCTTCTCTGACCAAGTTATCATTGAGTAGGTACTTATTCAGCTTCTACCTTTATGTGGGCTTTCTATTGTTTTTGTTGCTATTGAAGACCAGCTTTAGTCTATAGTGATCTGATATAATACATGGGATTAATTCAATGTTCTTGTATCTGTTGTACCTGTTGAGGTTTGTTTTGTGTCCAAGTATAAGGTCAATTTTTGAGAAGGTACCGTGAGGTGCAGGAAAAAAAAAAGGTATATTTTTTTGTTTTATTGTGAAATGTTCTGTAGATATCTGTTAAATTCATTCGGTTCATAACTTCTTTTAGTTTCACTGTGTCTCTGTTTAATTTTTGTTTCTATAATCTGTCCATTGGTGAAAGTGAGGTGTTGAAATCTCCTAGTGTTATTGTGTGAGGTTCGATGTGTGATTTGAGCTTTAGTAATGTTACTTTTACAAATGTGTTGGTGCCCTTGTATTTTGTGCATAGATGTTCAGAATTGAGAGTTAATTTTAGTGGACTTTTACTTTGATGTGGATGCAATGTCTTTCCCCATCTTTTTGATAACTTTTGGTTGAAAGTCTATTTTGTTGGATATTTGAAGGTTTCCAGCTTATTTCTTGAGACCTTTTACTTGGAAATTTTTTTTTCATTCTTTTACTTTGAGATAATGTCTGTCTTTGACTCTGAGGTGTGCAGCAAAATGCTGGGTCCTGTTTACATATCCAGTCTGTTAGCCTATATCTTTTTATTGGGGAATTGAGTTCATTCATGTTGAGAGATATTAGTGACCAATGATTTTTAGTTCCTGTTATTTTTGTTGTTAGAGGTGAAACTACGTTTGTGTGTTTCTCTTCTTTTGTGAGTTTGTTGTGAAAAGAATATTTTCTTGCTTTTTCTTGGTTTTAGTTTTCCTCCATGTGTTGGACTCTTCCTTCTATTATCCTCTGTAGGGCTGTATTTGTGAAAAGATATTGTTTAAATTTGGTTTTGTCTTGGAATATTTTGGTTTCTCCATCTATTGTAATTGCAAATTTTTCTGGCTATAGTAGCCTTAGCTGGCATTTTAGTTCTCTTAGAGTCTGTCTGATATCTGTCCAGAATATTCTGACTTTTAGAGTCTCTGTTGAGAAGTTTGGCATAATTCTGGTAGTTCTGCATTTATATGTTACTTGACCTTTTTCCTTTTCTACTTGCAATATTCTTTCTTTGTTCTGTGCATTTGGAGTTTTAGTTATTATATGACAAATGGAATTTCTTTTCTGATTCCATCTGTTTGGTGTTCTGTAGGCTTCTTCTATGTTTATGGGCATTTCTTTCTTTAGGTTAGAAAATTTTTCTTCTATAATTTTGTTAAAAATGTTTGCTGGCCCTTTGAGTTGGGAATCTTCTATACCTATTATTCTCGGGTAGGGTGTTTTCATTGGGTTCTGAATTTTTTGAATGTTTTGAGATAGGATTTTTTGCTCTTTTGTATTTTCCTTGACTGTTGGGTAGATGTCTTATATTGTATCTTCTGCCAATGAGATTCTCTCTTCTCTCTTGTATTCTGTTGATAATGCTTGCCTCTGTGACTCCTGTTCTCTTTTCTGGTTTTTCCATTTCCAAGGATGTCTCCTTTTGAGTTTTACTTAATGATTCTATTTACATTTTTAGATCCTGGATGGTTTTGCTCAGTTCCTTCACCTGTTTGATTGTGTTCTCCAGTAATTCTTTAAGGGATTTATGCGTTTCCTCTTTAAGGGCTTCTACTTGTTTACTTGTGTTCTCCTTTATTTCTTTAAGGGAGTTATTTATGCCCTTCTTAAAGTCCTCTATCATCTTCATGAAATGAGATTTTATATCTGAATCTTCTTTTACATGTGTTTTTGGGTATCCAGAACTTGCTATGGTGGAAGAATTAGATTCTGATATTGCCAAGTCAAATTGGTTTCTGTTGCTTATGTTCTTATACTTACTTCTTGGCATATGGTTATCTCTGGTGTTATCAGACTGAACCCTCTACTTCCTGTGAGCCTATAATCTCAGATGTGTCAGATAACTTGGGGAGTCGAGCTGCAGCTGGGGGTGGGCTGTATGGGATTGGGTCCAGTGCAGGGGTTCTGCTCCCAGCACAGGTGGGAACCAGAAGGCTTGCAGGTCTCTTGCTGTGGGGGGAAATGTATGTTCCCAGGTTGCAGTGGTCCCTATACACTGTGTATTGTGGTGGGGTTTAAGGTCTCATATGTTAAGCTGGATGTATCAGAATACCTGGGGAGTTGAGATGCAACTGAGCTTTGGGCTGTGTGGGATTGGGTCCAGCACAGGTGGGAACCAGAAGGTATACCACATCTTCATAATATAAAATCTAAAACTCTAATACACAACTATAGAATGTGTCAAACCAAATTTCTCACAGATAACTGAAAAAACATAGAAATTCTATCAGATACTTTATATGAACAATTTGATTCTCTATAAATTGCATTAATCATTCAATAAAATTGCACATATCAAATCTCATATTGTTTTATTTAATTGCAAGCATATGTTTCAGTTTTGTTATCTGTACAGTGTAATCAAGCTTCTTCCTGAGATAGGAAGTGTTATACCTTTCCCAGTAAATTCACCTTTGCTATTTTACTTCTACAACTCCTAATAAATCCTTAGAGACTTGAAAAGCTTGAAAGATAACTAATGGCCCTGTGGATTGAACTTCAAAATCTCATAAATATTCACTTTGTGATCCAGCTCTAGATTTTAACAGTTATGATACAGAATACATTTTGTGTGTTTCCTTTTCCTCTGAAGTTTATCAGCTGCAAGGGAAGTGTCATGACTGACTGTCTTTTCACCACTCTTGAACACACAGTCTGGGCTATCATCACACACGCATTTATTAGTTAATATGAGAATTCTTACATACTGTTTAGTTTTCTACCCTTGTAGATTCTCTAGAACCTACAAGTACCTTTATAGAACTTCTACAAGAATCCTTTCAAATAGAATATAAAATCGTCGTCACTCTAAACTGTCTGATAGTGATTTAAAAATACCATGAACTTTGTTATAAAAAGAAAGATCAATATGATCATAGAAAATTAATATCAAGAACCAGAGAGTGGGGAATTGTGGCACACGTGTGATTACAGTATTTACTGAGATGAAATAGGATGATTTTCAGTTTTAAAACAGTCTGGAATCCTGAAATTTGAAGGGATTCATGGACTTCATAGCCAGAAAATATGAAAAAAAAAAAACAAAAAAATGAATGAATAGAGAAAATTTTACCCAGGGCTTCCAAATATCAAACTATATATTTTCATTAAGCTTGTACATATATATGTTCAGTTATTTCCCTATAAGCATATATGCATTATCTTTATGTTAATGAAGTTAAATCTATATTTTATGTAACTTTTGTAATTGAATTTTTAATTTTGGGGGTTTTTAATTAATTACATTTCTCCCTTGCTTTTCATCTCTCCACATCCTCTTGTAAAGCCTTCTTCATGCTTCTTCAAATTAAAGACCTCTTTTTTTACTAATTGTTGTAGCATGCATATATGCATACATATATATTCATGAATTCCTAAATATTACCTGTTCATTTCATATAATTCTACTTGTATGTAAGCTTTTATAGCTGACAATATTCTGTAATTTTTATCATGCCTTGTAGTACAATAGTGTAGATAGCAGGTGGAAAAGAGATGGTAAGATTTTTATCTCCTGTATATCTAAGAGTTGTCTATTTTTAAATTCAACTACAAATTTTGCTCTTCTGTAATCCCAAACAAAACTTATAGCCACTATTTTTTCTCTTTGTCACTGATATAACACATTGTAGAATCATAGGTGCCGTTGTCCTATCAGCTCAACTAAGAGTGGTTTAACTGGGGGTGAAGAAGAGAATAATTAATGCTAAGACAGAATAATTCTAACCAAATTTGAAAATTGTCCTGATTTGTTAAATTTACCTCCACTGCTTACTGCAACATTTGTTATTGACATACTCCAACACACAGACACACACACACACACACACACACACACACACACACACACACACACACAGTCTTCAATGCTGTGAGAGCTATAAAATTGTACTTTGGGTTTCCATACTGAGAACACAGAAAACTGTGAAAAAATCCTAAGATATGACTCAGTAGGTGAGATGTTTGCTGCACACAATTAGTATCTAAGTTTAGTTACCAGTCTCCATAGAAAAATCTGAATATTGTGGTATGTATCCCCAACCTAGGATCTCAGTAAAAAGACACAGGCAGGTCTTAGGGTTGAATAGTCTGTCAGTGTAATCCAAGTCTAACCCAGGATCTCTGAGAGACTCTGTCTCAAAAAAAATAGTACAAAGAGTAGCTAAAGTTGACTTCTGACCTACACAAAACTTTAAAATTCATACTAAAATTACCAAACTAAAAAAAAGTTCTAGTAAACTCAGAAATTTCTAACTATATCTCAAAACTTCTGCTTGTATTATGTGAATTTTATAGACCTTACATTTTGATTAATTAAACTAATTCAATTCAATAATGTATTTATTAGCTAATAATTTACTTTTAATTAAAGTACAATTTTTTCTCATGTGTTATATGTTACCAGCGTGACATCAAGCAAATCATTATTATTACTTTAGTTCTGTTTTGTCAAGTAAATTTAATCCAGATGTTATAACTGTGGGTAGAATTGAGAATCGTGATAACCAGCTTGTGACTTGAACAAAAATAACAGCTGAAATTAAGTACAATCATATATTAAAAGTGGAAAGTACCATTTCATTCAGCAAAATATTATTTTTGAAGCTTCAGTTTGCTCCTTTTTTCTTTGCTCATTGTTGTTTATAGGAGTTAATATCTAATCTCATTCTGCATGCATTCTAAGCAAGCCTTCAATGGCTGAATTGTACCACTGGAAAAGACCACTTTATTTTTGACCTTATAAGAGCATCTTTTCACTGTAGGTATTTCTTTGCTTTTGTTGGTTTTATGAGAAAAGAACTCAATATATCACTGAGGCTTCGCTTGAGGTCATGCTTCCCTTACATCAGTTTCCATGTGGTAGAATCACATTTCTTTACAACCACACCCAAACAGAAACATTGTTAATACCATTGGATATACTAATGACAGAATACACAAATAAACAATAGGAAAGCCTTAGAAATGTACGATATCTTAACATCTAAAAAGAATGAAATGTTCTAAAAGAGTTGTATTTAACATTTTGGTGTTCCTAAATTGACAAAGCAAACATGGAAAAAAAAAGAGAGTCCAAGAGATAAGGCTTAAGATTTGTAATGTTACCTTCTGTTACATCTTATCTACGAGGAATGTCTGAGGTCATCCTCATTAATGGAATCTTTCTTACCTTCTAGTTTGGAATCCAAAAATGACAATGGAAAAACTCTACAAGAACATAAAGAATTGTGAAAATTTCATTTCAGCAATCTTTAAACTATCTTTATCTCACATTAATTAACAGGGTTTCATATCCTGTTATTTTTCAGTAGATTTAATGAGTAAACCTGTTGCATAAATAACCAAATTGCTCATATATGAATCTTATCTTTATTCTTACTTAAATTTTTATCAAAATTAAATATTTTGGAAACTTGTAATAATTATGCCATATTAATTTTATATATTACAAAGTTTCACTAAGAAATTAAATAATATCTTGACTTTCTAGAACAAATAAAATATCAAGGTTTAAAATTAATATAACTGATTTTAGAGGAAATACAAATGTCTTTAGAAAAATGATTTAATTAAAAATATGGTGAGATGTCATAAGAATGCAAAACCAAATTTCAAGATAAAACTTTGTCTCCAATGTGGTCATGTATTCTTTAACTGCACATAAGTGGTTGTATTTGATAAAAAATAAAATGAAAAGAAATAAACTATCATGAAATCTTTGATTATAACTATATATAAAACCTTTTACACATTACAACAAATAAAAACAAAAGTAAGAAAATGTGACTTCAGCCTTAGTTCTTTCCCTGAGATGATGTAGTATTTCAAGATTAGTGTTTTGCAAGGCATGTGTTGGGTATAGCTATATAATAAATATATTTGTTTTATCACATGCAAGGTTTGAGAAAAGAATGAAGAAAGGAAATAAAATGAGCAATATGTAGAATAAAAATAAGAAAATAATATTTTTAAAAGAATAAATTATTGTAGATAAGCATGGTATCATATCCTGTATTACCAGGACTTAGTATACTGGTTTCACATTGAAAGGTGTATGGTAATGAGGAATAGTATGAAGAAAATACTACATTTTCTTGTCTATACAACCTGATTTCAATGGAGAAAGAAGTTTGTGGGAAAGTGATCAGCAGAAAAAACTAGAAAAGGCAGTTGAGAACAAATATATGCAAAGTATAATGATACGTATTTTGGAATATTGACTAGGTAAATTTATTTTATCAACTAAAAAGAGAAAGAAAAATATAGGTTAACAGTTGTGTTCTTTATCAATTATGAAAAATTCAGTTCAATTATATAGAATACATTGTGCAGGCAATAAAAATAATAAATGATTATCAAACATTTAAGGTAATGCTGAATATTTATACATTGAAGTGCATTTGAAAAGTTACAAAATCATAAAATGGAAAAATGAAGAAACTTTATCAAGCATGCAGAACATAAATTTCTATTAAACTGACAATCTTTTTCCATTCTAGTATTTAGGATTTGTTTTTTAATTTAAAATTTTTTGAGTATGTTTTATTTTTGTGCATAAGCCAGTTGTGTTTAGGTAACCCAGGAGGCCAGATTAGGGTAAAAGTTACACTGGTGTTTGAGTTACAGGCTGTTTTCTGTCATCTTATGTGGATGCTGGAAACAAATCATTGAACCCCTAAAAAATAATGAAGTGCTTTCAGCTGCTGAGCCAATTATTCACAGCTGGTGCTAGCCTGTGAACTCAAAATATAAATCCTAGGATGTGAACTTAGTGCACTTTTAAAAGATGAAATACACCAACTAATTCACAATTTTTTTTTTAATATAATGGTTTTAAACCACTCTTACTTCATGTGTACTTTTATTGGTAAGGAATATTTACTGTAATCATAGAGTAAATATTTGAAAATATTTTTCATCTAATATACTTTTGCTTAGATTTTCTAAAGATGATGTATATAGAAACAAGATATTGTCACAAAAGCCATTGAAGCAATGGGTGTAAGAATTTGCCACAATTGAAAAATATTATTAAAAGTTTATTGTTCATAATTAATAAGTTTTGCATTATTATCACAATATCTAAATCAGGTAACCTTTATTAGCAAAGCATTTTATGTAAATCACATTTTTCTAGTCTATAAATTTAAACTGTGTAGCACTGGCTTTGAGTGTGCTGTCTTGGTGAAGGACAGAATTGAAAATGTATTGGAGAGGAGTCAGAATAGAATATGAGAGGAATCCAAAGATGCTAGAGGCTTCTAACCTCTACCAAGGACATATACTGATTGGAGGATTTCCAAAAAAACTCATTTTCCTTTCCCTCCCTTCCCTCCCTTCCCTTCTCCTCCCTTCCCCTCTCCTCCTTTTCCCTCTCCTCCCTTCCCCTCCCCTCCCCTCCCCTCCTCTTCCCTTCCCTTCCTTTCCTTTCCTTTCCATTCCTTTTACTTCCTTTCCTTTTCTTTCCTTTCTTTCTTTCCTTTTCATTTGCTTTCCTTTAACTCTCCCTCTATCATTCCTTCCTTTCCCTAATCTTTCTTTTCCTCTTTTTCTTTACCACCCTTCCTGTGTCTACCCTCTTTTCTGCTGAAATTTTATTTACATTCTTACATTTACTAGATAAAGACTGTATCATGGATCTTCATTCAAGTCATAAATTCTACCTTTTAATGCTCCAAGGAACTACCAAAGAGAAGACAAAGCTCCTAGCTTGTGAACAATTTTTTTTTTAATAAATAAATGGTATGTGAGCCTTAATAGTTCTCAGGCATGAATGATTTCTTATGAATTACTATATTAAGAAAACACATACATTTAGCCAGTTGCCTGTATAGAGCTTAGCTCATTACAATAAACTTTTGTATGTTTGTTTTCAAAAGATATTCTAGCCCAATGGAACCATATAATTTAACAGGAATCTTGGAATTCCTTCTCCTTGGACTCTCAGAAGACCCTGAGCTGCAGCCCATCTTATTTGTACTATTCCTGCTCATATATTTGCTCATTGTGCTTGGAAATTTTCTCATCATCTTGGCCATCAGCTATGATTCCAACCTCCACAGCCCTATGTACTTTTTCCTCTACAGCCTTTCATTGTCTGACATTGGCTTCAGCAGCACCACAGTCCCTAAACTGCTGATAAACATTCAGACCCAGAGCAAATCCATAACTTATGCAGCATGCCTAACTCAGGTGTTTTTCTTTTTTCTTTTTGGGTGTATGGACAACCTACTACTGACAGTGATGGCCTATGACCGATGGGTTGCCATTTGTCACCCTCTACACTACCAAGTCCTTCTGAACTCTCGTCTGTGTAGATGTTTGGTCATAGTGTCATTTTGTATCAGTCTCATGGATTCACAGGTACACTGCTTGATAGTGTCACAACTAAAATTTTGCACTCATATGAATATTCCTCATTTCTTCTGTGACGTTCCAGAGCTTCTAAAAATTGCCTGTTCTGACACTACTGTCAATAACATAGTCACATTTTTTTTAACATTCATACTTGGTTTCCTCCCTGCCTCAGGAATCTTTTACTCCTACTATAAAATTATTTCCTCCATTGTTAGAGTTCCATCACTGTTAGGGAAATACAAAGCCTTCTCTACCTGTGGATCTCACCTGGCAGTTGTTTGTTTATTTTATGGAACAGGTCTTGGTGTGTACCTTAGTTCAACCGTTTCCAGTTCTTCCAGGGAAAGTGTAGTGGCTTCAGTAATGTATACCATGGTGGTTCCCATGATGAACCCGTTCATCTACAGCCTGAGGAACAGGGACATCAAGAAAGCCCTCCAAAAATGTTTCAGTAGAATAGCATAACTTTCCTACTTGTATAATCTCTTACTATATAGTTTCTTAAATTGTGGGTCACATAACTGAGTGTGGTATCGTAAAAATATAGCAACCATAAAAACTTCTGAACATAAAATGATCAAAAATTAATGTATACATGTAGTGAATCTAGGAGTATCTTGCTGTACCTTTCCAACTTTTGTGTTGTAGCTTTACTGTGGCCATTTTTTCATGTATATATGTAATATTAAAAATTAGCCCTGCACAGGTTTTTATATAGTGAAAAATACAAAAGAAAACAACCATAAATACTTTGGGCTATATTGAATTTGATTGTTTTGTATTGTAATGCTTTTACCATATGTACAAATGGAAACATGGTAGTTTAATAACAAAAAATGTCAACTTTCAATATTTTTATAACAAAATTAATCAGCATGTGATTATGAAATTAATAATTATTGTGCAAGAACTTTTAATTTTAAAAATTGGTGGATTTATTCCTGACTTAAGTTTCATAGAGCAGCAATATATAATTTCTTGGAAAGTGGGACTCATTCACTTTTAAGTATGGGGCCACTAATAACAATTCATACTCTGGGGTTTGTCCCAAACCCAAGCCCATACAGGCAATACTAGTGAGACTCAGTGGTCTATTAGAGTAGAGACAGGAAATCAGGAAATTTGGTGAAGCACATGTAATCAAGGCTATAGGGAAAATTGATGAAGGTAAAGTGAAAATGTGGGATTTATATGCTTATATTTCATTAGATATAGATGGATAGATACAGAGACAGAGACAGAGATATAAAAACTATAATTAAAAATAATAATAAATAAATAAGTATTTATTTTTCTAAATAAGTATGAAAATTTGCTGTCATCATTAATAAATGCTAAAATTTAATACTTGCTGAAAATGTTATTATTATGTTTTCACAAAAGTTTGTATTACACTATATATGACATTTTTTTACAAGACTGTCAGATAAAATGAACATACCTTTCCCTAGACTTCACTATCAGTTCCCATTTTTCCAACATCTTTTTGGTGCCCTACACAGTAACATTGTTTTTTATAGATAAAAAGTCATTCCACATTCTGTTTATAACATATTTTTCTACTCTTCTGTTATTGGAGATGTATGTTGGTTGCAATTTTAGATTTTATGAACAATGGTGCAAAACAATGTTGTGCAAATCTCTTTATGATAGCTTGGAATCTTCTGAATAAATGTACATGAATGATACATTTAAGATATCTGATACGTTTATTTTTAGTTTTCAGTGAGTTCTATATACTGATTTTTACACTGGCTAAAATAGTATATGCACACTTCCACTAGCAGTATGCAGCTCAAATACAAAAATACTGAAGGAGTGGTTCACCAACAGATAGGGCCATCTGGAAGTGAGAACATACAGGTTTGAAAACAATGTAGAGTGTGGAAAGGCTCACCAATTAGTTCAGTCAGTTGAAAGTGAGGGTGTCTACCTTCAAAGTCTGGGTAGAGTGTTTGGATCACTCAGTCACAGAAAATATCAAATACAAAAATTAAAACAAATTGAAGAATAGAACATATTGGAAGTCATAAATAAAATAACAAGATCAATCCTTTGAATAACAGTTGTAGAGGAAGAAAAGAGTCATATCGAGGTGACAAGAATCAATAAGAAGTAGAGAAAAACTTCCCTAAGAAAAGATATGCATACCAAGAGCCAAGAAGCAAGTAGAATATCAAATAGACAGGAGCATAAAAAAAATCCACAATAACACCATACATATGCATGAAGCATGTAGAACAAATAGAATATATTAAAATATGGAAGGAGAAAACACCCAGTAATATAAAGTCATATTCATATAGTAAAGGCATTTACAGAAATCCTACACCAACATCAAGGTATTTGAAAAGAAACTCAAAGCATTTTCACTAAAATCATGAATAAAATTCTTATGTCCATTCTTTCCATACTTATTTAATATAATATGTAGTGTCTTCGCTAGAAAAATAAGACAACTAAAGGAGATTCAGCGATACAAACAAGAAAGGGGGAAGTCAAAGCATGTCCAGAAATACATTCATAAATTAATCTTATTATTTGATAGCTGTTGACAAAAATATTAGGGACTTTTAGGGTAAAACTCAATCAAATTAGTAAAGGTGATAGGAAAGTAGGAAATCCATGTGCAGAAGAAACAGATTAGATTTCACAACATAAAGAACAATTGGAAAAATAGACAAAATACTTAAGTGTGAGAATAATAAAAGCATAAAAATGAAAATAGTTTATGAAGTGAGTTCAGGCTCGCTGAGCATGTTCTTGTGGGGAGAGTTGACTGGGAAGATCAGTGATAGACGTGATCAGTTCATATATGTATATGAATATGTACCAAAAGCAAAGATAGTAAAGTACTCACAAATGGAGATTGTATAAAAGTAGCAGCCCGCACTACAGATGAACACATTAGAGAGAGAGAAAACAACCTGCACCATACTTCTGAAAGCTATGAGTCTCTGCAGTGCCATCTGACCACTTCCAGAAAGAAGCTTCTCTCATTATAGCTGCATATTCAATGGGTATCAAATTATCAAAATAGAAGGTAGTTTTTCAGGCACAGACAGAAAAAAATGGAAGCACTAGTTTCCCTATCAGTTACTATGACTTCCCCATTCTTGGGATTTTTCTTTACTTGTTGTTGTTGTTGTAGGTGGTGGTGGTGGTGGTGGTGATGGTGGTGGTGGTGGTGGTGGTGATGGTGGTGGTGGTGGTGGTGGTGGTGTTCTCCTCCTCTTCCTCCTCTTCCTCCTCTTCCTCCTCTTCCTCCTCTTTCTCCTCTTCATCCTCTTCCTCCTCTTTCTCCTCTTACTCCTCCTCCTCCTCTTCCTCCTCTTCCTCCTTTTTCTCCTCTTACTCCTCCTCCTCCTCCTCCTCCTCCTCCTCCTCCTCCTTCTTCTTCTTCTTCTTCTTCTTCTTCTTCTTCTTCTTCTTCTTCTTCT
>JANHMN010000006.1:75526881-75552793 GCA_030674055.1 Rhabdomys pumilio | reverse complement strand
CTTCTTCTTCTTCTTCTTCTTCTTCTTCTTCTTCTTCTTCTTCTTCTCCTTCCTCCTCTTCTTCTCCCCATCTCCTCTTCCTTCATCTTCTTCCTCCTTCTTTCTCTTTCTCACTGTTTCTCTATATTTTCAATTTTATATCATAATCTGGTGTGAAAATCCAGCCTTACATAGAACAACCATATTATTCCACCCATTCCATAGCTCATAAAATATTCTGGGAGAAGGTGTAGAAAGAATGAAAAAGTCCAAGAAACCTGGAGAGGGTGATGTGGAATACTGGTTTCCAAAACACCACCTAAATATTTAACTCTTAAATCCATAGCAAGTATAATTAACAGCACAAGACCTCAACAAAATTGAGCCTGACAAAACTTGTCATTGAAATGAGAGAGGCTTAGACAGTCCCATTCCTCTCAGAAGTGACAGTTGTTGAAAAACATACATTTCAGTAGAATATCCATTTACAAGGTCCACATGATACTATAAACAATCTAACAAAAGTTACCATGTTACAAAAAAGTAACACAGAAATATGATATTGAAATGAAGAAAGAGATTAACAGGAGTGGATTAAGATGACTATGGGTGATAAAAGTAATAAAAATACATTTTGTACATGTATGAAATTTTCATAATAAAATCTACTTTATGTTTAATATATCATAATTAAATCACTAAAATATATTTAGAATGCAACAAGACCCTTTAGCAAATTAATGGAAAGAAAACTAATTGAGAGAAGGATATACTCAGAAATCACTAATCAGTTAAGACTTCAATATTAAAATAGTTAAAACCCTCACAACACAAATATGAAAAATAATAATCCATATAAAATAAGCTAATGTCCTATTCAGTACAAGGAGAAGAGATATAGAACATATTGTTCACATAACTAATTTAATGATCATGAAGGTAATATAAATTAAAAACTCTAATATAATATTAAGATGTGCCTTGTAAATGTTATCGAAAATAGAGTAGACAAAATATATTTAAGAAATATAGCAAATACTTAAATGTCATTGGCAACATAAATTAATTTAATAGTTATAAAAAAACAAGTTCTAGCTAGAAAAATTAGACAACAAAAGAGGTCAAAGGGATACAAATTGCAAAGGAAGAAGTCAAGATATTACTATTTACAGATGATTCTCAAAAATTCACCAGAGAACTCCTACAGCTAATAAACAATTTTAGCAAATCAGTTGGATATAAAATTAACCCAAACAAATCAGTAGCCTTCCTCTACTCAAAGGATAATGGGCTCAGAAAGAAATTAGGGAAACGACAACCTCCACAATAGTAACAAATAATATAAAATATCTTGGTGTGACTCTAATCAAGCAAGTGAAAAAAAATGTATGACAGTAACTTCAAGTCTCTGAAGAAAGAAATTAAGAAGACCTCAGAAAATGGAAAGACCTCATATGCTCATGGATCAGCAGGATTAATATAATAAAATGGCCATCTTATAAAAAGCAATCTACAGATTCTATGCAACTTTATCAAAATTCCAGCTCAATTCTTCACAGAGCTAGAAAGACCAATTGTCAAATTCATCTGTAATAAAAAAAGGGGGGACAGGAAAAATTATTCTCAACAATAAGAGAACTTCTGGAGAATAACCATCCCTGGCCTCAAGCTGTACTACAAAGCAATAGTGATAAAAACAAAACAAAACAAAACAAAACAAAACAAAACAAAACAAAACAAAACAAAACAAAACATAGTATTGGTACAGAGACAGACAGGTAGATCAATGCAATAGAACTGAAGACCCAGAAATAAACCTACACACATATGATCAGTTGATCTTTGACAAAGAAGCCAAAACTATCTAGTAGAAAAGAAACAGTGTATTCAACAAATGGTGCTGGGTCAAGTGGCAGTAAGCAAGTAGAAAAAATGCAAATTAACCCATTCTTATTTCCTTGTACAAAACTCAAGTCCATGTGGATCAAGAACCTCCACATAAATCCAGATAGGCTGGATCTAATAGAAGAGAAAGTGGGGAAGAGCCTTGAACACATTGGCACAGTGGAAAATTTTCTGAACAGAATACCAATGGCTTATGTTCTAAGATCAAGAATGAACAAATAAAACTGAAAACCTTCTGTAAGGTGAAAGACACTGTCAATAGGACAAAATGGCAACCCACAGATTAGGAAAATATCTTTAACAACCTTATATCCAATAGAGGGCTAATATCCAAAATATACAAAGAACTCAAGAAGTTAGACTCCAGAAAACCAAAATTCCTATTAAAAATGAGGTACAGAGCTAAACATAGAATTCTCAACTGAGGAATCTCAAATGGCTGAGAAGCACCTAAATAAGTGTTCAACATCATCGTTAGTCATCAGGGAAATGCAAATAAAACCAACCCTGAGATTCCACCTCATACCAATCAGAATCACTAAGATCAAAAACTCAGAAGACAGCAGATGCTGGTGAGGATGTGGAGAAAGGCAATACTCTGCCACTGCTGGTGAGATTGCAATCTGTTACAACCACTCTGGGAATCAGTCTGGTCGCTCCTTATAAAATTGGAAATTGTTCTACCTGAGGACCCAGCTATATCACTCACAAGATGCTCCAACATATAACAAGAACACATGCTCCTCTATGTTCATAGCAGCCTTATTTATAATAGCCAGAAGCTGTAAACAACCCAGATGTCCTTCAACAGAAGAATGGATACAGAAAATGTGATACATTTATACAATGGAGTACTACTAGCTATTAAAAATAATGATTTCATGAAATTCACAGGCAAATTGATGTAACTTGGAAATATCATCCTCAGTATGGTAACTCAGTCACAAAAAAAACCCCATGCATAATATGTACTCATTTATAAATGAATACTAGCCAAAAAGGAAGCTCAGAATATCCATGATATAACTCCATATGAAATGATATCCCGGCCATATGAAACACAAGAAGAAAGAAGATCACACCAAAGGGTTGCTATGGTACTAATCAGTAGGTGGAAGAGAATAATCTCTGGGAAGTACATAGAGAGGGGGATCTTGGAGGGAGAGAAAAGTGGAAGGGAAAAGGGGGACTAGTTCAGATGTTGGGGGAGGTGGAAGAGAAGTACAGAAGGTCAAGAATTAGAAAATAGGTGTGTAGCAGTGGGGGAGGTAGAAAGGGGTTAACCACTAGAAAGTCCCAGATGCCAGGGACCCAAGAGGTTCCCAGGACCCAACAGGGAGGACTTTAGCTTAAATACCAAACAAATTGAGGATAGAACCTGTAGAGACTATATTTAGTAGATAGGCACAGCCCCCAGTTGAGGAATGAGGCCACCCACCCACCACAAAAAACATAATTCAGAATTTCTACTGTCAAAAGGAAATGCACCAACAAACAGTGGAGCAAAAACTGAGGAAAGGTGATCCAGAGACTTCCCCATCTAGGAATCCATCCCATCTATTGACACCAAACCTAGACACTATTGCTGATGCCAAGAGTGCTTACTGACAGGAGCACTGTATAGCTGTCCCCTGAGATTCTTTACCAAACCCATACAGATGTGCATGTACACAGCTAAAAGTTGGACTATGCACAGGAATCCCAATGGGGAATTAGGGCAAGGACTGCAGGAGCTGAAAGGATTTGCAACCTCATTGAAAGAACAACAATATCAACTAATCAAACTCCCCCAAGGCTCTCAAGAACTAAACCAACAACCAAAGAGTACATAGGGGGTACCCTTGCTAGATAAGTAGCAGAGGATTGCCTTATCTGTCATCACTGGGAGCAGAGTCCCTTGGTCCTGTGGAGGCTAGATGACCCAAGATAGGGGAAAGCTAGGCCACTGAGGCAGCAGTGGATGGGCAGATGGAGAAGAACCCTCATAGAGACAAGGGGATGGAAGAGAGGGTAAGAGGCTTGTGGAGGGGAAACTTGGAAGAATGATAACATATGTAATATAAATAAATAAAACAATCAATAAAAAAATTTAAAAATGGGATACAGAGCTAAACAAAAAATTCTTTACTGAGGAACCTTGAATGGCCACGAAGTACCTACAAAATTTTTCAAAATTCTTAATAATCAGAGAAATACAAATTAAAATGACCCTGAGATTCCACTTCACACCAGTCAGAATGGCTAAAATCCACAACTCAGGTGACAGAAGATGCTGGCAAGGATGTAGACAAAGAGGAACACTTCTCCATTGCTCTTGGGATTACAAGCTGGTAAAACCACTTTGAAAATCAATCTGGCAGTTCCTCAGAAAATTGGAAATAGTTCCACCTGAAGACCCTGCTATACCACTCAAAAAAATACACCAACATATAACAAGGACACACGCTCTACTATGTTCATAGTAGTCTTATTTATAATAACAAAAAACTAGAAACAACCCAGGAGGTCCTCAACAGAAGAATGGATACTGAAAATGTGGTACATTTACACAATGGAGAACTACTTAGCTACTAAAAACAAGGACTTCATGAAATTTGCAGGCAAAGGGATGGAACTAGAAATTATCATCCTCAGTGAGGTTACACACAGTCAGAAAAGAATACAAATGGAATATACTAACTGTTAAATAGATATTAGCCCAAAAGCTCGGAATACACACAGTACGACTCACAGACCATATGAAGGTCAAGAAGAAGGAAGAACAAAGTGTGGATGCTTCAAGCCTATGTGGAAGCATGAATAAAATAATCTTGGAAGGTTGAGAGAGGAAGGTACCTGGGAGCAAGAAAGGAGGGAGAGGGAAAGGAGGCAGGATTTGGTCTGGGAGGAGACAGAAGAGAAGTACAGAGGGTCAGGAAATTGAATGGAGATTTGAAGCAGTGGGAGATGGAGAACTGAAGGTAACCACCAGAAAGTCCAGATGCCAGGGAAGCAAGAGTTTCCCAGGACACAACAGGGATAACATTAGCTGAAATCTACTACAAAGGAAAAACAATATAGAATCTGTAGAAACCATAGGCATGGTTCCTGGTTGAGGGAGCCACCTATCTCAAAATTTTTAACACAGAATTATTCCTGTCTAAAGGAAATGCAAGGACAAAGAGTGGAGCAGAGACTGAAGAAAAAAACCATCCAGAGACTGTCCTAATTAGGAATTCATCCCATCTGCAGACATCAAACTCAAACACTATTGCTGGTGTCAAAAAGTAGTTGCTGATAGGAGCCTGATATAGCAGTTCCCTGAAAGGCTCTGCCAGTATCTAATTAATACAGATGCAGATGCTCACAGCCAACCATTGGACTAAGCACAGGGACCCCAATGGAAGAGTTAGGGCAAGGACTGAATGAGATGAGAGGTATTCTAACCCCATATGAAGAACAACATTATCAACTAACTGGACACACCCCAGAGCTTCCAGGAACTAAACCACCAACCAAAGAGAACACACGGAGGGACCCATGGCTCCAGCTGGATACATAGCAGAAGATGGCCTTATTTGGCATCAGTGGGAGGGGAGGCCCTTGGTCCTGTGGAAGCTGGTTGTCCAGTGTAAGGGAATGCTTGGTCAGTGAGGCAGGAGTGGGTAAGTGGGTGGGGGAACACCCTCATAGAGGAAGGAGTAAGGGGCTTTGAGATAAGGTTTGGGGGAAGGGAAGTCAGGAAGGGGGCAATATTTGAAAAGTAAATAAATAACTATTAAAAATAATATTTATAATTTCTTCAAAAATGAGAAAAGATATAAGATTCATAATCTGATTTGTACATGTCTGTTCAATGGATATGAGGTCAATACATCAAGATTTTTGTATGTTCTCTTATTCATGACAGAATTATATTTAATTGTGTATGGATTATGTTTCTTATAAGATGTATAAATAAATCTGACATATCAAAGGCAAATACTATATTGGCATATGAATAAAATAATGCATTTGCTTCAACATGGATATATTATTCCATCATTAGGCCATGCAAAATAATAAACAGATAAAAGCACAAAAATGACATGCATTTTCTTATATGTGGATCATAAGTTATTTATCTCATTTCGATAAAGTAACCATCAAAATTGTTATAAGGAAAAATTGTTAAATAGATAATAATTTTAAAGGACATATTTAAGTTAAAACAGCAAATAACTTCAAGAGAAGTCTTCTGTAGTACATGGATTATTAAGAATAAATAACTCTTCAAAACAGAAAACTAAAATATAATTAAATATATTTTAATATATTTTAGTTTTAATTTAATATTAAATAAAAATTTAATATATTTTGTTTTAGTTTCATTTAATTATTCAGATAATTAAAAACACTTAAAAAGAATATTTAATAAACATCAAATATCAGTAATATATTTTGGATGGCTTCATGGCACGTTGTGCGATCTGTAAGATTGGCAAAACTGCTTGAGAAAGTGAGCAGAACTGAATAGCAGCTAAAGGATTATGGGTTCTGTACTGACACAACCTTCTGAGACCATGCAAATTTCTAAGGAGCAGACTAATAAACTGTACAAAATATTTTTTTTATTTTTAGTAAGGAAACTAATTGCAAAACAATTATGTGGAAATTTCCTGTTCAATGCAATTACCCCTCTGGTATATGCCCAAGAGTGTTATAGCTGGCTCTTCAGGTAGATTCATTTTCAATTTTCTGAGGAAACTCTAGATTGATTTCCAGAGTAGTTGTAACAGTTTCAATCCCACCAGCAATGGAGGAGGGTTCCTCTTTCTTCACACCCTTGCCAACATGTACTGTCACCTGAGGTTTTGATCTTAGCCATTCAGACTGGTGTGAGGTGAACTTTTAGGGTCATTTGCATTTTTCTAATCACTAAGAACATTGAACATTTTCTGTAAGTGCTTCTTAGCCATTCCAGATTCCTCTGTTGTGAATTCTCTGTTAAGTTCTACACTTGATTTTTTTGATTAGGTTGTTTGTTTCTTTATGGCATCCAAAAATACTGAACAAGAAACATGGACTATTGGGTAAAGATGGCACTGCTGAGATTTTGCACATGAGTTCAGTTCATGGGACAAATATCATGAGACAAGAGAATATACTCTGGGAAGTTGTTTTATGACCTGAACATATTTGAATGGAATTTGACCAAAAAAGCTGAGAAGTAAACAAAATGGACACACAAACACATAAAACTAAAGTAAAGTATATAAGTAAATAGATTAATACTTAAAAGGCCATAGACCATTTTTATATTCAAGACTTAATACGCTAAAGGCTTCTAGAACTTTGATATTTGGCTTATTGTAATGCTGAATAAATTATTCACCTTACTGCCAGGTCTCCAAAAACTTAGACTTGTCTCTCTCAAGACCTGTGGCTCCTCCAAGCACTTCTCATTCAGCCACCTAGCCTAAACATTTCCAGCCCAGTACCTGGGCTTTGTTTTCCTTTCCAAAGCTTCTCATTCCAATAGAAACATGATATATCCTCACAGCCTTTGGAGACTATGAGGTATTAGAGATTCTCTCTTATGTATTAAGTTTAAATTCCTTTGCTTAAGAGATCTTTCTTAGACTTAGCACTGTACATTTCCATCCTTAATTCTCTTTCAGGTCCTTGATCCAGGTTACACATTAGACAAGTGAAACAATGACAGGAGACTACAACTCTTGTGGTTTAGACCAGGGAAAGTACACATCAAAGATACTGCATATTTTTTAATCATTTTAATTAACTAGTTTTATTCATTTTTGTATAGTTATTACCTAGGTCATTGTGGGACCATGAAAGGATAGCTTCGTTTCTGGTTGGGCACAGGCCTTGAAGCCCGGACCCTAATGGGGCAATGACAGGTGTTTGTCCATGCCCTCAGACCCCAGGCTACAGTGACTACAGGCCTCAGGCCCTCGAGAGATTTCTATATTAATGAGATATCTAAAGGCCAGAAGGCATAGCCAATTACATATTCCTTTCCCAGACCCTCCTCCCTCCTCCCTCCCTGTTTAAGACATGTCTGCCCTGACCTAGGTGGAGGTACTGCCAGATCCATCTACATCCTGCCATAAAAATAAACCCTTTTGAAACCATGGACTCCTTCGTGTCATTGGGGCCTGCAGTGGAGAACCGTGGAGGGGCCCTCCGAGTATTGAGTCATCATCTAATCTCCAATGGAAAGTTTCTCTGCATTTCACCATGGAGGCCTACCTCTTCAAGCAAGCTAGCCAGGCCGCAGAGTCAGCCAAACAAGTACAGTAGCCAAAAAATCTCTTCCCACGAGGTAGTTGGGTCTTTCCTCTCCCTCGTTCCTTTCAGCTGTGGGCCAGCCCTTTACACCTCAGTCTCTGTTCATCCACAGTCCCCCAGCAGCATCTGGGAGCCCTGAATGGAGACCACCAGCCTCTGGGTCCAACTCAAGAGTCCCACACCCCATGCAAAATCTCAGACTGAAATTCTCACATGCCTGGGCACGAGCTAGAATACCCACAGCCACCACATGGCAAAACAGGCCCCTCCTCCACTGCTTCTAAACCCACCATTAATGCATTTCTCCCTAACAGGAATACCTGGAACGATGTTGATGCTTTTCAACCAAAAAATTTCTTGTTTTTAACTTAAATGTTTCCTTTTCTTCCTAACATTCATAATATTTATCCAAAATTTTATTAACCTTTCTGGGATTTCTTTAAGGTTCAAAAGTTATCTAATCTACTTCTATCTAATCTGCTGATCACCATTTTTCAATCCTTAATTAACAACTAGTTTCCTTTTACAGACAAACTATTGCTGCCTATCCCAGATACATAATTAACATGTTGTTTTTCTTCCTCAGCCATCCAAAACAGACTCAAAGGTTTCTTCTAAGACTAAATTTCCTCAAGCACCTTTGCTTTTCTAGGATTTTAACAAAAGACCATGATGTGCTTGCTCCAGTGTAGCTTAATACTTGCTACCCACCCTTTGCAGATATCCCCCTGCTGGGGTGCTGCTTCCCTGTTGTGATTATCTTATAGGTGCTCACACAAATCCAACAGAGACAACACCATCTCCTGGAACTTGCCTAGGACACCAAGCTACCTTTTTCCAAACACCATCTGACTGAAGACTCCAGAAATACATGCTGAGACCCAGAACACACACTGAAACCCAGAGACACATGCGGAGTCCTACAGAAGACAGATCCAGACCTTCCAGCTACAGATGAACTCTTTTGCCAAAGTCAAATAGCTAAAAGTTACATGCTAGTAAGGAAAACATAATGTCTATCTAGATTAATCAGATGTTATTACCCTCAAACTGTACAACCTGTAATTAATTGGCTCAATGATAGCTTGTCTTCCCAATCCCCACCCTCAACTGCCCTTACCCTGTGACTTAATTGTGCTACCCCCTCCAGCCTGCATAGTGTTTTCTTTTGACTTCCTCGTCAAAAATTTTCACTCCAGTGATGCCCCTCCTTTTTAAAAAAGAAAAGGGGAGGAGATGTGGGACTGTGAAAGGATAACTTAGTTTCTGTTTGGGCACAGGTCTCAAACCCCAGACCCTAAGGAGGCAATGGCAGGTGTTTGGCCATGCCCCCAGACCCCAGGGTCCTGACATGCTATTGATCTGCGCCATTCATTCAGGCAACGCCCCTACCAGCCCCTCCACAGCTGATGTCGTCATCATCATCATCATCATCATCATCATCATCATCATCATCATCACCATCATCATCATTTCTTTGGCTTGTTGCAAAGAGATGGGATTTTTTTTCTTTAAACCTTTCCCATTAACATGATGTTTTTCATAAAATGTGAGGCTTTTAACATATTTCCTATCAGTAACTGGTCAACGTCATCATTTTTTGAGCTACTGATCCTGGCAAGCCTGTATGAGATCTAATATGAGTAGTTCCTAAGGAATGGTTTCTACTTCTGATGGACTCTTGAAATTGTATAAATAATAAAGTTAATTCTGAGTTCTCAGGTACAAACTCAGCTATCTCTATGCAAAATAACTCTTTTCTACATATAAAGAATCAGTCATTATGATATGAGATTCAGGGTATTACCTAAATCTAATAATACCATAAGATTTGCATATAATTCTCAATTTTGAAGTGGGATATATAGAGTTTTATACACCTTGTAAATTTTGTCTGATTAATAACCTGCCATCCTCTCATCTTGGTTACATCTGTGTACAATGTAGTTATCTCAGAAATTGGTGGTCTCTTTATGGTTTTTCAAAGAATTCTATTAATATTTTTATGTGTATACATTTGCTTTTCAGATAATTGTTATTAATTTAACTCAAGTAGTTACTGCAAGCTCTTTGCCAATCTTCATTGATCACCCATAATGACATAGTCTCATCGTTTGTAAGAGGTACTTAATTTTGGCTGGAACTGTTCTGATAATTGGCATAATCTTATTCTACATTTTATAATTAACTCAATCTTTAAATTTTTACGTTGTTTCTGAGCTAAGAAAATCCATTCTATAATGTTACCTTTTTGTAGTATAATGAATCCAGTAGGAGAATGTATTGAAGGCAAAATTACCAAAATATAAGCACGTTTATGACAAATTCAATACACATGTGCATCTTGCAGACTTTGTTCTACAAGAATTAACTCTTTTTGTACTTCAAATGTTAGACATCTTGGACTGTTTAAATTTCATTCTCCTTGAAATGTTTGAAACAAATTACTTAACTCATATGTACTTAATTCAATTGTAGACCTCAGTCAGTTCATCTCTCCCATTAATTTTTAAAAATCATTTAGTGTTCACAGTTGGTCCCTATGGAACTGTACCCTTTTTGATCAAATTATTTGTTAACTGATTTTATAATCCAAATAAGTAAGTGAATCTCCTCTTTATATTTTTCTGTATCAATCTGAACCCCAAAATGGCAGAAATTTTTGTGGTACCTTAAACATAGTCTATAAAATATCTTTGTCAGAATCAGCTAACAGAATGTCATCCATATAATGATAAATGATAGATTGAAGGACTTGCTCATGAATTATTTCTAATAACTATTGCACAAGACTGACATAAAGATGGACTATTTAACATTCTCTGTGGAAATACCTTCCCGTGGTTTCTCTTTGGTGAATGACTATTATTCAAAGTAGGTGGTGACGAAGAAAAGCTTTCCCTAACCTGTTTTCGTAATAGGGTACTATGTAAAAGAAATCTTTTAAGTCAATTATGACCATTGAACATGACTTCAGTAACAAAGATGGTAAAGGAAGTCCAGGCCACAAGGGCCCATTGATTAAATTAACTTATTATCTGCTCTTAAATCTCTTGCCATCCTCCATTTTTTTTTGGGGGGGGGGGGGGGGTTTTTTTTTTTTAAAACAATTTCTGGGGAATTCCATGGACTGGTAGACTTTCTGTATGTTGAGCCTCTTTATCAGTTGTTCAAGATCCTAGAAGTTTTCTTTTATTGTGAGCCTACTGCTCTTGCCATGTAGGCTGGTTTGACAATCATTTAAAAGAAAGGCTGTTGATATGTTGGCAGTGGCCCCTTTTATAAGTTTAGAAATTTAATCACTGTGATCAAATTTTTTTGCCCCATGGGCACAGCTTATGATTCTTCTTAATGACCCATATAAATTCCTTCCCCAGGATTATTTACTGTATTACACTTAATTTCATCATTTGCTGTCCCTGGAATTACAGAAATATTAATTTTCTTACCCCATCAGTGTAAAAGATCCATTCCCCATAAATTTATGCATATATCAGCCACATAGGACTTCAACTTCCATCTTCACCTTTGTGGTCTCACACAGCTAATCAATCAGACACTTTTTCTTATTCCTGATAATTTAGCAATTCCAATAAACTGTTCATAAACCTTTTGAAGTAGTCAATCAGGATTCCAAGACTTTTTGGAAACTATACAAACATTAGATCATATATTACCTAACCTTTTATGTCAACATCATTCATTTGCACTTTTAATTTAGGTCTAGGTTTATTAACCACTGTTTACCAAAACACACATTTCCCAGTACTCCCCAAAACTACTGTCTTTTCTACTACAGTAGCCTTGCCTTCCTCACTGTTCCTGATGGTAAAGGACCATCCATAGCAGTGGTTATAGTGTAAAATTCAACTTCGGGGGAATAGAGTAAGAAGTGAATCTGTAGGCAGATCCAAAGCTTCACTCCCTTCTGTATCATGTGTAAAATAAGAAAATACCTAATTTTGATTTTCTTGGCTTCTTGCTACCTTCTGGCTGACTAAAGGAAGATGGCTTATGTTGTGTACTGTAGAATCTCAAGCTGTCAGGCCCCTCTGTTTATTTTTTGATGGCAAGAGATTACCTTGTATGTCCCTCTTGGACTGGCAATCCTTTGATCAATGTTTGCCCTTTCCACAGCAGATAAATACCCTTACATTCAATATTTGCGTTTTCAAAGGCTAATATTTCCATCAATGATTGTCTTGTTTCAGGGTCTGATATGGCTATCTATGCAGCTCAACTCAATCTCTGTAAGAAACTGGTGAATGTTTCTGCATAAATGATGTAGTTTTTTTCTCTGACTCCTCAATCACATCCCAGGCTCATAAAGCCACAACACAGCATTATTTAATTGTGCTATCATCAGATTAAATTTGTTCTTATAAATCAGCATAAAGCCCTTCACCAAGCATTTTGTCTTTAGTAACATTCATTCATCTAGCAATATTCCATTGATCTATATTTTGTGTCTCTGTACCTCCATCACATTAATCATTGTAATTGTTCATTTGCTAGAACAGCTAACACTACTCTTATTCAATATTTGGGGATAACCCTACTCTGCACAGCCCTAGTATTTGACATTTCTTTAACAAATGGAGAATGCAAGACTAAATATCATACCCTGTTTAAAATGCTTTATCTAGCATTTCTATCAAACACCAAGTCAATCCATTACATGTATGACCACCATCATTATCAAGCATATGCTGCAAAAAAAAAATTTGGAAGGCTGAAGGTACCTGTGTAGGCCCAATCAAATGTTTTGACAGTGGACTTGGCTGAACACTATCCTGTTGTCCCTGTATCATCTCCTGCTCTTCCAAGACCCTAGTTTCATGAAGGTGACCTGGGTGCTTGGCAGTGAAAGTGTGTGGATCAGGGGAAGGGAGGCCATTGACCTTCTACTCCATTTTACTTCCTCTTTTCATTTTGCAGTACATTCCTCATCTTAGACATCCAACCTGAACTCTGTTATTCTCCTGCCACTGGCTCTTTTTGCTTCTCAAGCACTTCTATTTAAAAACTCTCTATGCTCTTAGACAAATCTTCAATTTTCTCTAATGTAAGAGAATTGTGAGCTTTATCCTCAATCTTTTTCAAAAGTATATACAGAAAAGTCATGAAGCAAACCCAAAAACCCTCTGGGAAAAAGGTAAGAGACCATCAAGAAGCTGTAGCTGCAATTTTGCCAACTTTCCAAAAGAATGTTACTAACCCCTCATAACCTGAACTTTTCTTTACCACAATTAAGGCAGAATGATCCATTATGCCTAATTCACAATGGGTGCCACTGGTAGGCTTAGATTTTTCAAAACCTACTTTAATAAGGGTTTTCAAATATTTGGACTCTCCTTCTAATCCACAATCCAAATGTAAGGGAAAACAGGTGGTAAGTAGAACAAGGGTGTGGACTTATTTAGATGTAGTTCTTTGGGGATATTCCAATCTCCATTGTCAGCATTCCCTCAGTCCAGTTCAGTAGTATTAGGATAACAAACACAAATAAGCAGCAATGCCACAATCAAGCAGAAACAGGAAGGCCTCCACTGAATCGACATGAGTCAATAGTTATGACTAGGTCCAGCTGCAATGCTTTGAGAAGTCCTCTGCCATGCCTCTCAAAATAAAGTGAAGATCAGCAAAGACATGAGATCAATAAATCATTTCACAGCAAGCTATGAAAGTGCTGCACCCTCACTGCTTATTGAATCCTATTTATACTCTCACCAAATATCACACGTGCTCTCGTGGGTCTTGCTTCAACAAAACATCACATGAGTCTGCCTCACATGACACTAGAAACCTCCACTTCACCTAATGGCTAGCTGTAAGTCAAAGTCGCCTCCATTGGTTGATGGCATCAGGGCCTAAGTAATGGTTGTATAAGACATTTGTCATAGAAATGGAGTCTAATGGCTGATCAGTCCTGTTAAACAACATTGATATTGGCACATAGAAGATTTGAATTATACTTCCTGTCTAATTTGTACTCATCAGATTTCTGATGGTGTAGAATATATCAGCCTATGGTATATATTGTTAGATCAAAAGTGGGAAACTCAAAATGGCAGTGCTAAGGACAATGTACTAAACACAAGAACTTAGACAAGATAAAGAGAAGGCCTATTGTTGGGTAAACCGAAGTTCAAATTCAGCATTCCTCAAGAGTCTCACAAGTTTTGGTTTACAAATAAAACCAATATATTAAAGTGGGTATCTGTTTACCAGGACCTTACATAATATATTCACAAAGATCAAATATTTCATTTAGTGATATCTAGTTCTAGGCAACTAAACAGCTGTATCCACCTCAAAGACTCCCATATTACCCTGACTGTCATACAATATCTACTTGCCTTTTATGAGATTTTACTTTTCTCAGTCCCCTGAGTGATATCTATGGCACTTTAATTCCCAATAAATAATGCTTTCTTTCTACCCTTGGTTGGGTCTAACTCAGTGATTTCACTATACCCGTGCTTATATATGTAAACTAATAATATATTTTATTCATGGAATTAGCCAGTCCCCAACATGTGTTGTCAACTTTTTCCTTATTTTCTGAGTGCATGGAGACATTTCTTACAGATAAGTGCATATATTTAGAACAGGGCTAATAGACTTTCTACTATTTGTTTTATAATCACTTGGGAGAAAAACAATTATGTTTATTACTTTTTCCTGTAAAAAATGCATCTTCAATAGGATGGCTTCATGTTCTATTAATATTATCTGAAAAGGGTAAGATCATCAGAATTAACAAAATTTATTATTTTAAAAAGCAAAACAAAAAAGAGGAAATTAAAAAGTGAAAATTCTTCAAACTGGACATTTACAGGGGACACAGGGAAAGGTGTAAAAATTTTTATTTCACCAGAAGTTAATGTTGACTATAGCATCTTTACCTGAATGTTTACCATAAAATGATACTGAAAATGTTACAAACACAGAACAAGTCACTGACATACCTAACTTTTTTTTCTCTCCAACATTTTAGACTCTAGATAGTTTGGCTTTCATATAGTGTTTAATCAGAGTCTTTAGCACAGATGACTGTGGTCAGTACCACATGTTCCTAGTGCATAATCATTCAAAGATATCTCAATTTTAACATTTCTTTTCATATATGTATGTATATAGGTGTGTTTATCTCTATCTGTATGTGTTATGTGTTCATGTGTGTTTGTGTGTTTATGTGTATATACTATTGGATATATGTGTATGCAGTCCTGCCATTTGCTCTCAATAAAATTTAATCTCTACAATTTCATGTGCAAATATAGTTACTATACTTTTACCCTCTGTCCAAATTAATACTTGTCTGATTGTTCTTCATGTCAGTAAACTAAAAATCAACCTGTCATATATTTACACATAGAATTATAATTTAGGACACCCCCCAAAAAAGAACTGAAATATTCAGTAGAAGACAATTTTCATTAATTCTCCATTTTTAACACTGTATATACTAGTGTTAAAGATAGAGACTACCAAATCCTCTCATGTCTGTAAACTCACTACCTAGTGGACTGAGGCAAAGCACCTCAAGTTTGAAAACAGCCCCTTATATCTAATGAAATGCTAATGAGGTAGTAGAATGTGACTGGGCAGCAAAGAGAAAAAGAGAAATTTATTAGAGAAGAGATGAATTACAGTTGAATAGCATTCAGAAACTCAAATGACCATTTGAATATGACTAGAAAATGTCATCTTTTCTTCACATTAATTAATGAAGAAAGTATGTTCATGGAAGAGATATTAGAAGACTAAATTTCTTCTCACAGATACAACTAAAAAAATAGAAATTGTATCAGACACTTTGTATGAAAAATTTAACTATCTACAAATTACATTATTCATTCAATAAAATTGCACATATCAAATTCCATAGTGCTTTATTTAATTGAAAGTATGTATATTAGTTTTGTAATATCTCTACAACCTAGAGGTCAGAAAAGTACAATTGTGCTTCTTCCTGAGATAGGATAACTTTCTCAGTATATTTGCTTTTGCCCTTTGTCTTCTAAATTACTATTAGGAGATCCTTAGAGATTTGAATAGTTTGAGGTATAATTATTAGCTCTGTGAATTGAGCCTCAAAAACTCATAAATATCCACTTACTGTTCCAGCTCTAGTTTTAACATTTCTGATCCAGAATACCTTATATTTATGTTTCCTTCTCATAACATATTCACCAGTCACATGGGAAGTGTCATGATTTGTTGCTTTTCTACCTTTCCTGAACACAGAAACCAGGCCATCATCACACACCTGGCAAAGGTGAAAGAGTGTATCAGTCACCTCTGGTCATTTTCAGGTAGAAATAATTTACAGCCTAGTAAGTATTAATCTATGCAAGACACAAAAGAGAGACAGAGTTATTTCATTGTTGGTGCCAGAAAGATAAAAGTATATGTTGTGGAGCAGTAGCAGAAATGCATCAATAAGCAAAATTTTATCAAAAAGTGGTATGAAGTTTATGTTATTAGTTATGATTACCGTTTCTTTTCTTTTCTTTTTTTCCTTTTCTGTTCTTTCTCTTCCCTTCCCTTCCTCTCCCTTCTCTTCTCTTCCTTTTCTTTCTGTCCTGTCTTGCCATGCCCTGTCCTGTACTTTTTCATTTCCTCTCTTTTCCTTTCCCTTCCTTCTTTGCCTTTCTTTTCCTTCCCTTTGCTTAGCTTCTCTTCTCCTCTGATATCTTTTTATTTCATCCTTAGTTCCTTTGCTCTTTCTATCCTATCTGTATTTTTGTATACTTTATCCTTTCATTTCTTTTATATTTTCTTCTTTATCTTCCACTCTTTACCTTTATGTTGAGATTCAAATTAGGTTCTAACATTACTAGACAAGGTCAATACCACTGACCTCCATTTAAATAATGGATTATGTGTCTTAAAAGCTTAATGCAAGTACTAAACAGAAGACAAAGTTGCTAGATCATGCACCTTTTTTGCAATAAAAAAATCTACATCAAAACCTTAAAATTTAGCATGAATGAATGATTTTTTATGAATTGCTTGGTTACAAATATATAGGTATATGTTGAGTTGCTTTTATACTACTTAATTCATTACAAAAGTCTTTTTTTCTTATTTATAAAAAGATATTCTAGCCCCATGGAACCGAATAATTTAACAGATACCGTGGAATTTCTTCTTCTTGGACTCTCAGATGACCTTGAACTGCAAGCCATTCTGTTTGTACTATTCCTGTTCATATACCTGCTTACTGTGCTTGGAAATGTGCTCATCATCTTGGCCATCAGCTATGATTCCAACCTCCACAGCCCTATGTACTTTTTCCTCTACAACCTTTCATTGTCTGACATTGGCTTCAGCAGCACCACAGTCCCTAAACTGCTGATAAACATTCAGACCCATAGCAAATCCATAACTTATGCAGCATGCCTAACTCAGGTTTCTTTCTTCTTTCTTTTTGGGTGTATGGACAGCCTCCTACTGGCAGTGATGGCCTATGACCGATGGGTTGCTATTTGTTGCCCTCTACACTACCAAGTCCTTCTGAACTCTCGTCTGTGTAGATGTTTGGTCATAGTGTCATTTTGTATCAGTCTCATTAATTCACAGGTACACTGTGTGATGGTGTCACAACTAAAATTTTGCACTAATTTAGAAATTCCTCATTTCTTCTGTGACGTTCCAGAGCTTCTAAAAATTGCCTGTTCTGACACTAGTATCAATAACATAGTCATATTTCTTGTCAGTATCATTCTTGGTTTTCTCCCTGCTTCAGGAATCTTTTACTCCTACTATAAAATTATTTCCTCCATTGTTAGAGTTCCATCACTGTTAGGGAAATATAAAGCATTCTCTACCTGTGGATCTCACCTGTCAGTTGTTTGTTTATTTTATGGAACAGGTCTTGGTGTGTACCTTAACTCATCCATTTCCAGTTCTTCCAGGGAAACTGTGGTGTCTTCGGTAATGTATACCATGGTGGTTCCCATGATGAACCCGTTCATCTACAGCCTGAGGAACAAGGACATCAAGAAAGCCCTCCAGAAAGTTGTTTTCAGTCAAGTAATATAATTTATCTATCTATATAATTTCTTATGTTATACACACACACACACACGTGTGTGTGTGTGTGTGTGTGTGTGTGTGTGTGTGTGTGCTTTCTTTATGGTTAGATAACTGAGCATGGTATAGTGAAAAATGTAGTGACTATATAAATTGCTGAATATAAAATGATCAGAAATTCATGCATTCATGTAGTGAATCTAGGTGAACCTTGCTGTGCCTGTCCAATTTACATCTTATAGCTTTTCTGTGGCCTGGTTTCTGAACATATAACTTTCAAAATTAGCACAGCACATGTTTTTATACAATGAAATATTAAAGAATACAGCTAGAAATACTTTAGATCAGATTAGGTTTGTTAATAATTGCCATGCTTTTACCACATAAATAAATGAAAACATGATTCTTTAATTATATGAAGCAAAGATTTTCCATAATTTCCTAACATAATTTATCTGCATGTAAATATAAAATTAATCTAATTTGACTTTTATGCAAAATGTTTAATTTTAACAATTGATATTTGTATTGCTGTCTCGAGTTTCAAAGAGCAGTTATTTGCAGTATATAGTCTATTGGGAACGAATGAACACTCATTCCTTTTTGGTTATGTGACCACTGATATCATTTTCATGCTCTAGGGTTAGCCCCTAACTTCAGCATATATAGTCAACACTAATAGGATTCAAAAGACTACTTGAAAAGATTTATGAAATTGGATAGAAATCGTATATTAAAGCATATAGAGATAATTGGTAGGGATAAAGTGAAAAATGTGAGGTTTATATGCTTATATATCATTATACACATTTACGAACTTCACAAATATATAGAAAACATTTAAATTACTAAAAGAGTTTTAGCATGATATTAAGGCAGAATTTGTAACAATTTCTGAAATGATCTTGAATGTAATATGCATTTATGTAATCCATATTCCTCTGAAGTGATGACTTTTCTTTTAAAAAAAATCCCCTGAAAATTGTACATTCCCATAATGAATACAGAAATTGGCTTTTATCTTTAATAAATGCTAAAATTTTATGCAGATTGAAGATTTTTATTGTTATTTTCTATCAACATATGTATTGTACTTGATATTGGATTGCATAATAACATTTTTCTATAATACTGTAAGGTAGTTTGAATATGTCTTTCTAGACTTTACTGTCATTTCCCATTTTCTCATCATATTTCCAGTTATTATTTTGATGTAGTCGCATTGTTCTTTGTGGATAAAAAGCAATTTTATATTTTATATATAAGACATTTGCTTTGTCCACTCCTCTCTTGGAGTCCTAAGTTGGTTTCATAGCTTAGATATTCTTAACAGTGCTGCCTAAACTGTATTCTACAAATATGTCCAAATATTTCAATGATATATAAGGTTAGAGTTCTCTGGATAAATTCCCAAAGATGATGTAGTTAGGATACATTTAGTTTTACTTGTTGGAGAGTTTTTATACTAATTTCACACAGGCAGAACACTATACATTTCCAATAGACATGTTTAAGTCAAATAAAAGTAATGAAAAAAAAGCTGACCATAAGACGGGATCAGCTAAAAGTGAAAGTATCCAGGCTTGAAGACAGGTAGCGTGTTTGTATAACTCATTCACAGAATATACCAAGACCAAATCATTTCAAAAAAGAAATTGAGCAAATAATACCATTCACAGTATCCTTAATATTATAAAATGAAACGTTAAAAAATACTAAAAATGAAGTTGAAAAGATACTAAAATATAGAAAGACTGCCAATTCTCATGGATTAGAAGTATTAAATTTGTGAAACTGCCATTTTAACCAAAGCAATCTACAGATTCAATTTAATCATTATTAAAATTCCAATTCTGTTATTTACAGACATTTAAAAAATAATCTTAACTTTCATATGGAAATATGAAAAGTCCAGGATAACCAAAAGAATCTTGAACACTCCTGCTCCCAAAAAACTGCTGGAGGTATCACCATTCTAGATTTCAAGTTAAATTAAAGGTGTAAAATATTAAAAACATCTGACTCTTGAATTTTAAACAACTCATGCTAGTGAAATACAAAAATCAAACTTGGCACTCCCTTTCTGCAGCTAACAAATACTAACAGCTGCCAGTGGAATGATGAGATGAGATTTCATTCCTACCTTTCACAATTCTGTGATGAATTTTTGTCTTGCTTGATCTTGTATATATTTCTTAAATTCTCTCAGAGTCATTGTGAATTCAGATTTATAACATATCCTCTGGCTAATTGGTCTCATCAATAGTGTCAGAAATAAGCAATCTCACATAATAGGACTTAGTTCTTATAACAATGTGATTGGGTATTCTTACACTATCCATGGTATTGTACCAATGAGCAATTTGTCAAACTAGTTGTGTTATAGATTGTAAAGTTTACAATTGGATGAGGTTGATGACCAATTCTGCTCCCAGTGATTTAGATATTATATTCCAGATCTAATCTAACCAGTAAAAATGAACATTTCAGGTCAATATCAACTAATATCTCCATGTCCCGTGATTTTAGAATGTGGTACCTTCAGAAATGGGATTTTACTATCGGGTTCTATAGGGTTACTAAGATTACTTATTCATTGTTAGTTCTACTATTTGTAAAATAGTATATAATTCTGTAACCCAGCTTGGCCTCAATTTTTTACAAATAATAGAACTAACAATGAATAGCCTACAATGTTTTGGGTTTATGGGAAACAAATGGTTAGTAACTCACAATAGGCTAACCTAATACCATTTCATTTTGACAAAAGCTTTATCTGTTACTTTTTCTTAATGATTACTCTTTTGACTGAATGAGAAGAAATTGAAACATAGATTTGATTTACATTTCAGTGATAGTTAATGAAATCTAACATTTTTCCCTCACTTATATTTTTTTCTCATGAGATTTGTCTGTTTTTTAGGTTACCACATTTTTGGGGGGTTCTATTATTTATTAGGTTATATGTTCTACACATTAGTCTGTTGTTAGATGTATAGTGAGCAAAAATGTTCTCTCATTCTTGTAGGTTTTAACTTTCCTCAATTGTTTCCTTTTATCTGCAGGAACATTTTAATTTAATACAGTCTCATTTGAAATATGTCATTATTTTCAGATTTACAAGATTGTTATTCAGAAAGCTACTAACAATCCTAGGATCTTTTTCTTGCATTGAAAACTTTTTTCATACAATATATTTGCTCATATTTCCCTTGTCTAATTGCACAAGATCCTCCACACTTCCCTGTCAATCTAATTTTATACTCCTTATTTAAAACTGTCTTTTAAAACAAAACCAAACAAATTCAGAAAGTACATTTTAAAAATTCGCAAAAGCACAAAGATAAAACTAAATTTATTAATCAAAAGATTGTACAAAATGTATCCAAAAACATTGTGAAAAACTAGTCTAGTAAAATACTATTTATTTCATTTTATGTTGGCCAACTACTTCTGGGCATAGAGGCTAGCCTAAAATCTAACTGACATACTAATTTTAAAGCTATTATTTCCTTGTTTTCTTTCTGAGTCTGTACCTTAGTTACATTATGATTTTTGTGAAGAGACCCTAGACTCTTGGTCATGAAACCATGACCAATTCAAATGTTATGAAGGAAAAGTTAATTGAGGGTTCCCTTATAGTTTCAGAAGATCACTCTATAATCATCATGACAAGAAGCAGTCAGTTATGGATAGATATATAACTGAGAGATTTACAGTCTTATCTGTAAAGCAGTAAAGAGAGAGACAGAAGCAGAGACAGACACAGACTCAGAGACAGAGACAGAGACAGAACTATCTCAAAGCCCAGGATCAGTGATATACTCCCTCCAACACAACTTTACCTACCCCTAAAAAGCTACTCTGGTAGTTCTTCAACTCCTGGTAACTAATGATTAAAGTTTTTGAGCCTGTAGGGGCTATTCTCATTCAAACACTACAGTTGATTTGTAATTTGTATATAGAAAATCTACTGACTTTTGTGAGTTATTTTTGTCATATTATTTTTCTGAAGGTGTTTAACAGGTACAGAAGTATCCTGATAGAGACTTTAAGGTAATTTATGTGTCCAATTATGTTATCTTCAAATAAAATTATGTTACTTCTTTCTATACTGCTTGAATCTCATTGACCTCTTTTAATTATCTTAGTGATCTCTCTAAGATTCAAGTATTACATCAAATGGACATGGAGAAAGAGAGAGAGAACATCCTTATTTTATTCCTAATTTGGTAGAATGCATTTTATCTCCCTTTTTGTTGATGTTTGCTATGGTCTTAGTCTAATTGCATTTTTATGCAGAAAAATGACCCTTGTATTCTTGGATTCTCCAAAACATTTATCATGAAAGGATGGTGGATATTGTCAGTCCTTCTACATTTAATGAGACAATCATGGGGATTATCCTTTACTCTGCTCAGGTGTGAAGTTCATTTATTAATTTGTGTATGTTCAACCATTCTTGCGTCTCTAGGTTGAAACTTATGCCTCATATTTGATGATGGTGAATGATCCTTTTGATGTGTTCTTGTATTTGGATTAGAAATATTTTATTGAGAATCTTTGCATCTATGTTCATAATTTTCTTTTGTGTTGGGTGTTTCTGTAGTTTTGGCAGTAAGATAATAATGGCCTAATAAGCCAAATTATAAAATGTTTCTTCAATTTTTATTTCTGAACTAATTTGAGGAGTGTTGTTGTTAATTCTTCTTTGAAGAGTTGGTAAAAATTCTGCACTGAATTCATCTGATTCTGAATATTTTTCTTGGGAGACTTCTAATCACTGCTTATATCTCACTAGGAAATATATGAGGTCACTTTATTTTATTGGCTGAGTAATATTCATCTGTGTAACTGATCTACATTTTGTTTGCCCATATTTCTATTAATAAATATGTAGAATGTTTCCAATTATGTGCTATTATTAACAGAGCAATACAGAACATTACTGAGTAAATATCTCTATAGTAGGATGGGAACATGCCCTATGATAGTATAACTAGTCAAACAATTCCCATATTCCTGTGACCCTAACAAACTGATTTCTATAAAGGATATAAAAGTTTGAAATATCACTAGGAATAGATGAGTATTCTACTCATTCCACATTCTCCCTACCATGAGCAAAGATTTATTTTATTAATAAGGGCCATTCTCACTGGTTTATGATGAAATCTCAAAGTAATATTGATTTGCATTTTTCTGATGACTAATGATGCTAAAAATTAATTTAATTGCTTCTTGGCCATTGGAAGTTTTTCTTTTGAAAATTATCTGTTTAGGTCTGTGCCCCAGTTTTTAATTTGAATATATGTTTTTATGATGTTCTTTTTTATGTTTTGGGTATTAACTCTTAATTAAATATGGAAGTGGTAAAAAAATTTTCTCCATTCCATAGGCTTCACTTTTGTCTGTGATGATCACATCAGATTCAGGCTGTTGTTTCCACTTTTGTTGTATCTTTTGAGACTTGCTTTGTATCCCAGTATATGGCCAACTTTGTAGAAGGTTACATGAACTACTGAGAAAGTATATTCTTTTGTACTTGGCTAAAAAGTTTCATAAATTTATGTTCAGTACACTAAGTTTGTGATGCCAATTAATTCTAACATTTCTTTTGAATTTTTGTCTGGATGACATTTTGAGGATATTTAAGTCACATGTCATCTATATGTGAGAGTCAATATTTGATTTAAGCTGTTCTGGTGTTTCTTGTACGAACTTGAGTGTGTTTGTTTAAAATTGAAATATTGGGTGCTAAGTATTGACATATCAACATGGTGGATTTTTCCTTTGATGAGTACCTAGTATCCTTTCATATCTCCTCAAATTACTTTTCTTTTGAATTATATTTGTTTCAGATATTAAAATGATTATACAAAATTTTTCTTAGGCTTATTGGCTTATAGGTATAGAATGTCTTTTCCTGTCATTTTAACTAGAAGTGATGTCTATCCATGATGTTTCCTTTTTCAGTCAAAATTACAAAAAAAAAAAAAAATATTCAATTCTAGGCATGACTCTCCCTCATTTGAGTTATGGGTCAGGGTTGTTCAAGAAACCAAAACCATTCAGCCTATTGTTAGGTTTGTTGTTGGTTGTTGTTGTTGTTGTCCCCCAGAGGAAATTACCATGCATCCTGCCATGAGAAAAATGGATTAAAGCTCTGATACTGTAAGCCAGCCTCAAATTAAATGTAATCCTTTATAAGAGTTTCTGTGATCATATTGATTCTTCATAGCAATCAAACTAAAATTAAGACAGACACCAAGAAACTATTTGGTAAATTATCTATAACAAAGTATAATATTAGTTGCTTGGATTTTGTACAAAATAAAAATATTCTTTCATATAAGTTGCTTAACTCAAATATTTGACCACAGTTATAGGAATCCAAATAGGCATATGTTGGTTGGGATGGGGGAGGGGCAAATCTCTAAGATAAAGACTTCAAACTATTCATACTCAAGGATGATCTTTAAATTCTAATCCTCCTGCTTCTACCTTCCATGTGTTAGAATTAAAGCTGTTCTCCAACATGCCATGTTTATATGGTGGTGAATAATCATCAAAGTCAATAAGCTATCTAAGCAAATAAAAGATTTGTATGAGAAGAATTTCAAGTCTCTAAACAAAGAATTTGAAGAAGACCTCAGAAGATGGAAAGATCTCCCATGCTCATGGATTGGCAGAAATAACATAGTAAAAGTGGCCATCTTAGCCAAAGCAATCTACAGAATCAATGCAGTGTACATCAAAATTCCAACTCAATTTTTCAAAAACATGGAAAGAACAATTTTCAATTTTATCTGGGATAACAAAAAACACAGGATAGCAGAAACTATTCTCAACAATAAGAGAATTACTGGGAGAATCAACATCCTTGACCTTGAGTTCTACTACCGAGAATAGTAATAAACGACACAAGGTACAGAGACAGACAGGTTGATCAAGGGAACAGAATTAAAGACCCAAAAAATAAAACCACATACCCACTAACACTTGATTTTATCAAATAAGCCAAAAGTGTACAATGAGGACAAAAGCATCTTCAATAAATGGTGCTGGCCTTACTAGCAGTAGGTATGTAGAAAAATGAAAATAGGTCCATATTCATCACATTGCACAAAGCTAAAGTCCAAGTAGACCAAGGACCTCAACATAAAAACAGATAAACTGAATCTAATAAAAGAGAAATTTAGAAAGACCCTCAAACTCATGGACACTGACTGGAGCAGTGGGTATTCCAAAACAGATGTCCAATGGCTCAGGCTCTAAGATCAAGAATTGATAAATGAGATGTCATGAAACTGAAATGTTTCTGTAGGCAAAGGACATAGCAGCAACCTACAGATTGGGAAAAAAATCTTACTAATCCCACATTCAATAGAAAGCTAAAATCCAAAATATATAAAGAAATCAAGAGGCTAACCTTCAGAAAACCAAACCACCCAATCAAAAATGGTGTATAAACCTAAACAGAGAATTCACAACAGAGGAATCTCAAATGGTCGAGGAACACTTAAAAAAATGTTCAAAGTCCTTAATGATCAGGGAAATTCAAATCAAGCCAATCTTGAGATTCTACCTTATACCAATCAGAATGACTAAGATCAAAAACTCAGGGGACAGCACATTCTGGCAAGAATTTGTAGAAAAAGGATTACTCCTCCATTGCTGGTGGGATTGCAAACTGGTACAACCATTCTGGAAA
>JANHMN010000006.1:75482887-75526871 GCA_030674055.1 Rhabdomys pumilio | reverse complement strand
GGGATTGCAAACTGGTACAACCATTCTGGAAATCAATATGGAGGTTCTTCATGAAATTGGAAATAGATCTACCCGAAGACCCAGTTATACCACTCCTTGGCATATATTCAAAAAATGCCCCAACTCTGGGGAAAAAAAACTGGCAGGGGAGTGAGGGGGGGGGAGGTTCCACCACACTTCCCACTCCTCCAGCAGCAAATCCCACATTCACACAGCCACTTCAAGCCAGCTGCTGCAGTTCAAGGTTCCAGAGTTCCAAAGGCTGGGAACCTGGCGGCAGGCCCATGAGACACATGGAGTTTGGTTTTCCAAAGCTTTTATTGTTCATGGTGTAGTCAATGGGTGTAGATGATGTGTGCTTCCCCTCCCCCAAAAGTCAGGGGTCCTGGCTTTTTATAAGGAAGGGGGAAAAGGGGAGGGAATAACTTAATTAGCTATGCCCATTAATATTTAAATCTCTGGAGGTGGAGACTTCTACTGCGTCCTAGTGACTGATGGTGCAGGTTAAATGGAGTTACCTCATCCAAAGCCTGACATCCCACTCTCTTTTCTTTCATAAAAAGAGGGGTGACTCTGTGTCATTTGTAGTCTGCAAGGTGCAGGTTAATGAGAGATGCGGACCATGTGAAGTAGTCTGGAATCCGGGAACATGGGGTGATAATTGCAGTCCCTGACAGGCAAAGTCCTGTTGGGTCCCGGGCTACCTCAAACCAGCACTTTACAGATGGGGGGGAGGGGCAAGAACAGAGCTGAATGCCTACTGTCCCAGGGGTTCTCCAGGGTTCAAAAGCTCGTTTGACCAGTCTATGTCCAAACCATCTCTTCACCTCCCAACATCTTACTCTCTTTTAGTGAAAATTTTGGATGAGGAAGTCAAAACAAAACAAAACAAAACACTATGTAGGCCAGAGGTTGTAGCATAACTAAGCCAAGGGTAATGGGAATTGAGGGTAGGGTTTGGAAGGCAGGGAATCATTGAAACAATTAAACACAGGTTGTACAGTTTGAGGGTAATGACATCTGATTAATCTAAATAGACATTATGTTTTCCTCACTAACGTAACTTTAGCTATGTGACTTTGGCAAAAGAGTTCATCTGTAGCTGGAAGGTTTGGATCTGTCTTCTGTAGTGAGTGTCTCTGGGTTTTGGCATGCATCTCTGAATCACAGCATGTCTTTGGGGTCTTCAGTCAGATGAGGTGACAGGGAGAAGTCAGCTTGGCAGGTTCCAGGAGGTGGCACTGTCTCTGGGTCTTGGAGTGTCTCTGTTGGATCTGTGGGTATACCTGTAGGATAATCACAGCAGGGAAGCAGCATCTCTGGCAGGGAGATGTCTGTAAAGGCTGGATATTGAGCATTAAATTGCTTGGGAACAAGCACGTTATGGTCTGTCATTAAGATCCTGGAAAGGCAAAGGTATTTGAGGAAATTTTAGTCCTGGAAGGTATCTTTGAGTCTGTTTTTGGGTGGCTGAGGGAGAAAAACAATGTTAATTTTGTATCTGGGATTGGCAGCAACAGTTTGTCTATAAAAGAAATTAGTTGCTAATTAAGACTCAAGAAATGGTGATCAGCATGTTGACTTAACCTGTGGAAGGAAATTAGATGGCTTTTGAACCTTGAAGAAATTATAAAGGTTGAAAAAAATGTTAGACATATATCATGAGTGTTAGAGAGAAAAGGAAGCTTTAAAACAAAAAAATAACAAAATTTTTGGTTGAAAGCACAAGCATTGTTGTTCTAGGTGTTCCTGTTAGGGAGAAAAATAAATGTTTAAAATTTTTGGTTGAAAAACAGGAACGTTTGTTGTTGCAGGTCCTCCTGTTGGGGAGAAGGAGCAGTAGTGCTGGGCTTAGAAGCAGTGAGGGGTGGGGGGGGTTGATCTGCCATGTGGCTTCTGGGTGCCTTGGCAGAGAGGTTCTGTATTCCCCCTTTGTTTTTTCTTAGCTGGTAAATTTTAAATGTAGAGAAGAAGAGGAAAGGCCAACTTTGAAGAGAAGTTTAAAACAAGAAGCATTGGGACTTGATAGGAGAGCTAAGAGTCAAAAAGAGTGAGAGTCTGTGTCTATGGGAAAGATGTGTGGAAGTTGGATTGGAGCCAGACAGCTTTTGAAAGAAATTGGCAGGTGGCACAGGGGGGCAAAGGGTGCAGGTAGGATTTTAGATCCGCTGCTTCAGGAAAGCTGGCTGAGCTATGTAGCTTTAGTTAGCTGTGAATGACTGAGGGTGAGAGGAAGCTATGTTGGCTAAGGAACACAGGGCTGAGTATCAAGCAGGTCTCGCTCTGTTGCTTCAGGCAAGCAGTCTAAGCCAAATAGCTGTAGCCTGTCACATATGACAGGGGAATCAGGGGAAGACACTACCTGGCAGGGCACTAGGGACTAGAGTTTGGAGCTGGTGATCTTGAGAGAGAGAGAGAGGACAGTCTCAGCCACGAGAAGGAGTCTCTCAGCCAAGGGAAACAGTCTTAGAAAGAGGGTTACAGCAGGCACTGTGGCTTGAAGGACAGCTGTTAGCTGTGAAGGAGCCCCCTCTGTGGAGCTGGGGGGATGGGAAGAGTGGGGGGCTAGGAAGCTGCTGCCATCTTGCCCTTGAGCTGGAGAGCACGTGGGGAGAGATACCTAGTTCTTTCGCACTAGGCAGGAGTTAGACTATAGCTAAGAATCAGAGAGAGAGAGAAAGAAGGGGTAGGGTGGACAGAGAGAGATGTTACTCACTGTTTTTGCAGACACCAGCGGGGGCTGCTTGTGGAACTGGCTCTGCATGCATTGTCTACCACCTGTGGGAAACAATGTAGGCTCACGCATGGGTGCACGAGTGTGGATTTCTGTTGTGTCGACGGTCTGCACAGTCCTTTGTCAGGGGTGGATTTCTCAGGGTCTATCGCAGAGAAGCAGAGGCTAAGCAGGCATGCTCACACCGCACCAAGTGGACTCAGTGGGGCTAGCACTTGGGCAGGGAGCAGCGAACTCAGCTTGATTTTAGGGGGAGCAAGTGCAGGAATTCTCCTCCTCCGAAGAATCTCCGTTCTGGGCCCCAGCTGCCACAGGTGGGCGTGCAGCAGGACGGAGACTGTGGGGGCGCATGGTGATAAGTCTATGTGCCGAGATTGGCCTCCATCTGGGGTCTTGGGACTCTGGCAGAATGGAGGAGGAGGAACGCACAGGGTGCACTGAGAGAGGACCAGGAGAGCCCTGGTACCACACCTCACAGGAAGTATACTTGCTTAGCAGACTCAGTCAGAATGGTTCTTGTAGATGCGTGGGTGTTTGTGGTCCACATTGGTGGCACCAGCTGTGGAAAAAAACGAACACGGGGGAGGGAGTCTGGTGGAGGGGACAAAGCCTCGATGGCGCTGGCTGGGTTCCACCGCACTCCCCACTCCACCGGCAGGGGATTCCACATTTATGCAGTCTCCATGGACTGACTAGCAGCTGCATTGGCAAGGTTCAGAGTTCCAAAGGCTAGCAATCTGGCGGCAGGTGCAGGAAAGCCCAGGTGACACATGGAGTCTGGTTTTCCAAAGCTTTTATTGTTCATGGCGTGGTGAATGAGTGTAGATGGTGTGCGTTCCCCCCCAAAAGTCAGGGGGCCTGGCTTTTTATAGGGAGGGGGAAAGGGGAGAGAAAAAATTAAATAGCCCCCCACCCCCCCCCCCCCCCGCCTTTAGATACCTCATTAATATTTAAATCTCTGGAGGTGGAGACCTCTACCTGATTGATGGTGCAGGTTAAATGGAGTTACCTCGTCCAAGGCCCAACACCCAACCTGCCACAAGGGCACATGCTGTATTATGTTCGTAGCAGTCTTATTTGTGAAATCCAGAAGTTGGAAACAATCCAGAGATCCCACAACAGAAGAATACATCCTGAAAATGTGGTACATTTATACACATGGAGGACTACTCAGCTGTTAAGAATGAGGGTATTATGATTTTTGAGGCAAATGAATGGAACTAGAAAATAACTTGCTAAGTGAGGTAACCCAATCACAAAAGTACCTACATCGTATGTACTCACTGATAAGCAAATATAAGTCCCAAAGCTTGAAACATCCACAATAAAACTCACAGACCATATGAAGCTCAAGAAGAAGGAAGACCAAAGTATGGATGCTTCAGTCCTACTTAGAAAGGGGAACAAAATAAACACAGAAAGTAGAAGGAGACAAGGACCTGGGAGGGAAAGAGAAGGGGGGAAGTGGTACAGGATTAGGTGTGGGAGAGACAATGGAGAAGTACAGACTTTCAGGAAATTGAAGAGAAGTCTGTAACAGTGTGGGGAGTGGGGTGAAGAACTGGGGTTAACCACTAGAAAGTCTCAGATGCCAGGGAAGCAGATAGGTCCCTGGACATAGTGGGGAAGACTCAGCAAAGGGGAAAGAGAACGTTTGAGATCATATCCAGTGAACAGCCATGGCTCCCAGTTGAGAGATTGGGCTACCCATCCATCTCAAAAATTTTAATCCAGAATTGTTTCTGTATTAAAGAAATGCAGGGACAAAGAGCGCAGCAGAGACTGAAGGAAAGGTCATCCAGAGACTGCTCCACTTAGGAATCCATCTCATTGGAAGACATCAAACCCAGTCATTATTTTAGATGCCAATAAATGCTTGCTTACAGGAGCCTGGTATAGCTGTCCACTGAAATACTCTGCCAGTGCCTGACAAATACAGATGTGGATGCTCACAGCCAACCACTGCACTAAGCACAGAGACCTGGATTGAAGAGTTAGGGGAAGGACTGAAAGAGCTGAAGGGGATTGCAATCCCACAGGAAGAATAACAATATTAATGAACTGGACTCCCCAGAATTCCCAGGGATTAAAACACCAACAATGTCAAGAGAAGCCTTGAGTATACACTGAAGGCCTAAATCAGCCATGGGCCTGAGTCAGCCATGCATGCCTGCTAAGACAAAGTCTTGGTTTCTGTGGGAAAACACTGACTCTAGAACAGATAGGTATAGATCTTGTAAACAGGCAGCCTTGATGGAAAACTACCACTGGATAAGAATGGATAGTCATAAACCTTGTGGATAGGTAGCCTTGGTAGAAAGTACCAGCTTAGGTTACAACAAATGAATAATAGACAGAGTCTTAGTGATCTGTTCCCTGCTTCTTCTGTGAACTTTTACCCAGCCAATACCCTGTTCTAGAAGATATCTGTATTCCCCCTGAGAACATCTATGCTCCTGAGTCATCCCCTTCCCCATATCCTGCCTCTATGTGTATATAACCCCTGTGTGAAAAAAAAATTAAATCGGTGGTTTAATCAGACTATAGACAAGATGCTGGTTCTTTGCATTTGCCTGTTCCCCCATTCTCTCTTTCAGATGGTCTCCTGGACCCTGTTCATGGCCCTGCTGGATGGAACATTCTGGCAGCCAACATGGGCTCAAGAGAATCACCAAGGGGGAACACTGGCTCTTCAGAAAAAGGAGCACCCAAGAGAGATGACTCCCAGGGTACTTGAGAGCACTTAGACTCAGAAGGACACCATGATTCACCTAACCATGAGACGATTCTATGGAGGACCAGAGAAGCAAGGCCTTGAGGTAAAATGCATTGAACCAGATATTTTCTAAGCAGTCACTATTCATGACAGACTCAAGGAGTGAGTCACACAGGATAAGAGGAACTAGGGTTAAGAATAAAGGATCATTAAAAATTCTTTGCTTTCATTAGTGTTGTTTTCCCAAGAGGGGACTATTGATAAAAAATGCTATACTCCCTACAGAGAAGATAAAAGGTTAGACCTTGAAAATAGAGAGAGAAAGGGCAAAAACAGTTCCCTACTCTCTGATGTATTAGCAGAAAAAAAGAAAAAGGCTGTTTCAGAGTCTTCCTGGGAACAGGAGAGAATCCTGTGTTCTCTCTGATTCCTATTGGAGAGATTCTCAGTTCTGCTTTTTCTGTCTAATGTCTGTCCTTGGTGCACCAATCTGTCCAGGTGTGTCAATTGTCTGTCTTTGTCTCATTGTTTGAATGACTGTTGTTCAATGTTTCATGTTCAAAAGAAAAATTGGTTAAAACTGCTTGCTATCCACCCCTGATTTAGTTTGAAAACTTGTTTGGAAATAAGAGTTTCAATTACCTTGCTCTGAGGCTGAGAATAAGACACTGAAAAAAGAGCCTTGGCAAGAGTTAATTGTTTTCATAAGCGGTTCTTAAAAGGGGGACAACAATTTTTTGGCTTCTACAGTAAAGGAATTGATAGTGGTTTTTCCCAGTTTGATAAGTGAAAGTGTACTTTTCTCTTAAAATTACAGCTAAAAAATGTAAGAAAAATTTGTCTGAATGTACATTTATTTTTATTCTTGATTGGTTTTAAAAAATGTAAGTATGCTCTATATGTCCTGGTTATATATTACTGAGTATGATTACAAATTTATAATTTTGGTAACAAAAAGCTAGACTAAAACTGGTAATTCAGAGTTAGAGTCATTCAAAAACCAGATGTATAAAAGAGATCTCATTAAGAGCTTTATCTGGGGTCAAACAAGGGGATGAACACCTTTCTTTGTTACACAATTGACTTATTAGTTGATCCCTCTAAAGGAGTTTTAATACAAGCCTTTGCTGTCATGCAACAAGCTTTAAAATTTTAAAGAGTGCTTGTTGCTCCAGAAAACATCCAAAGACAATATCTTTTCAATATGTGTGACGTCAGCTGTATTCCTAAATAAATTGTGACACAAAAAAATCAAATAAGAAGTGATAGTTTACTTATTTTAAATTATTTTCAAAAGTTTCTAGGAGATGCTAGTTGTCTAAGATTTTATTTCATCTTGAGCTTACCATAAAAAGAATTTAAGCATCTGTTTAATGATTTTAAGAGAGATACAAATCCTAATTTCCATCAACAATTAATTGTTAAAAGAAAAATAATTTTACAAAAAGTAAAAGAAGCCATTATTAATAGATATATTATATAGATTGATTAGTTGTGGCTGTTTTATAATAGTCCTTTGAGAAAAGAGATTATTAATACAGATTTATGTTTTTTTATTTCCAAAAGAAGTTTTACCATCCTGTTTTAAAGCTGTTGCTGTGTTAGTACAGAATTATAGGTCAAGATTACAAAGGTATTTTTGAAAAAGAACTCAATGAAATATTCCTTATCCCAAATAATAAAATTGGTTATTAAAAAATACTGATATTTGATCTACTACATGATCAATTTGTAACAGTTTTTCTCTATACATGCTTTTATATTTCTTCTGAATTTATATATATGTTGCCCATAAAAGATGTGTTTACTGTATTAATAGACAGCTAATTTAATGGGAAGACAATATATATAATTAGATTACATGTTCACTCTTTTGAGTTCCCCCCTGCTTCAACACAGATAATTGAACTATGTGCTGTAGCCACCATTTAAAATACAAAAAATTAAGCTTTCAATTTGTATACTTATAGCCAGTCTATAGCTCACGGTTTTATAATTGCTTAAATTGTTCCTTTTATAGACATTACTAGTTTTCAAATTTTACAAACACAGCTCAATTTTTAAAATATGTATTTTTCCTTAATTTTATAAGACATTTAAGAGCTCATCCTGGATTGCCTGGACCCCAAGAAAATGCCATAACAAATTTGTATATCATATATATTACAGACCTTATAAAACAATTGGCCATACAATTTTACTCTTTACATTGGGGTTGCTGTATAATAAAAGTTTGTTTATCTAGATTGCTGTGCCACTGTAGCTGATCTGCCTTTTGTGATCCTTTGAGGCAGGAAACTGCAATTTTGGGCACTTAGCACCTTATTTTAAAAACACCCAAAGATTAAGTAGACAGTTTTTCTTTTGTCTCAACAAGAACTGCTGGACTCTAACTTATGCCTACTAGTCTGAGGCCACTTAAAAAAAAGTTATTAAAGAGTTTATTACTAAGTGTCAAGAAGATTTCTATGAAAGCTATCTAAGGAAAAAAGTACAAAGAAATCTTCTATTTTATTTGAGAAAAAGAAAAAAGTTCTATTTTATATGCTATCCTAAGTGGGAAAAGGCAGAGTTCTGTTTTATCTCTTCATTATATTTGCCTCTTATCTTTTTGTTTTCAGTATTAATACATTTTTTAAATAAATTATCACATGTTATAAAGTCTATTACAAAGTCACACCAAAAACTAAATCATAAATTGAAATAAAAGTTTATAATAGAAAATGATTATATGCATATTTATTAAAAATAATTATTTGACTAAACATCCATTACCTGTCTGGCTCCACAAGTTCACTAAAGGTTTAAAACTATAACTAAGTTATCAATGAATATTTGTGTAGATAAGCTCAGATAATATTTTATTTTCTGTCCCAGCACCTACAGTAAATTGTTGGTTCCCTTTTAATGATCTTTAACAAATTGTTTTATAATCTCTTAAAATGTGCTCTTAGTTAAAAAAAATCTGGCTATTATCTAAGAACAATTAACTGGTGTTATTTGAGAGACTAATAAAATTCTTATTACAGTTTTGACTATGAAAAGATAGGTCTAATCGGTGGTGGCACACGCCTTTAATCCCAGCACTTGGGAGGCAGAGGCAGGCGGATTTCTGAGTTAGAGGCCAGCCTGGTCTACAGAGTGAGTTCCAGGACAGCCAGGACTACAGAGAGAAACCCTGTCTCAAAAAACAATAAAACACAAAAACAAAACAAAACAACAACAACAACAACAACAACAAAAAGGCCTAATAACAATCTTGTTATCAAAGAAGTTAATGAGCATGGATATAATTTTTAAAATCTTTTATAAGATCATCATTAAGATTGGTTTCATGAAACATGAACACCAAGTGGGGGGGAATTTGAGGGTGGGGAGGGGGTGGGGGTGGTAGGTGGGGTCACATCTTCATAGAAGTATGAAGAGGAGGTGGGAGAGGAGGTTCCTGGGTGGTGGGGGGAAGTGTGGTAAGGAGATAAAATCTGAAATGTAATTATAATCTCCAATAAAAATAAATTTTAAAAAATAGATAATAAACATTAAGAAAAGATTTAAAAAGTCATCTATTATATAACATCACCACAAGATAGTACATCTTTCTAGATCTATGTTTAATAATAATAGCTTGAGAAAACAATTTGATATTTTTAGAGAGTGTATAGGTCAAATTATAAAAATTTATTTTTAGTATCCTTAATTTTACCATAATGGTGTTAATACTTAAGAACTTATATATAATCAGTTATGGTAAGTGGATATTACTTATTTCTGATTTTAGAAAATTAAAACATGTATATGTGATTTGATACCTTTTTAGACTTTCTGGTTACAATTACTTTAACAGGAGAAACAATAAAAAATAAAGTTAGTTATTGCCTATATTATCTTTCTATGCTTGATGCTCCATACCAGATTAAAATTAAAAAAACTGACACAGTCAGACATTTAAGATGTTTCGTTAACAATTTAATATTACCCATATTACTGAAATTCCTTATAATCCTCCAGGACAAGATATTATAAAACAGATATTATAAAACTTTAAAATAATATTTTCATAACACTCTGAGTATGGGAGGAGCAGCTACTGGCACTTCTGCCTTGGTTTTATAAGAACTCTGAAAAATTGGCTTAAAAAGAAAAAAGAGGGAGCTATACGCCCCAGAAAATATCTCCCAAAAATAATCTCCATCATGCCTGGTTTATTTTTAATTTTCTGATTCTGAAAGCTCATGGCAAATCTGCTTCTGATTGCCTCTGACATGCTGAGACCAGTAAAAATATACCACAGTTATGTGGAAGGACCCTCTTAACTTTAAATGAAATGGGCCGGACCTAGTTCTTATATGGGGCCAAGGATTGATATGCCTGTTTGATACCAAAGAAGATACAGTTAAATAGCTGCCAAAAAGATTAATGAATAAATAGATACCTCAACAAAGCCAGGCCCACTTATAAATAAGATAAATAACAATTGACATCCAGGTAAGAGAAATCTCCCTGAGAATTCCCTTCTTTTTCTTTTCCAGGTAAAAATAAATCACCTGTGGTGTTTACTGTTGGAGGTTCTAATCCTGATGCTGGCCTCTGGACATACACTACTCAGACCTTCGATGGACCATTGACAAGGACATCAAACAGTTAGAGATTGATATCACTGATCTGAAGAAATTCCTCATTTCGCATTCTGAAATGGTCCTCCAAAAATTCAAAGGACTTTATTGGATTTGATTTACTATTTTACAATAGAAAAGACTGTGTACAGCTCTAGACTGTGTACAGTCCTTAAATAAAAATGTTGCTTTTACAAGGATGGTTAAAGAGAGCATACGGGAGAAAGATGAGAGCTAGTACAAGAATTGGTTTTCAACTTCTCCATGATTGTCAACCCTATTTCCTTCCATTTTGGGAACATTAATTGGGTTATTTTTGCTTATTTCTTTTGATCCCTGGGCCTTAAATAGGCTGACTAACTTTGTGAAACAACAGATAGATAATTTGGCAGCAAAACCTATTTAGACACATTATCACAAGTTAACTATGGAGGACCACGAGACTCAAGACGAGGTTGTTACTCCATCCAGGGTGTTCCCAAAACCCATTTCTACTCAACCTAAAAGAGGGAACTTCCCCCTCTAGATCAAGTAGAGATGGGCCACCCAGAACCCCCTCTGACTGGCGATCTAAACTATTGCTTAGGCTGTGAGGCTAAGCACTGCAAGAGAATATAAATAAAAAGTTAAAAATATGTTTCTGGGTTCCCTGAGGGACAAGTCTGACTGCATAGGGTTTGATGTCAAAAATATCCCTTCTCCAGGAAAAAGACATCAAGACAGTTATGGCTCTCATGCCTCACTGAACAACGACAGGAGGACCAGAGCCATTACAAGGTTCCCTTTAATTACTGGAAGTCAGGCCTCTATCCCCGCCTTTGCAAGATTAGAATCACCACAGTCCTATACTGGAGAAGGGAGGAAATGTCAGAAATAGCCTTGCTTATACACCAAAAACAAAAGAATATACCTTCTTCTCAGCACCTCATGGTACCTTCTCCAAAAACTGACCATATAATTGGTCACAAACAGGCCTCAACAGATACAAGAAAATTGAAATAATTCCATGCATCCTTCAAATCACCACAGACTAAGACTGGTCTTCAACAATGATAAAACCAATGGAAATCCCACATACATTTGGAAACTGAACAATGTTCTACTCAATGATAACTTAGTGAGTGAAGAAATAAGGAAAGAAATTAAAGACTTTTTAGAATTTAATGAAAATGAGGACACATAATACCAAAACTTCTGAGGCACAATGAAAGCAGTGGTAAAAAGAAAATTCATAGTTCTAAGTGCCTACAAAAAGAAAATGGAGAAAGCACACACTAGCAGCTTGACAGCACACCTGAAAACTCTAGAACAAAAAGAAGCAAATGCACCCAAGAAGAGTAGATGGCAGGAAATAATTAAACTCATGGCTGAAATCAACCAAGTAGAAACAATAAAACTATACAATGAATCAACAAAACCAGGAGCTGATCCTTTGAGAAAAATCAACAACATAGATAAACTTTTAGCCAGACTAACCAGAGAGCACAGAAACAGTATCCAAATTAATAAAATCAGAAATGAAAAGGAAATATAATAAAAGAAACTGAAGAAATTCAAAAAATTTCATCATATCCTACTACAAAAGCCTATACTCAAGAAAACTGGAACATCTGAATGAAATGGAAAATTTCCTAGACAGATACCAAATACCTAAGTTAAATCAGGATCAGACAAACCATATAAATAGTCCTATAAAGAAATAGCAGTAGTCATTAAAAGTCTCCCTACCAAAAAAGCTCAGGACCAGATGGTTTTAGTGCAGAATTCTATAAGACCTTCCAAGAAGACTTAATATCAATTGTCTATAACTATTCCACAAAATAGAAACACTACTCAAATTGTTCTATGAAAACACAATTACACTCATACCTAAACCACACAAAGACCCAACAATAAAAGACAACTTTAGACCAAACTCTCTTATGAATATTGACACAAAAATACTCAATAAAATTCTCACGAACCAAATCCAAGAACACATCAAAACAATCATCCACCACTGTTAAATTAATACTTTAAAATGGTTATTTCTTGGGCCAATGATCTAAGTGGCAGCGGATTTGTTTAGCTCTGCTTAGCTCTGTTGCCGTGTTCCCCAGCCAGAGGCTACACATGCTACAGTTAGAAAAAGCCAGCCAGAAACACCAGCCATGGCACCCATGAGACACCAATGTGGGAGATGGCTCTGCCAATCTACCATGCTGTCTCCACAAGGTTGGGCTAAGCCCAGACCATCCTGTCATCCATGCAGTACCCAGTAGAAATGAGACTCTAATGCTTAAAGATTATCCAAAGGCTTCATATGTTTGTTAATGCTCAATTAACAAGATGCCCACACAATTAGAGGTGTTACCCAATTAACTGAGCTAGCTATGAGTTGTTACCTAGGACAGTCCTGGACCCGTGGTTCTCCATGGCTCCTACATCCTGCCCCTCCTCCTGCTCCTTCTCTTCCTTTTCCTCTTCCTCTCCTCACTCCACCTACCTCTCATACAGCCCAATCACTGAAGCTTTATACAAATGTAATGAGATGATATTCTGCTACACACCATGATCAAGTAAGCTTTATCCCAAGAATGCAGGGATGGTTCAATATTTAGAAATCCATCAATGTAATCCACTACATAAACAAACTCAAAGAAAATAAAATACCTCAGTGTAAATCTAGCCAAACAAGTGACAGATCTGTATGACAAGAACTTTGAGTCCTTGAAGAAAGAAATCAAAGAAGATCTCAAAATATGGAAAGCTCTCCCATGCTCATGGATTGGCAGTTTTAATATAGTAAAACTGGCCATCTTGCCAAGAGCAATCTACAAAGGCAAAGAACACTATCAATAGGACAAAATAGCAACCAACAGATTGGGAAAAGATTTTTACCACTCTTACATCTGACAGAGGACTAATATCCAAATAACAAATAACTCAAGAAATTAGACTCCAGATAATCAAATAGCCCTATTAAAAATGGGATACAAAGCTTAACAAAGAATTTTCAACTAAGGAATATTGAATAGCCAAGAAGCACCTAAAGAAATGTTCAACATCTTTAATCATCAAGGAAATGCAAATCAAAACAATCCTGTGACTTCACCTCACACCAGTCAGAATGGCTAAGATTAAAACGAGATGACAGCAGATGCTGTTGAGAATGTGGAGAAAGAGGAACATACCTTTATTGTTGGTGGGATTGTAAGCTGGTATAACCACTCTGGAAGTCATTCTAGTGGTTCCTCAGAAAATTAGACATAGCATTACCTGTGAATCCAGTGATATCTCTCCTGGGCATATACCCAAAAGTTGTTCCAACATATAACAAAGACATATACTCTACTATGTTCATCACAGCCTTATTTATAATAGCCAGAAGCTGGAAAGAACCCAGATGTCCTTCAACAGAGGAATAGATACAGAAAATGTGGTACATTTACACAATGGAGTACTACTCAGCTATTAAAAACAATGAACTCACGAAATTCTTAGGCAACCAGGTAGAACTAGAACATACATCCTAAGTGAGGTAACCCAATCACAAAAGAACACACATGGTGTGCACTCATTGATAAGTGGATATTAGCCCAAAATCTCACATTACCCAAGACACAACTCACAGACCACATGAATCCCAAGAGAAGAAAGACCAAAATGTGGGCGCTTCAGCCCTTCTTAGGAGTAACAAAATACTCAAGAGCAAATATGAGACAATGTGTGGGACAAAGACTAGGTGAGGGATCATCCAGAGAGTGCCCCACCTGGGGATCCATCCCAGGTGCAATTACCATACACAAACACAGTTTTGGATGATGGGAAGTGCATGCTGACAGGAGCCTGATATATCTGTCTCCTGAGAGGCTCTGCCCGAGCCTGACATATATACAGGAAGATGCTCGCTACTAACCATCGAACTGATCACCTGGTCCCAATGGAGGAGTTAGAGAGAAGACTGAAGGAATTGAAGGGGCCTGCTGTCCCTCATATAGCAAAAATGGTAATTTGCTTACTTCATTGTTGTACAAAAAAAAAGAAAAAAGAAAAACAAAAAACAAAAAACAAACAAACAACAACAACAACAAAAAAAACCCTCTTGCCCACGAATTTATGGGTATGTCAGCCACATAAGGTTTCAACTTCTATATTCGCCCTTCTTGTCCCAGATAGTTAATCCATCTGACACCTTTTCTTATTCCTGATAATTTACTAATTCCTATAATCTATGTGTAAAACTTTTGAAGTAGCTTATCTGGATTTCAAGATTTTGGGAAAAGTGTATTTACATCTTATATCTATCAAACCTTCTATGTCAATACCACTTATTTGTACTATTAATTTGAGTCTCTGATCATTAACCAATTATTGCAGAACACACAATTTCCCATACTCCCAAAAGCTTCTGTCCTTTCTACTGGAGCAGCCTTAACCTTGGTGTAAGGAAACATTAACAGTTGAGCAATTCTATCCCCACATCAATTTGCATCTACTTTCTAACATATGCCATGATTTTAATTCCTTCCTTGTTATCCCCATGTACTATAGTAGGATAGACAACAAATCCTTGAGAAGTGAACCCACTTCTTCCCAAGATTCCTAGTGTTCCTGTGGGTAAAGGACCATATACACCTGTGGTTATCTTGTAACATTCTACTTTTGGGACTAGGCTAAGAGCCATATCTGTGGGCAGATCAAAAGCTGCACTTCCTTCTGTAGCATGCATAAAATCAAAATCACATAATCCTGATTTTCTTGCCTACTTGGTACTTTCTGGCTGACAAAAGAAAGCTTGTTCATCTTGTTTACTATGAGACCTCGAGCTGACAGGCCCCTCTTTTCATTTCATAGTGGCATGAGATTACCTCATATGTCCCTCTTGGACCAGCTATACTTTGACCAATGTTTGCTTTTCCCATCACAGATAAATACCCATGAAATATTTGTCATTCATAATAGTCAAACCTGCTTGGTCTCTTCTACAAATACTATACTTTCAATAGTCAATGTACCAGCTATTTTGAGTTATCAATCCTCTAGCCTTTCAATTTCTTTGGAAATGACCAAAATCGCCACAATTGAAGCATCAGGCATTTTAATTTCTAAGACTTCTAACTATGGCTTGCCCTATGATATTAGCATGATGCTCCTGAAAACTAATGCCAGTTGTCTTGTCTCTCTTATCCATTCATCTATATGAGCTCCTTGTGCTTTCAATGGTCTGATTGCTCTCTTACATTCAATATTCATATTTTCACAGGCTAATATGTCTATCGATGACTGTCTGGTTTAGGGTCTGATATGATTTTCTTTACATTGAAACTAATGTCTCTAAAAAGTTGTTGATGCTTCTGTTAGTTCCCATATTACCTTCTTAACTTATGTAGATTTTTTTTCTAACTCCTCAATCATATTCCAGGCTCTTAAAGCCACAACAAAAGAATTTCTCCGTCACCAGATTAGATTTGTTCTTGTAAATAAGCATAAGGCCCTTCACCAAGCAGTTGGTCTTCAGTAATATTTATACCCCTTGCTATATTCTGTTGTTCTATTTTGTGGCTTAATTCTTCCAAAATGTTGGCCACTGTAGTTGTTGTCCAGTTTTAGAACAGTTGACAACAATACCTTCCAATCTTGGGGTATAACTATACTCTTTGTAACCCACATATTTAAAATGTCAAATAGAGAGTACAAGCTATACCAGAGCATAGCCAGCTTTAAAATGTTCTAGCATTTCTATAGGACAACAGGTCAATTCACTATTGGCAGGAGCACCATCATTAGCAGGCATAGGCTACAAAAAGACTGTGAATGGTGAAGGTGCCTATGTAGGTTCAAGCAAATTTTCTGGTGGTGCACTTGTCTGAACACTAACCTGTTGTCCCTATACCATCTCCTGTTCTTTCCAGGCCCTGGTTTCATGAAAATGTTCTGGGTGTTTGGCAGGGAAAATGTATGGAGCAAGGCAAGATAGCAGTTCACCTTCTAGCCTATTTTGCTTCCCATTTTCACCATGCAGTAAATTCTTCATCCTGCACATCAAACCCAAAACATCTTGTTCTCCCACTGGCTCCTTTTGCTTTCCAAGCACTTCTAACTCTCTTTGCAAACTTTCTGCATGCTTACCCAACTCTACAACCCTCTCTAACATAAGAAAGTTGTGAATTTTTCTGGAAATATTTTTCAAAATTGCATATACTAAAACCACAAAACAAAACAACCACAATAAAACCAACTATCTGGAAACAAGGTAAGAGACCACTCAGAAGACATAGCTTTAATTTTGCCAATTTCCTTAAAAAATATTGCTAACCCCTCATAACCTGACCTTTTCACTACCACATTCAAAGTAGAATTATACATTTTGCCATGTTGGCTTATATTTTTACAAAACCTATTTTAATAAGGGTTTTCAAGCACTTACAATAAAATTCAGATGATTAAACTAATTATTAGATGTTACTTGTGATGGTAGGGATTGTGATACATACCTTTAATCTTAGCACTCAGAAGTTAGAGGCAAGCAGATATCTATGACTTTGAGGCCTACCTGATTTACTTAGTTATTTCCAAGCCACGGCCACCTATATAATGAGACCCATTCTTAAAAACAAAAGTTAACACTTCAGTTTTTAATCCTGAATCTATTTTTATTTTGTTCTTCTTTCACATATGCATGTAATAGATCTTATATCATCTATTTTATGCTATCCCCTCTTGGTTGAGGCATACTCTATCTAATTGGCATCCTTATACTTTCTTTACTTATAAGGCTTCTGCAGGTTTCATATGACACTCTAAAATTTGAATATTTGATCCATATATGAAAAAGAATGTGTGGTATTTATATTTATGATTCTCTGAATAATTTCTCCAGTTTCATCTATTTGCTTGCACATTTTAAACCTCCATCTTTACTTTATGGTTAAATAAATTTCACATTTTCATCATTCATTTGTCATTTGATATATATCCAGGCTGATTTTAATTCTTATCACTCACAGGCATGCATTAATTACATTTATTTGCTCTTTACCAAGAGGAAGCTTAATGCAGAGGTATAGATCTTATCTCAAGTATATTCCAAGTACATTTTAAAACTACTTTCAATTTCTGAGTAGAGAGAAAAGCCAAGTATAAAGGTTTTCTTTTGAGTGTATGAGGTTCCACAGACTAACCTATCCAGTGATCCTCCAAGAATATGCTAATGAAATTGCACACTAATGGCAGAGTTTAGAGTTGGAAGAAAAAGGACAGAAATCACTAACTTTTCACAGAAATAACATAACATTACACAGTTGATTTTGTGCAAATAATCAGACAGCTAACTAAAAAACAGATTTCTGAGTTTTAAAGACAAAACAGTATAAAATATACTTTTAGATGTAGACAAAGGCATTTAACTGGAGATAGCTCACACATAAAATTAGTCTCACTCAAGAAGATATAAATTGCCAAATAAAAACTCTTCCAGCTCTTAGTCACAGTATGGAAGATCCAAAACCAATACAGGCTACTGCTCGTACTGCTGCTCTTACTGTTGCTTGTACTGCTGCTCGTACTGCTTCTCGTACTGCTGCTCTGGCCACTGGAATATGATAATATGACCATAATGCTAAAATTCCCACACATATTACTCAAAGAAAGTAGAGAAAAAAAATGGCACTTAGAAGAAAAATTCTTCTGTGTTTACTAGCTTTCACAATCCTTGAAGATCCATTGTCAGCCCAGGCAATGAACAGGTTCCAGAGAGGATATAAGGATCAGGTGATGACAAGGTTGAGTTAGACACAAAGACTGGGATGCTTTGCAACTCTGATTGATAATCAAAGGATGTCTTTGTTAATACAGATTTCAAAAACATTAATAATTTCAAGAGATACCAATCATATTATTTCATCCAAGTCATACTCTTCTAGTTACAGGTTACATGGTTACAGGTTAAGAAGAGATAGAATAGATATTATTTTAATCAACCCCATATCCCTATTCCTAAAATTTTACAAATCATTTCAGCTTAAGGAAGCCTTTTCTCAGGCTGGCAGCATTTTGCAGTTTCAAGATGGTTAGATAGAAAATGGATCCATCCCATATGCGGACACCAAACCCAGACTCTATTGCTGATACCAAGAAGTGCTTGCTGACAGGAGCCTGATATAGCTGTCCACTGAGATACTCTTCCAAAGCCTGACCAATATAGATGTGAATGCTTGCAGCCAACCATTGCACTGAGCATGGGGGCCCCAATGGAGGAGTTAGGGCAAGGACTGAAAAAGCTGAAGGGGTTTGCAATCCCATAAGAAGAACAACAATATTAACCAATCAGATTCCCCAAAGCTCCCAGGGACTAAAGCACCAACCAAAGCTCCAGCTGCATATGTAGAGGATGGCCTTATCTTGCATCAATGTGAGGGGAGGCCCTTAGTCCTATGAAGACTTGATGTCTCAGTGTAGGGGAAAGCTAGGGCAGTGAGGTGGGTGTGGGTAGGTGCATGGGGGAGCACCCTAATAGAAACAGGGGAAGAAAGAATGAAATAGGAGGTTTGCAGAGGGGAAACCCGGAAAAGGTATAACAGTTGAAATGTAATAAATAAAATATCCAATAAAAATATATTTCTAAAAAAAGCCTCAATAAGATTAGGCTGTGAGCAAGTCTGTAGGTAATTTTATAAATTAATAATTGATTAATTGATTTGTTAATTAATGGGCCTAGTCCATTGTTCATGAGTCCAAGCACTGAACTAATGGTCCTGGGTTTGAAAAAAAACAACAAAAAACTAAAAACTAAAAACAACTAAAAAAAACCTAAAATCTAAAAACTAAAAACTAAAAACTAAAAGCTAAAAACTAAAAACTAAAAACTAAATAAAAACTAAAAACTAAAAACAACTAAAAACTAAAAACAAAAAACAAAAAACAACTTGAGCAAACTACTAAACAGTTTCCCTCGATGGCCTCTGCATCAGCTCCTGACTCCAGGTTCCAGCCTTGCTTGAGTTCTATCCTTATTTTCTCCAATGATGGACTACAACGTAGAAGTGTAAGCCAAATAAACCCTCCCAAACCTAAAATATATATTATATATATATATATATATCAGTTCAAATAAATCAACATGCTTCAAGCCATATATTATTAACTTTTACTTTTCAGTTTTTATTTTATTTTTATAGACATCCCAAAATATTTTTTCTTATTGAATATTTTATTTATTTACATTTCAGATGTCATCCCCTTTCCCCATTTCCCCTCCCTAGAACCCCCTATCACATCTCCCCTCCTCCTTTTTGCTTTTATACCATTTTAATTATATGCAAGTATTAAGGTCAGTTCTAGGTTGAGGGTCTAGCAATACAATAGATGCAAATAGTCAAGGAAAAAGAAAGACAATAGACACAAATAGTCAAAGAACAAGCAAGGCAATAAACAATCCTTACTGAATTGAGCCAACTTCCCTGTCCTCGCCCAAAGTCATTTTTATATCTGAAGCCTACTTCCTTGTTCTAGGCTAAAATTAAAATTCCTGTCTTGTTAATGAAATAAAAAAGAGGAAGAGAGGGAGAGGCAGAGAGCCTTTGGAACTGCTTGAAAAGCATCTGACATGGGTCAAGGACAAGGAAGTGGGCTTCTGGCAGGAATCTGACATTAGGCTAGAACAAAGAAGTAATTTCAGACAGGAATCTAAATTTTAAGCATTATTAACTTTTAAGGATCAATCATAGTACTTGTAAATTAGCCTATACCTGAAAAAATTCTGTTATTTGTACTTATAATCTTATATGAATTTTTCTTAATAAGAGAATTCTTTGTTCTAAATTAATTATCAAATGCCCAAAGTACAGTGAATAGCAGTCAGTGGAATTCTCAAACAAGAAAATACATATCAAATATCCCACCACATCCCCAAAGCTTAGGAAGAATTATGGAGAAGGAGAGAAAAATTATAAGAATGAGAGGCAAGAGAGGACCAGAGTAAAACAATGTCTTCTGGAAATGACAGGACTCATTAACTCACAGCAATTGTATTTGCTGGGATAAGTTTAAGCCAGCAGATATTGTAGCCTGGAGGGTAGGATGATATCTATAATTCCAGTGAAATTATTTGGGCAGGTGATGATGGGTTTGGGAGTCATGTGACTCAGTTTTTTGATATTTTTTACTATAGTGTGATTATATCACTATTCATCTTTCCTAGCATCTTACATCCCTTCATAGCTATGATTCCTTGAGCTGAACTATCTCCAATATCTTATCATGTGGATAGTCTCTCTTTCTTTAAATTTTATTGTTAAATGTCTGTATCTGATGTTACAAATATATGCATTTGTAAATGTACATAAATACAATTTTTGCATTCATTTTTATAGTTTCTGTGTCTCAAAGTTGACCACTCTGAATTGGAAAAAAAATTAAGAGGTGGTTCATCCATGGGAGAGGCTAATTTCCATAATTCCTGCAGTCATAATATAGTTTTTGCTAGGTCAACCATGTTCCACTACTTTGTTGTGTACACAGAAATATATGGGCAACATGAATTAGACTTTGTAGTAGAAAATATTTTAAAATCCTGGCTTGAGGTTTCTACCTTGCCTTTGGTAATTGAATTCCTGGATAAAAACACACACAGACTTTATATTTTTGATAAGTCTCAATCAGCACAATAGTTGGGCAGCTCTCTCCAAGTTGTTAGAAAATAGTTACTACTTTCTATTTACTATGTTCCATCTGGACTGATCTTAACTCTAATCAGGCAGTCTTAGGGCCATGCTCTCTTGACTCTTACCCCATGGTGGCTTCCTTGCTCCTGCATTTCTTCTTCTTCTATGGAGGTTCCTTCATCTCCATCGTGGTCTCCTTTCTCTGACCCAAGCCCCCCAAAACTTCAACTCCTCCTGTGTCTCTTCTGTCAGGTTTATTGGCTGTTGACATGGAAAAGATACTCAAGGAGGAAAAGATACTGAAATCTTACCTACTAAATATGAAACTTTAAACTGAAGTCATGGAAATTAGCAAAAATTTTAAAATATTAAAACCTTCATGCATAAAACTCACAATATTATTCAAATTTGCCCAGGTTGGCATAAAAATAAACACTTCTAATTTCCATATAAGAATGATGAACTATATATGATAAATATCTTATTTTTCTGAATATTTTTCTTGCTGGGGATCTTAGTTAATGTAATTTTTTTCAATTTTATTATTTTACCAAAACTCTTTTGCCAATTATTGAGGTTCATATCATATCAAAATGAAGTAGAAATATTTTTTTTCATTCTATCCTCAAGTTCTCTGCTTAGTGGTATTGATTTTATACACAATATAGCACTTCTAACACCGAGGCACATTTTCAAAAAAGTTTTATTTTCCCAAATTAAAAGTTATACTATTAAAACAAACAAACAACAAAAAAGCTTGTCATTCATCTTATCCCCAACACTGCAAGTCAAAATGTTACTAGAAATTAGCAAAAAATCCAGTCTGTGTTGTCTAATTGCAGGACTGCCTAGTGTAGATGTTTACTACTTCTGTGCTCTTCAAGCTACATTTAAACTGCTTTTCTTGCATAGTGTGATAAGACTGTTCTATTGTGGATTCTTCTCAGTGCATCTTTAATATCTTTGATCCTCAGACTATATATGAAGGGATTCAGCATAGGAGTGAGCACTATGTAAATAACTAAGCACACTGAAACCCCCCAGGGAGAAGCCTGACACAGAGAAACCAAGATACACATCAGTGGTTGTTCCATAAAATAAACAAATAACTGAGAGTTGAGACCAACAGTTAGAGAAGATGATATACCTCCTACATTTGGATAAGATTCTCATAATGTTGGGTCCATTTTTATAGTAAAAGAAAAGATCCCTGGAATGGAGATAAAATCAAAGATAATGCCAGAAAAATATCTTATACTATCAAAAAGAGATCTCAGAACAGACAACATTAAGGACATGAGAAAGATCACAGGACAAAAATGGAAATTTTGATATTTTTAAAGTGCATAAATTGTAAAAATGCAAATTGAGAATCTGGTATTGCATGATGCAAATCATAAAAGACAGTAAAACTAAGACATCGCAAAGGCATATGTTCATAATGACTGGATAATGTAAAAGGTTACAATTAGCCACAAATATGTCATAAGCCATCATAGTCAGAAGTATGTCACCCACAAGCATGCATATATTTCAGAGATATGCCTGTTCAACAAGTTATAGAGGAGATTATTTTACTATGAGTTTGAATGTCCACAGTCATCATTGGACTGTGTTAGAGAGTAAACCAATGTCAGCCTAGGAAAGGTTCTTAGTCACACAAGCAATGTTAGGTATTTTTTCATATCATTTAGCAAATATTTTATTGAGAATGCTAGTATCTGTGTTCATTGGAAAACTGATCAGTAATTCTTTCTCATTTGTGGTCTTTATGTGGTTTAGGTATCAGGGTAAATGTACTCTTGTAAAGTGAATTTAAACATGTTTGTTCAATATCTACTTTGTGTAATAATTTTAAAAGTATTAGTACCAACTCTTCTTGTAAAATTCTATGCTAAATCATCTGGCCTAGGCATTTTTGGTAGATTTTGCTATTTCTATTTAATTATGAGTTATAGGTATCTTAAAATTTTTTGTATGATTTAACTTTGGTAAGTGGTATGTATAGGAAAGATTATCCACTTATTTCAGATTAATCAAACTTGGTGGAGTACAGAGTTTTAAAATATGCCCTTATCAGCATCTAAATTTCCTTGGTGTCTGTTATGTACCACTTTTCATTTCTAGGTTTTTTAAAAATTTAAATTTTTTTCTCCAAGCTGCTTTTTTACCATTTTAATTACTTATAAGGATTAAGGTCAGTTCTAGATTGAGGAACTAGTAATACAATAGATTCAAATAGTAAAGGAACAAGCAAGACAATAAATACAAATAGTCAAAGAACAAACAGGGCAATAAACAATCCTGTGATCACTTCTGTGATCACTGTTTCTAAGGGCTTATCAGGATGACCAAAATACCTAAGCCTCTCTGCCTTTTAGTTAATTTGGATGAGGGTTTGTTAATCTTATTGAATTTCTCCAAGAATAAAATTTTTCTTTTATTGATTCTTTCTATTTGCTTTGTTTATATTTTATGACTTTAGCACAATTCTCAGACAAACTAATGGCAAGAAAGAGAAACACATATCTAACATTATACTGAACTGTGAAAAGTGGAAATTACATGCATACTCAATGATGTTACTTGAAATGGAATAATGTTTCTAAATGTGTAAACTTCTTTTACATCTTTCTAAACTTCTTTTATATCTTACATTAAAAATATATTCTAGCTTTAAAAGGAAAATGAAGAAAAATATATATATTCCATTGAGAAAATATGAATCTAAACTATCTCTGTTCTCACATTCTATAATTTGTAAAAATATTATATGTATCAAAAAAGTTTAAAGTGTCATGAACTGAAAACAGTCCAGTGTTTCTCTAACTGATGAATGGATAATTTAATTGCTGTATATTTACATAGTGTGATATCACTAATCTATTTTTAAAATAAAATTATAAAACTCACAGGTAAATGGGCAAAGCTAGAAACAATCATTCTCAGTGAAATAACTCAGGCCCAGAAACACGACTTTTTATGCTTATCATTTCTGGATATTAATTTTGTATTTTAGGTGTTTGCATTTCATAAAGAACAACTGACAATAAAGAATTACATGGAGAGTCATTGAATGCAGGTGAGATAGACTGCCCTGTATAAAGGCTAAAGAGAAATTATTGAATGGGAGGAAATAAATTTGGTTGGACATGAGCTATTGTTAGAAGAGTGAATCTGTAAAATATAAATAAGTCTAAATAGGTTTTTTTAAGTTATAGAAATACCTAGTACTATAGAAACATCCTAAAATATATGTTTACACATCCATGTTCATGTAAGAAACTCAAATTAGATTCAACAATTCACAAAGAAACAAAATGAAGAAGTATGAAAAGTAAGGAAAGGAGACATGAAAATAGAAAGAGTGTTAGTAAAGATGAACAGGCTCATTAGAAGGATGGAGATGACAGAGATTAATGGATTGACATAATAAAACTGTATTTACATAAATCAAAAGTAGTCTTTGTCAGCTTTGAACACTGCTTGTTATAATACCAGCTAGCCATGTTAATAATACATACTGTTCCAATCATGTCACCAATATTAAGAGGAAAATCAGCTATTTTCTGGTTTGTTACCCAATCCATACAAAGCAGTTCATGTTCATTACTGTGTACCTGGTCAAAGCCTAGAACTGTTTGGTGTCGCATGAACTATGAGTAAATCTATTTGTTTTGTTTTTTAAAAAGTACATGCTATCATACTGCCTCTTAAATATTATACCATTAGACAATCATTACCCTCAAAATTGTTCAAAGAAGCTTCTCTTTACAACCTTTGTCAGAAATTGCTAAAAATACATGCTTGATTAAAATCATAAGATAAAGTGTGATTATCTTTACCTATTAAACCAATATGACTCATCCAGGTTTCAGTAATTATTACAGAAGAAGCAGGATGAATGTAATACCCTGATAACACATTAGACAGCAGTAAAATAATGTTTTGTAGAAACAAAATAGAAATGGTACTCTTGAACTCACAGGAGATCACCAAAACCCAGCTAACAAATGTAAGCTCCATAGTAGAAAAGACTCATAGGACTTCATCTATTCAGCAGAGCTAATACCAGTCTAAGGCTGTAAGAAAAGGTATTGTCTTCAGTGATATAAGCACTGTGGGTCACTTGTGGTTCAGTAGATGGCTTTAAACTCATGTAAATGTGTGTGTTCTAGTAAACCCAGTGAGTCACAAACCAAAACAATACATAATAACAGGAAAGTGGGGTGCAAACCTAGTGAGAGGAGAAGGAATTCATTGGATTGGGAAGGGTATAAGAAATAGCGAAGGGTTAATTTAGACCAGAATGCATCATATACACTTATGAAAAATCTCAAAAAATAAATAAAAAAGCAGTGAATTTGATTATTATGGGAATATCTATTGAATACTGTGATCATCAAGCAGTACTTGGATCTTGAATTAAGTGAAATGTACACTAGATCAATTTTAAAACCTCTAGTCTAATCTTCGAAATCTTACAGATTGCTAATGTTTCAGAATGGTAGTTGAACCACCTGTGCATGGTAACCACACACACATATGCACAACACACACACACAGAGAGAGAGAGAGAGAGAGAGAGAGAGAGAGAGAGAGAGAGAGAATATCATCATTATGGAGAAATTGCTCAAATTTCTGAAGTAAAATTTGGCACCCATTCTGCCTGTATAAAGGCTAAAGGGAAACCTTTATTTGCCATCACACATTCATCCCAACCTCAATGATACCGTTCTCAAAGAGTAATAAGCAAAATTTAAATAAACAAATAAACAGCAACTCCAAATCCTGATGTAGAATTTATTCAAGAACTTTAACATATTGTGGGAACAAACAGATTATACTATATTCCAAGCCAGAATCCTAACTGGAAGCCATTGGATGTAATATTAGAAAAACCTACTGTGGAATCTCTTCAGGGCATTACTGATATCTCTATTCCTCAGGGTATAGATGAATGGATTAAGCATAGGGCTCACTGCGGTATACATCAGTGAAGCCAGTGCATTCTTTCGTGGAGAATGTAACACAGCTGACCCAAGGTACACACCAACCCCAGTTCCATAAAATAAACAAACTACTGACAGATGAGAACCACAGGTGGAGAACGCTTTATATTTCCCACTTGAGGAGGGGATTTTCAGAATGGAGAAAACAATTTTACAGTATGATAAAATGATTCCTAGGACAGGAAAAATGCCAAGTATGACACCAATAAAATATATTACTATGTTACTGCTGAGCGTGTTGGTACAAGCAAGATTAAGGAGTTGTGAAGGGTGACAGAAGAAATTTTCTATTTCCACATCCTTGAAGCAAGTAACCTGTAAGGCAATCAAGTTGTGCAGCTGTGAATCAAAAACACTGACTGAAAAAGACAGCAAAATTAAGACAACACAGACCTGAGGGTTCATAATGACAGTGTAATGAAGGGGATGACATATGGCCACAAATCGGTCATAAGCCATCACAGTTAGAATCATGTCATCCATACATACAAAAAATAGGAAAAGAGACATTTGTGTCAAGCAGCCTGCATAGGAAATGATTCTGCTGTGCATTTTGATGCCCACAATCATCTTTGGGATGGTGGTGGAGATGAAGAAGATATCAATGAAAGATAAGTTGGACAGGAAAAAGTACATGGGGGTATGGAGGTGTGAGTCAAAGATGATGATAAGGATGATGAGCAGGTTCCCAAGCACTGTGACCAGGTACACTGACAGGAATAACCCAAAGAGGAGAAGCTGCAGTTCTGGATCCTCTGAGAGTGCCAGGAGATGGAATTCCAAGACATCTGTTAAATTCTCTCCATGATCATTAATCATAACCCTTTTGAAAAAGAAAATTCATCAAATAATAAGACAAATAGAAAAACACTCACAACTTCTTATATTTCTCATGCAGATACTCTCAAATAAAGCACTATCACTTGAGTTTAATGAATCTTAACACATCCCAGTTTTGTCAACCACAGCATATCTAGAATCCTTTCCTAAATGTTTTTGTGACAATTGCATATATTAGGATATAGCAATATTAGGATAATAGCAACCCTAGAAAAGAAGAGTAAACATGTGATGATAGTCAAGTAGTATATTCCATACTTGCAAAGAATATGCTCGGCCATTTTTCTAATTACTCTCTTTTTTATTTTATTTTATTTTATTTTATTTTATTTTATTTTAACCAAACCGTGATTTTTACTTTTTCACACAGGGGTTATAAACACAAAAAGGCAGGATGTGGGGAAGGGGATGACGCAGGAGTGTGGGTGTTCAGGGGGAGTACAGATATCTTCCAGAACAGAGTATTGGCTGGGTGAAGGTTCAGGAAACATGTCACTATGATTCTCAATGAGGTTACCTATCCACAAAGTCTATAGCTATTAGTTCTTATCCAGGCTGATAAATTTTCACCAATGTTGCCTATTTACAATATCTTATAGCTATCTGTTTCAGTGTTTTTCCACAGAGACCAAGGCTTTGTGTTAGCAGGCTGACTTAGGCCTGTGGCTGATTTTAGGCCTTCAGTATATAAGCAAGGCTGCTCCTGACATTTCCTCCCTTCTCCAAGTATAGAAGGAACGTGGTGATTCCAATCTTACAAAGGCAGGGATAGAGGCCTGACCTCCAGTGATTAAAGGGGACCTTGTAATGGCTCTCGTCCTCCTGTAGTTGTTCAGTGAGACATGAAGGCCACACCCATCCCAATGTCTTTTTCCTGGAGAGGGGATACTTTTGACCTCAACCCCTATGCAGTCAGGTTTGTCCCTCAGGGAATCCAGAAAGATATTTTTAATTTTATTTATATTCCCTTGCAGTTCTTAGCCTCACAGCCTAAGCAATAATTTCAATTGCCAGTCAGAGGGGGTTTTGGGTGGCCCCTCTCTAGTTGGTCTAGGGATGGAAGTCCTCTCTTTTAGGTTGGGTGGAGATGGGTTTTAGGAACATTCTGGATAGAGTAACAATCTTGTCTTGAGTTTTGTGGTCTTCCACAGCTAACTTATGATAATGTATCTGAATAGGTTTTGCTGTCAAAATTATCTATCTGATGGTTCACAAAGTCAGCCTATTTAAGGCCCAGGGAACAAAAGAAATAAACAAAAGTAACCTAATTATTGGTCCCAAAATGGAAGGAAGTAGGGTTGACAATCATGAAGGAGTTGAAAACCCATTCTTGTACCAGCTGTCATGTTTCTCTCTTTCTCTTGGTCTTTTCTCAAGGCCTTCTCTGACCTGTTTCATGTTCTCTTTAACCATCCCTGTCTTGTCTATGTAAAACAAACATTCTTCTTTAAGGGCTGTACACAGTCTAGAGCTGTACATAGTCTTTTCTATTGTAAAGGAGTAAATCAAATCTAATAAAGTCTTTTGTAATTTTTGGAGATCACTTCAGACAATGAAACAAGGGATTTCTTTAGATTAGTGATGTCAATCTCTAGCTGTTTGATGTCCTTGCCAATGGCCCATCAAAGGTCTAAGTAGTGTAAGTCCAGAGGCCAGCATCAGGATTAGAACTTCCAACAGCAAACACCACGTGAGGTTCATTTTTACCTAAGATACTGCCCAGGTTAGAGCTCCTGGGAGACCCTCTTCTTCTGGGTTCTGTGAGATTGGGTGCAGAACTGTCTCTTGGGATCTGCTGAGTGCTCAGGTCCAGACCAGAAGGAATCAGTGCTCTGGGTCAGGAGTCCTAATTACTCTCTTATATGTCATCTTTGACTCTGTTATATAAAGTTGAATAATTTAAAAAAAATCTAAAACCTCATTTACTAGACTTACCATGATTTGGAATAGACTTGAAAATAAAATATTATGATAAGTTGTACACAATTAATTAATTTCCAGTTCAAGACATATATTCATGTTCAGCATATCTTACTTTGAATAGGTTATGAAAGGTAAACAGAAAATAAATGAAGTAATTAAAATATATTATGATAATTTTCCATCATTTTTAAATTGGTAAAATATTTACCTCCTTTCTATACCTTTATGAAGACACGTGACTTGTTAGTCAGAGTTTCTCAATTTTCAGAAACACACACACATATACACAGACACACAAATTCCTTACATTAAGATTGAAACTAATTACATGACAATAACATTTAAGATGTTTGTTTCCTTCTCACTGAAGATGAGAAATTCTGTCTTCGAATTTTTCCTGATATTCAGAAAATGCTTAATGAATCTGAAGTCTTGTTATAGTCAATCATGTAACTGCATAAAGTAATATTTACATACTTGATAATATTTATATCATAACTAATGTTTTCAAAATATGAAAACTACATATGGATTTTGAACACTTGCTATCCTCTTATTATTGTATTTTTGTAATTGTAATTATTTAATGAATTCAATGAGTAGCTCTTTCCCAACAATGTATCTATATTGATTTCACATCCCTCAAAAAGCATTTTATAAAAGTATTTATGAACAAGTACCTACTGCTTATATGTGAAAAATAAAATCTTATCCTTCTAGCAATCAGAATTTATTAGTCTGTATTATCAAGTAGGTTTAATCTCACTAGAAAGAACATGCAATGATTTCTCTTGTATATGAAATAATGGTGAAAGGAACAAGATCCAACATAAGTTTATTCCCAGTGAAACATCTTCATACCATCCATGTACCTTTTCAGTTCACAAAAAAAAAATTCTATTTTTTTTTTTTACTTTTCAAATTTTTTATTGAAAAATTTTTTCTTGCCCTATATTTTGATTATGCTTTTTCTCTCTCCTATCACTTCCCATGTATTTAGTATTTCTAGCCACTGAAATGAATGCCCTTTATTTCTCTCTGTGCATAGAAAACAAAAGAGCATACAAAACCACAAGAAACAAATACAAATAATCTCACAAAACTCAAAATTATAATGTTTTGTACATGAAAAAGGTCTTATTAGAGAAAAAAATCCTAAAAACACAACAAAAAAAAGTGTACAAAAAAGAAACCCCAAAAAACAAAAAATTGAGTTTATTTTGTGTTAGCCATCTACTTCTAGTTATTGTGTCCACCCTTAAGTAACAGGACACTGATTTCACAGGCACTAAGGCCAAAAATTAATGAATAAGGCCTCAAGAAACTGAAAAGAAAAACATAATTAAGGCAAAGCAACAGATTACAGAATGGGCAATTATACATTCATTAGAGCATTTATACATAAGATACATAAAGAACCAAAACTCTGGGCTGAAGAAAATACTTAATAAAAATGAGTTCTAAAAAGGAGAGCATTCTCAAAAGATAAAAAATAATTGATGAAAAATCTTAAAAAAATTATCAACCTCCTTAGCCATCAGGAAAATGCAAATCAAAACCACTCTGAGATTTGAACTTACACCTGTTAGAAAGGCCAAGATACATAAAGTACAGTTCATCCTGGTGAAGATATTAGGAAAGTGGAGTATTTATTTATTGCTTGTGAGATCACAAATTATACATTCACTAATGAAGAGTAGTGGGTCCAAAAGAGGCTAGGATTAGATCAACCTTAAGATCCACCTAAACTACTGGTGCAAACTTGGGCATATATAGAAACAAGAAGGTTAATAGGTTGACTGTTCTCTTATATAGTGAAAATCTACTTTTGCTGTCATGCTCTATCAGTTATGTTAGTTTGCCTCTAATAAAAAATACCCTTATTCTCAATTGTTTTGTTAACTGAGATTTCAGGACAACATTATACTAGCAGTCTATAACAACACACAAATAAATTTCAACATGCCTTAGTAATAATACTGCCATTTTTCCAATAAAAAAAAACACAATGCCACAAAATGGAGTTCAGAAAATAAATGTGTTTGCTGTACATCAAATTCTCATAGAATACATTGAAGATTAAAATTAAACACTCAAATAATATAATTCAATAATATCTTTAAAATAAATAGAAAAATTCTTAAAGAGCACATACAAATTTCCTCTCATTTCTATATGCCATTTGTATTGATTAATGGCAAAAGAGAAAAATTTTACTTATGTAATATATGTAGAATCTAAGATAAGCCTTGAAATTAAAATCATAGAAAAAGTTGTCTTTATGAAAATAAACTAATTGTGGTACTTATTAATTTTTAATTTTATAAAACTATACCAGATATTTTCATTCTCATTCCTCCAGTCTTTCCCATCTACTCCTCTTATTTCCTCAAAAACTGATCACAGTGGGCACAAAATACACAAGATATTACCATATGGAAAGAATTAGCTGATTAATACAGTTTCATATAAAATTGGAACTCCAATGACATGTCTCTATCTAAAATACACCTGCTTGTGCCTGCCAATGTATGCTTTCTTTTCATGGAAGGAAATTTCTGTCACTATTTTGATGTCTATATGAGAAAGTGTAATTATACCTAATAAGAACTTTTTGTCTTGTCTCTAGTTTAATCAGGCATTACTTAAAGGATTATTGTGCAGCCAGGAAAGAAGCTACTCCTCTAAAGTTGCATCAATTTTAGACATTTGGAAGCCAAGCCAAGGAAGAGTTTATTAAATGGTTAATAAATGTTATTATTATATTCATGTTTCCTGTATCTTATAGTATAAACCTCAGAGCTTTACAAAGAAAGAATTTTTTTTATGTCTTAACAAAAATGTAGAGGCAAATTGAATAATATATTGTTTCAAAGACATGTATATTTGCATAATTATTCCAGTAACAATATCTGTCAGTTTAAGGTAACATATAGTATTGGGATATATAATACACTATAATATAACTAATATATAATACGATATGATATGATATGAAATAACATAATATATAAAAGCCTTATATGGAGAATCTGTTAGTTTCTTTACTTAGGCAACATGGGTATCTCCCAAAAATCAACTTCAGTACTGGCTTCTCAAACATAGAAGTCTGTGTATGCTATAGGATCAAAAAGTAAATAATCAAAGCATGTTGTAGTGATGTACACATGTAACTTCAATACTCAAGATGCTGATATAAAAGAATCACAGTCTGCATGTGATTCACTAATTTCTTTTATCAATTTCTAGTCACCATGAATATTTAAGTTGGTATTCAGAAATCCTCACCAAAGTTGTGTTTAAGATTTTGTTTTATGACTCCTTCCAAGTTCCTCAGCAGGAATAAAAAAAATATATAATGGTCATTACGTTATTAAATTGTAATGTGTTGTTTGAGTTCACTGAGAAGTTAACTCTTCAATTTCATTTGTCTCCTCAACATTTCAGACCCAAGCAAATTTGTCTCACAGTGTCCTCCAAGGTCTGGAGGTCTCTCTGATAGGGAGGGAAAAGAAGAGTTAAATAACCTAAGAGTAAAATCATTGTGCCCTTGAGAACAGCTAGAAAGTAAACTATTTTCAGCAATTCTGCTATTGTTGACAGCATTATGTAAATGCCTGAATTGGTAGAGAGAATCAGAATGTTGAGAAGTTCACATATGGGAAGTGCATGCATGGAGAAATAGTGCAATTAGGACTCCATTTGACTATCTATTGGATTTCATGGGAGCCCAATTAGAAGATGTCATCCTTATCTTACATTATTTCCTCTTTGTACTGGAATCCTTACACAAGGTATCACTTTCTCTGCTCCTCTGCTCTGCAAAGAACTCTTGCTATTAGGAGTTCCAGTTGACTACCTTAAAGGAGATTTCCCAGATTTATGTTGCGTGTTTTCAATATCCAATTTGAAGATGTTTTGATTTTTAGCTTTGAATAATTTGCCATTCTTTAATTTAGTTTGAGACATTGTAGATAATTTGCTGGAACATACAGAATATAAGACCAGACACTATTTCTTCTTTTGAAATTGTGGGGACTATGGTAAGCAAGGAGATAAATGTTAAAGGATGTATGTGTATCTTAGAGTGGTTAGAAGAAACAGTTCTGTTCTGAGTTATGATATGCACTCTCTGGTTATCCCATTATATTTCTTTCATACAGAGAATACACCTAATAACTCCAATGATTTCACATGGGATTGACATTAAATTCCAAAAGGAAGAAGACAGGGAGATGTGGTAATTTTCTGGAGTACAGGAAGTAAAATGGTTGGTTTAATTAAATGACTCACTGCTGTTTCTCATGGCATGGTAACTTGTGTCCATAATAAATCCAAACAATATATACATGGCTTAATTTTTTTCTACATAAGGATCTTGGAGTAGTTGACTCAAAGTAATATAATGTTACATTTTTTTGAAAATGTGACAGAATAAAATCATATAGAGAAACTTTATACATTCAGAGCACCATTAAAGACAATACTAGATGTTATGGTTAACAGCCTTGTCCTACTTCTCCTCACCATGGACATCATACACATTTCAGAATTTGTAGAAAATAATATAAAGACATTCATTTTATGTGAGATATTTGTATGTAGACTCAGGGTCAATGAAAAGCATTGACAGTAGAATAGAATACATATTTCATAGTCCAAATAACTGAAATTATTTATGTTAGTATTCTCTCATCTTTATACCAGAATTGTCTGCCCAATACATAAAGAGATTTTCAGTGCTCTTTCATTCTTCCATACACTCTCCATACCTACCAGTTTAAGCTGCTGTTTTGACCTGTCATGGTTAGGAAGTGCAGATATGTTCACCTTATCACACCAGGTCCTGAGCCAGGATAGATATAAACAGTGAAATGTAATCGTTTTCTGCTATAGTTATCATGGAAAGAAAAGGACATGTGTGCCAATTCACTGCAAATCTAAAAATGAAGAACTGTAAGCACAAGATAATTGTTGACTGCACTAGGACCTGGAAGACTAAATGCACAAAGCTCGTCATTATCCAAATTGGTTCAATTTTTTTTAGTCTCTAAGGACTTCCTAAAATTAATGATGAAAGAATGAGAAAAAATGAATGAATGCCACCACACAGTTTGAGATTTATTTTCCTTATTCTAGAAAAGCTCTTGAGTACTGCTTCCTTCCTTTACTACTATATCTAGTTCTCAATATTTATGTGAACTAGAGACAAAAAAAATGCATGTTATTTTGTGCATTTTAAGAGGTATTTGGATGTTCAGTTATATTTTTATTAAAGAAGGTAAATATTTAAAATCTCCAATATCAGTATAGTTAATACATAAATCTGTCATATTAGGTGCATTACCTACAATTCAAAGCAATCAGAATCATATACGACTAGAAACTTTTAATTTTTCAGTTTGAAATTAATTCTTATTTTATAATGTATCATCTAATATACAATGATTGCAACCACAATTCTACTTTACAATTCATGGCATGCATGAATTAATGGAAGAGTTACAGATTTGCATGTTAAAATCCAGTGTTTTTTCAGGCAGCATTGCAATGAATGACATAAGTCTTCAGATCAGATCACTTAGCGGCAGTGTATATAAGAACAGGTTTCTTTTCTATATGTGGTAAATACTATAATTATATCTTCACTCACATGTATAATCCATTTCTCATTTTGTTCTTTTCCTCTACCACCAGTCTCCTCTCTGTTCTAAAACAACTTTATCTCTTTTTATATATGGTGTGTGTGTGTGTGTGTGTGTGTGTGTGTGTGTGTGTGTGTGTGTAAAATACTTCCATATATGTTCCATATATGTGAAAAACTTTCACTAATTTGTCTTTTTGATTCTGGTTTATTTCACCCTTGAAGAATAAAAGTATTGTATTTCCAGTAAAACATATAAAAGTGATGGTAATTCAATTATTTGAAATAAGAGAAAAGTCATTGAACGTATAAAGTACACTTCTTTATCTGTTTTTTAATTAACATGTAGGTAAATTCTATATCTTAGTTTTATTAGCTTTAAAGATTAATTCATTCAATGACTATTATGAATGCCACTATAATAAATATGTAAATGTGCAGTCTCTATATTGTATAGATGAGCACTTCTTTGGACTTATTACCTGGGTTCTTGTAGATGCATTATGTTTTCAACTGTTTTTACTTTAAAAAGTCACCATATTAAATTCCACAGTACTTGCACTAAATCAAATTCTCTCCAATATTGCATACAATACAATGCATTAAATATTTAAAATTAATTCTAGTCTTCTGATTAGTATAATTGCTTAGTAGGAAAAATTACTCTTTCTCATTACCCTCCTAGAACTGTATGCCCTCTGGAGCATCATCTTAGTAGTTGGCTTTTCTAAAACTTTCAAAACGGGTTTTTGAAAAGCAAAAATTTAGTTGAATTTATATAAGATTGAATTGTGAATCAGTAGAATTAAATAAATAATATTTGAATTTGAAGATATTGGTACATGACATTCTTTTAAAGAAAAGTTGTGTTGAAATTTGAAGTTAGAACATAGTAGAATAACTTCAAAAATAAAACAAAATAAAAATATTTCATTATATATATATATATATATATATATATATATATATATATTGTAATGAGTTGTAGAGATTAAAATCTCTCCAGTTTTACTCAGTAGAATTCAAAACATTTCAATTTGAAAATAATAACTCAGTTTGTAAGTAGGGATAAAGAACAATATACAACATAGACTGAAAAAAAAAGCATTAAAAGTACAAAAATAATAGTTTTACATTTGTGTCCTTATTTTTCCCATCTATATTGTCTACACTGTAAACAGAATGTAGACCAATGACTTCTGTGAATTATAAAAAAAACAGTAAGCAATCATTCATCTACATTAATATACCAAGACACTTCCAAGGAAATACTCACAATTGTCTTACCTCTTATGAAGCACTAGTGTAAGGGCAAGAATAGTCTATCTTTCATCAAGTCAAGTGCAGAATACCCAGAATACAGTCAACAGAACTCAAAAAGGTTAACAAGCTGAAGGGCCAAAGTGAGGACACCTCAATCCCACTTGGGATGAAGAAGAAAGCAATCACAGGATGGGGTAGGGAGGGTCCTGGGTGGGAAAGGGGACAAGGAGGGGAAAAGGGGAACACGATCAGGTATTGGGTGACAAAAAGGACTGAAGAGCTGACAGCCAGAAGAAAAAATAGAAACAGGCAACCTCAGGAGGTAGGAGGTGGGAGGACCCTGCAGAATGTACCAGATACCTGGGAGGTGAGAGACTCTCAGGACTCAAAGGGAGGGCCCATACATGAAATGCCCTACAGTGGGGAGAGGGAACTTGTAGAGCCCACCTCCAGCTGAAATACAGGGCATCAAGTGAGGGATGGGTTTGCCATCCCACAGTCAAAATCTCTAACCCGTAAGTGTTCCTGTCTGAAAGAACTACTGGAACAAAAATGGAAAACAAAAGCCTGAGGAAAAAGAGGTCCAGCAATAGAACCAACGTGAGATTCAGCTCAAGGGGAGGCCCCAAGGCCTGAAACTATTACTATGGCTATAAAATGCTCACAAAATGGGGCCTATCATGACTGTCCCCTGAAAGATCCAACAAGCAGCTGAAAGAGTCAGATACAGATATTTACACCCAACCATTGAACAGAAACTGATGACTTCTGTGGTTAAATTAGGAAAAGGCTGAAAGAAGCTGAGGAGGAGAGTGGCCCTGTAGGAGGACCAGCAGTCTCAATTAACCTAGACCCCCAAGATCTCTTAGACATTGGACCACTAACCAGGCAGCATACACCAGGTGATGTGAGGCCTCCAACACATATACAGCAGAGGATTGCAGGGTCTGGGTTCAGTCAGAGAACATGTACCTATCCATCAAGAGACTTGAGGTCCCATGGAGTAGGGAGGTCTGGTGGGGTGGCAGGTGGGAGGGTGGGAACATTCTCATGGAAATGGGGATGGGGTGTGGAGGAGTAATGGGATGTGGAATAGTCAGAGGGTAAACTTGAAGGAGGATAAAATCTGGAGTGTAAAAAAAGGTTAAAATTAAAAAAAAACTTAAAGGAGTCAGAGAACATGGTCTCCACTGTCTGCCTCACAGACATTGGTTGTACTGTTGTGCACCCACTAGATGTCACATTCACTCACAGACAACAACCAATGTCACAACCTCCCAGGAAAGCTAAGGTAGTCATGTCCAAAATCATATCATGATAATTCATCTTTGAATAAGTCCATACAAAACTTCATTAATACCCAACCTCAGGGCCAATAAGGAAAGAAACAGCCCATCAAAACATAGTTCTATGTATCAAACGAGCTGGAATTATTCAAGTGTGTCCAAAATATGCTCAATCTAGTTAGTTTCAGATTTTACTCCAATTGTGAACCTGCCTACTCTATGACCTCTATATGGGCAATAGAACACAGCCAATATCATCATGCTGCCACAGAGAAAATCAAAATATCTAAATATTTTAATTCATAATTAAAAATAATTAATAATTAATTAATAGCTACGTAAAAGAAATCAAGCTCTGCTTATACATGATTAACACCATCTGTGTCATATGGAAGTATGGAATCACAAGATAAAAACAGCCCTCACACTGATAATTTGGAGGATTCTTTATATAAGTGTGAAAAAACTGTATTGAAATTTTAAGTTGCCATAAAAAAGTAATGAGTTTTACTGAGGCATTACCATGCATACTTTTATTTCATTGTGACCACAATTCAATACTTTCTTCAACTTCCTCCATCTCTCTTTTATTGAATTTTTATTCTTTATTGGATATTTTATTTGTTTACATTTCAAATGCTATCCTCTTTCCTCATTGCCCCCCCTCCAAAATAAAGAAACGCTATCCCATTCACCCTCCTCCTATTTGCTTTTATATGATTTTAATTATATGTAAGTATTAAGGTCAGTTCTAGGTTGAGGAACTAGCAATACAATAGATATAAATAGTCAAGGAACAAGAAAGAAAATAACACAAGTAGTCAAAGAAGAAGCAAAGCATTAAACCAAATTATGTGAAGACTCCCATTATCACTGTTTCTAAGAGCTTATCAGGATGACCAAAATATCTGAGTCCACTTCCCTTTCCTAGCTCAAAGTTATTTTCATGTCTGCAGCCCACTTCCTTGTTCTAGCCTAAAATTTAGATTCCTGCCTGAAATTACTGCTTGTTCTAGCGTAATATTTAGATTGCTGCCTAAATTACTACTTTATTCTAGGCTAAGATTTAGATTCCTGCCTGAAATTACTTCTTTGTTCTAGCCTAATGTCAAATTCCTGCCTTGTGTTTGGCCCATGTAATATTCTTGCCAAACATCTCCAAAGGCTCTCCACATCTTCCCCCTTTTTATTTCATAAACAAGACTGAGCCTGTCTTAGGCCATTCTGGCAAGAATGCCTTCCTTACTCATCATGGTATATGCATTATCAAACGCAATGCACTTCTGTCTCAGGTTGGTAAGGCTCTGTGCAGAATCTTACCTGTCATTAGCTTGCCAGCCTGTTAACTCTGTCTAGGGGTTCATTTTCAGGTTCAATCCATGTATTTTGGCTGCAACATGTTGATATTTTTAAAGACAAGGTTTAACATGATGGGCAGGAATAAAAGTAATCCCAGGACAAAAAGGACTACCATGATCAACTTATATATGCCATTCTTGAAGCTTAACCAAAATAGAAATACTAGTGTCAGGCCATGCGTAATTTTATCAGCAGTATCTACTGCATCAACGTGTAGCAGAACAGCATTCTTTACATTCATAAGCTCACTGTGCAAAGTTAACATCCAGAGAGAATTATGCCAAATATGCTGTAAATGTCTTTAAACATTTTCCTAATTATAATGACTACCACTGTAAATTTTAGAACTAAAATGGATCCAATGGTATTTGGCAAGACACTCAAGATGGCACCATACTCTTAAATTCTGAACCTCCTTCCAATAATTTGAACAGGATAAAGAGCATCAATCCATTGTTCCAAATGTCTATCTAAAGTCCTCTTATACACTCAACCCATTAGTAATATTTTTTGCTAAATGATTGACAAAAGTAGCTATCTTAACTTCTTGTGTCAAAGCAATTGTAGAAGCAGTAGTGCTAGTAATTAATGTAATTAAAGCTGTTATGCCATCAATAATCAAGACCACTACCCTCTTGCTTCTGCTTAAAGCCTGAATTACTTCTTCCAGTACTTGAAAGCTTATTTTAGAAGGCCAAGGTTCTATGATACTTAGAACAATAAAACAAAAGCTGGTTGATAGACCTTCATGACTGACATGCAGTATTTCAACACACTAACAAAATTAGAAAGTGTAAAATCAATGCAACTTACATTAAATACTGTAGAAAAAACAAAAACTATTTTCTTTATTTCTTCTTTTTATTTTTTTATTGAATATTTTATTTACATTTCAGTTGCCATCCCCTTTCCCCATTTCCCCTCCCTAAAAAACCCCTATCCCATGCCCCCCTTTCCTTTTTGCTTTTATACAATTTTTTTAAATGTTAATCAAAGGCTTTATAAGTTTGGTAATGCTCAATCAGAAGTGTAACCCAATACCCAACCTAGATATGTAAACTATCTTTGACTGGTGGAGACACGTGAACATCTGCCTCCATGCCCTCTCTCTCTTTCTATCTGTTTCTCTCTGTTTCTCTCTCTCAAAACCTTGCTTCTCCTCTCCTTCATCTTCTGCTCTCCTTACTCCATCTCTTCCCCCTTAGCTCCTCCTACATATCACCCTTCCTGTTAAAATAAAACTTTTCTCTCAAAATACAATTAGAACATAATTATTCCTATTTGTACCAGTGAGGTACAAGATAGTCTTAATACCCAGTCCATCATTTTGTTGACTAACCAGAACCTCTGTCGTCTCCCTTGATTAAAACACTTAGTTTTGAACCTGGCTTTTTTCTTGGCTTTAGAATGAATGTCAGCTGAAAACCATCCACTCAGATCTTTTCTCTCAAAGTAAATAGCCAGGATTGGCTATGAGACTATAGGTCTTCAACCCAGTCAGAAATCCAGAATGACTGAGTTAACTGAAGTTATGGGAAGCACTAAGCATAGCTTCTAAGACTTAGCCAATTTATAGAGACCACTGAACACCTGGACAGCCTCTATACTTCCGAAAGTTGGAGCATCAAATCTTCAGCCTTCTGACCCAGACTCATCTGACAGACCTTAGTGATGCAGAATTATTAAGGGCTGATTACTCTGTCTAGGCAGATAAAATCAGCCGACTATTCTGTGAGTGTGTCCTTTTCTGGACAGTAATTTGTCTGTAGATGGAAAGAGGCAATTCTTTCCTGGTGGCTGTCTCCACACAACTGGAGTAACTCCAAGGATGCTCAATTTCTTCTTAGAATCCAAGACAGGAAGCTGTCAGGAGCAGACAGGTCTCCAACCAAAATTAATATTAATATAGAAATATTTGTGACATCAATTCTATGGACTTCTGACGTTTTGAAGTCCAACTATCCATGTAAGGTAACCTGGACTGTTGTCTGTTAACTCCTCTCAGCTATTTCTAAATAAAATATAGAAAACACCCTAACAATAAACTCAAAGTCATGAATTTGCTATAGTCCCTTAACTCACAGCCTAACCATCCCAAATCAGTTAAAAAAGTTAAAGAAGGACTGGGTCTAAGCCTTGTATTCCTAAATGCCCATGAGATTATCAATATTCATTTCACTTTTATATCAATAAGAAGCTCATACCAATGAAAACCTTAAATTTGAAATCCAAGTAAATTTTGTACCATTTAAGAAATTATAACTTCATCTTCATACTAATTATACAGATTTCTACCAATAGGTTATGGCTATGCCATAAATCCTAGCTAATCCTCCCTGTTCCAACAAAACCACTACTTTCCCCCAGAAAGTCCAATATTAACCACCTTAGTCCTCAAGTCCAGGGAATAGGGGCACTGACTCTTCATTAACTTCTTCAAGCTGATTATGGGAGTTGAGAAATTAGAAGAGGGGTGGGGGGATGAGTAAATTGATAAGCCTCTGACTCTGTGTCTTCACTGCATCCAGATGGAATTCCGGGACATCGGAGGTTTGAGCAGGTCTGCTCATTTTGCTTGATGAGTAGATACACCAAGGCTGTGTATTCTGCAATATACAATTCTCAGAACAAGTTTTAGTATCAAGATAATTTTTTTCCCTAGAGGGCTGACATTTTTTTTAAAGATGTTGGTTCTAACAACTTTTCTGTTTTTTCCCCCTTTTTTAATTGGTTATAATATTTACATTACAAATTTTATCCTCTTATCCCATTTCCCCCACCACCCAGGAACCCCTTATCCCATCCCTCTTCCTTGTGCTTCTATGAGGGTGTGATTTTCCAGTTTCTATGATGCTGTTTCCATTAACATAAACAGCCTTTTAAATTTCTAAATCCTTCCATTTGTGTTATTAAATCGCTTATTTTTTCTTTTTTCCCTTTTTTCTTTTTTTTCCTTTTTTTCTCTTTTCTTTTTCTTTTTTTTTTCAAAATTGGGTATTATATTTACCTTTCAGATTTTATCCCCTTACCCCACTTCCTCCCACCACCCAGAAACCTCCTATCTCATCCCCCCTCATGCTTCTATGAGGCTGTGCCCGCACCTATCCCCCACCACAACTCCCCCCTCCCCATCCTCACATTCCCCCCAACTCTGTGTTTGTTTTTCATGGGACCAACAAAAACAATTTTTAACTTGACAAGAGCCTTAACACATGTACTAATCTTGTTTAAAATCCAGATCCTGCCTCAACTTTATATCTTACTAACATAACATCATAGAGAACTGTAGCTAACTTCCAAATATATCTCTGAAGATGTTCAGAACTAGCCTTCCAAATGAAGACTGTTATTTCCAATATTGTATTGATTTCTAGACCAGTACATATAGAGTCCAAATAACTGGTCACATATAAGAAAAATACAAGATTCATTATAACTTCTCTTTTTGATTCCCTTTTCCAAAAGGTCTATAAACTTGAGGCAAGGCAGCTCGTCCCAACAGGGGTATAGGTAAACAAAGGTGGGTAGGGAACATATGTCCAATACAGCTTCCCAGTCATCATTGTCAGGGAACTCAGCAAGCTCGGAGGTCAGGCTCATTCTTTGTCCTGGTATCAGCATGTCTCATCCATCACTCTGGAACACACCATGCTCCTTCAGCATCCTGCACCAAAAAAACCAAAACAATACAAAACAAAATAAAACAACAACAACAACAAACACACATACCCTCTTCCCCATATTAAATACCTGATCTGAATAATACCATATGCTAGTAAGTGGATCCTTCCCTTTCACCTATGCATAAGTATGCCTAGTTGTAAAGTGTCATAGACACTCAGCAGACATTTCACTGGCATCCATTTTTTATTTAAAATAAAAAGAATATTATTTAAATAAATTTGTGTTGTACAGAAATATACCTCCCCCTTTTTTATTTTATGAAAATAATGTTTTAAACTTCCATAGGCCCCTTCCATAGTCCCTTGTCCTTGACAATTATAAGGAATCCCAGTAATATGGGTAATGTTAAATTGCTGCCAAAATGTCTCAAATGCTCAACTGTGATAGCCAGTACCATTATCTGTTTCTTTGTTTGTTTGTTTGTTTGTTTGTTTTGGTTTTTTGTTTTGTTTTATTGGTTTGTTTTTTTATTATTGGATACTTTGTTTATCTACATTTCAGATATTATCTCCTATTCCCATCCCCTCTGCAGAAACCTCTTATCCTATTGTCCCTCCTATTTCTTTGAGGGTGTTCCCCCTCCCATCCACCTACTCCCATCTCCCACCCTTGAATTCCCCCTCACTGGGGCATCCATTCTTCAATCAACCAAGGACTTCCTCTCCCACTGATGCCCAATAAGGTCATCCTCCACTATATATACAACTGGAGCTATGAGTCACTCATGTGTGTTCCCAGGCTAGCTGTTTAGACCCTGGGAGCTCTGGTTGGTATTGTCGCTCTCACCGTGGGCTACAAGACCCTTTAACTGCTTCAGTCTTCTCTTTAAATCCTCCATTGGGGATCCTGTGATCGGTTCAATGATTAGCTTCTAGCATCTGTCTTGTCTCTGTATATGTCAGGCTCTGGCAGTGCCTCTCAGTAGACAGGTATATAACGTTCCTGTCATCATGCACTTCTGGACATTCACAACACTGTTTACATATGGAGATTGTACCTGAGATGTATCCACAGGTGAAGCAGTCTCTAGATGGTCCCTCCTCCAGTCTCTGCTCCATACATTGTCTCATATTTATTCCTGTGAGTATTTTGTTACTCCTTCTAAGAAGGACTGAAGTGCCCACACTTTGGTTTTCCTTCTTCCTGGGCTTCATGTGTTCTATGAGTTATGTCTTGGGTATTGTAAAATTTTGGGCTAATATTCACTTATCAATGAGTGCATACCATGTGCCTTCTTTTGTGATTGGGTTACATTGCATAGTATATTTTCTACTTCCATCCATTTGCCTAAGAATTTCATGAATTCATTGTTTTTAGTAGCTGAGTAATACTCCATTGTGTAAATGTATCACATTTTCTGTATCCATTCCTTTGTTGAAGGACATATGGGTTCTTTCCAGGTTCTGACTATTATAAATAAGGCTGCTATGAACATAGTGGAACATGTGTCCTTGTTATATGTTGGAGCATCTTTTGGGTATATGCCTAGGAGAGGTATCACTGGATTCACAAGTAATGCTATGTCTAATATTCTAAGGAATGCCAGTCTGATTTCCAGAGTGTTTGTACCAGCTTGCAATCTCACCAACAATGGAGGAGTGTTCCTCTTGCTCCACATCCTTGCCAGGATCTCCTGTCATCCTAGTTTTAAATCTTAGACATTCTGACTGGTGTGAGATAGAATATCAGGGTTTTTTTGATTGCATTTCCCTGATGATTAATGTCAAACATTTCTTTAGGTGCCTTTAGACCATTCGGGATTCCTCAGTTGAAAATTCTTTGTTGAGCACTGTACTCCATTTTTAATAAGGTTATTGATTATCTGAAGTCTAATTTCTTGAGTTCATTGTATATTTTGGATATTAGCCCTCTACCAGATGTAGGATTGTTAAAGATCTTTTCCCAATCTGTTGGTTGCTATTTCTTCATATAGACAATATCCTTTGCCTTACAGAAGCTTTGCAATTTTATGAGGTCCCATTTGTCAATTTTTTTGAAAGAGCAACAAAACTGATTATATTATGACACCACATTTTTGTCACTGGTTCTGCACAAAATTATATTCAAAGAAATAATGCATAAATGTTCAAGTATTAAATTTCAATTCAAGGCTTATGTTTCAAAAGCTACATTTAACATACTTCAGAAAAAACACAAATTAGTCATTTTAAATAAGTTTCCCCACATATATATATACATACATACACACACACATATATATGTGTGTGTGTGTGTGTGTGTGTGTGTGTGTGTGTGTGTGTGTGTGT